>VWZW01004616.1:711662-786008 GCA_013397115.1 Edolisoma coerulescens | reverse complement strand
AGAGGAGATTAAGATGCAGCAAAAAAAAGTTACCTCTGAACTGCAGCTCTTACTTCACTGTAAAGGTCATTGGGTTCCAACCCCACCCAAGGCAGCTGTGCTCGAGTTTTCCAAACCAAGCCCAAAGCTTGTGACTTTGTTTTTGGCTGAAGGAGAGAACAGAAGACTGCTTGAAAGGAATTCTTGGAAGGAACAGGGAGGGTGGGAGAAGAAAATTGCACATGATGTGCTGGTCAGGGAGGATGCAAAGGGGCATCTCAGGGGTGGTATAATGGAGATCCAACAATGGCTGGAAATACCTGAAAATCAACAGGTTGAATTAAGGGTGGCCAATTTGCAGCAAATGAGCATGCAGTAAGTGTGCCTGACACAAATAGCACACACACAAACAGCACAGGCAGCCCTGAATACCTCTTCAAAGGCTTTTTTGTTGTTGTTGTTGTAGAAATGAAATTTAAAACTCATCTGGGATTTATTTCAATTTTATTTTATTTTGTAAGGAAATGCTCTACATTTCATCTAATCATTTGCAAATGGATGGAAAAGGTAGAATGTGTTTAGGAATCCCCAATACACGTTTTACAAACAACCTTGTGACTCACCTCCATCATTCCTCTGCTCTGGGTGAGTCACCAGCAGACATAAAAGACAAGGAAGGAAGCACTGGGGTTAATGAAAAACAGCCTGCTTGCAGACTTAATTCTGATGTTAACAATCAAAGAAAACAGAAGATACAGTATTCCTTCCAAAGCAAAAACACTCCATTTGTTCAGAGCAAGCCAAAACCTAAACAGGAATAATCTATTCCCCACAGTGTTGCAGAGGAAGAAAAATATAGAATGAACACCATGCAAAGGAAAGGTTCTGAAATTTCTGTAGCACTGTCAATGGTAGCAGGAGCTGTACATGTGGAGAAGGGAAGCAGCTCCCAGCCATGGTTGGTCTTTAAGTGGGTCTCCATACACACTAGCCATGGTCACTGGGTGGCCTTGCAGATTTTCTCAACATCCAGCAGGGATAGTGAGTGTCCAGCAGAGTGGATGTTCAACTGCTATCAGCATTCCTGCTTGAGCTGCCTTTTCAATTTATTAGGCTCCTTCATTTCAGAGACGTGGTTTTCCTAGTTTGCCTACCTCTTCTCACCCAGTAATGATGGGCATACTGGGAAACAGAGGAACTGGAAAAAGGAGACCCTGCAGAGGAAAAAGCAATGAAGCCTGACCACCTAACAAGAGCTACTGCATCCTGTGGCCCATATTCTCATTACGGCATGTAAATCATTACTTGTACCCTTTCCTCTGTACTTCTCCTCAGAAGACTTATCTAGTCAGAGGGTCCCAAGTAATTTCAGCAGCATAAAGAAGTGCCCTTTCCAAACAGACCTGCCCTGGGAATGTATGCCACTATAAGGATGTCAAGTGCTGCTGATGCAAGCACAACACTACCAGTTGTTGGGATAGCTGGACCCTGCTCGCCGGATGGAGCACTCTGCTGGCATGGTCAGCACCACCTGCCTAAAACTATTGCTGCATGGTGTACTCCTTCTTCAGAATCCCCAAATGTGGCTATGCTGGCAGAGCTCCTTTTGTGCAGAAACCTGAGCTTAACATCCCATCCTGTCACATTCCCTACACCAGTCAGAACAGGATTTCATGCAGCAGGAATAGGTCCAATACCCCGGGGCACCTCTTTCAAAATAGATCTACAGATCCTGTCTGCAAACAATATCTTGTGTGTCTACAGAGAGACAGAGAAGTCAATCAATCAATCAATGTACCTATCCCTCTCAATCAGCATCCCCCATCATTTACCAGCTGCTCAAATGATCAAATATTCACCTGCAGACAGGTCATTAAAGGGCAGTCTCTGCTTCAAGCCTATATCAGACTCACACCTCTGGATCTAGCACCATTATTGTGCTTCTATCACATCCGGTCAAGTGCGACTCTATCACACGCATTGTGTCAGAAGGCATAGCTGCTAACGAGAAAGGAGGCTCCTGCAGATGAAAGACAGGAATTCAGCTGCCAAAGGAATCATGCCCAGAGAAATTTCCCCAGAAAGTCTATTTCTTAGCCCACATGCCACGTTATTTGAAAACTTGAAATTCATATAATCCTCAGAAATGGATAAAAGCATGTCCTTTCCTAAACGGCAACTTACTTCACGGCCAAGCAGAGAGTTAACTTTCTATAGTGCAAGTTGCTTCTCCTCCTAAAGTCCTAAACCACAAGGCTTTGTACCCAGTATCTATTTCATTTACTGGCCTGCTTGAAGGTCTTTATTGTCTGTTAGAAAGACCTGCAGCTTGTTGAAATTATACTGCATCATAGTTGTTGTACGTTCCTTGTGCCTTTCCTTTGCATTCGGTCAAATAAGCAAATGTGTGAATAAAAACCTTTTCCTTCTTAACGAGAAATCTTATAAAAACCAGAAAAACAAATTACATCTTTACAAGTACCAGATAAATAAAACTAAATCTAAAAAAACTGTACTTCCTGTAGGAAATGTAATGAGCTGTTTACCCTGAAAAACAATTGAGAGTATTGACTCTTAAGTGTTTCACTAGGCTAACAGTATGGAAAAAAGTTGCAGCAGTGGAAACTATTTCAAGACACTTCTGAAATGTGCATCAGGCTTCTTTAAGCATAACCCACCCTAGAGATGAACACAAAAAGCCAGGCCATGGATGCCTCTGCCCGTTCTGCTCTGTGTCTGTCCACAGGACAGAGCAGCTTCTCTTCTGTGAACAAAGATTTTGAGTGGGATGAAACCACTAGGCCTTTAGACAATGATTAGTTCTCTTTTCTTTCACGCTTAACTACGACCAAGCATCCACACCATGGTAGGTGATGACATTTGGACGTGATGATTCTCCAATCTTTAAGTCCCTTTTCTGAGGAAATATGAGGCTTGGAAACAGTATGGGCAAACCTTCCTCTACAGAGGTGGCTGCAACACTAGTGGGGCAGGGTGTGTTTTGTCCTGATCTTCCTCTCTCACACCAGCTTCCACTCCAATATGCTCAGGCATCCTGGGATGAAGAAGAAATGGTGCCAGCCACTGATGTGGGAATGGGAGCAAGGCCATCCCTGCAGAGGAGGTCTGTACAGGTGGCACCATCACAGTTGCAGAGAGGGTGACCAGGAGAGGATACATTATGATGACTGAGGTTCACCAAGTCATTTCCATAATACGAAACACCTCCAGAAGAAACACCTGAGCAGGTGCTATGAGACATGGTAGAGTTCACCACATGACATCCCTCCATTAAGATCCCAGCAGCTCTGTGATGCTGATAGAGAAGTGACTTACACCCGCTGAAAGGCTGGCACTTTAGTTTTGTCTCTGAAGCAGCTCCAATTCAGAGTGATCAAAATCATTGTCAGACAAAGCCTGCATGTCCTTTTTCAATCTGGTGTTGATATTTTTGATATATCACACTGATACATCAGTGTCTGACCAGAGATTTCTCATCTAGTCCTATTGATATTATAAATGTTCTGCAAGAGGACAAAGTTCATCACTTTTGCCTCAGAAACATAAAAGCAGACATAAATACATAGCAGAGAAGGGATCCACCCTGAAGTCTGTTTCCTTTATAAGTGCTAAATATATTTGGGTAGCTCTTGATGCAGTCCCACAGAGTTGAGTCATTGTATGCTATTGACTTTGATGTTATAAATTTCCTATTATCTACTGACATGTTTTATGATAGTTTCATACTCTGATTGACATAAACCACTACAAAACCTCATATCTGAACTCAGATCAAAAGAGATTATGCACTAGCGCAGACAGATGCTTTTTATTCAGTTCTCTCAGAAATGCCTGGAATTTCTATGGCAAGCCTTCTTGGGACTTTCTGCAGATAGCTGGTCATCCACTGAGCAGTCTGCAGATTTCCAGAGGTTGCTGCAGAACTTATGAGAGCTGGAAGGAAACTCATTTTCCATAGCTCAGGCCACGTTTTTCTCTTGGAGAGCCCTGCATTCCATGGGTTTCACTGTCTGAGTTTAATATATATGACATCCAAATTTCTAAATGTGTTCTCTGTGAGATTTTTTTTTTTTTTTTGCTACCACAAATAGTTTAAAGCAGGCATCACGATAGGAAAATCACTGGAGGAGGAGAAGTGTTAGATGATAGAAGGGTGAAGTAACAGTATCATCATCTCCCAAAGGCTGATACATGCAAAAACTGGCCATTAATTTAGAAAGGAGGGTTAATGGGAGCTAGCTGGCAATATCTTTTGCTGGACCCCTAGTGACCACCAGCAACACCTCATTTCAAGGCTTCCCAAGCTGTGACACTCCTTCTGACACCAGAAACACCCTCTGTGTCAGGAGAGCAGACACGGAGTTTCTGAGCATAGTGACAATTTTGACATTTTCTGACAATACCAACAGCCAGGAGGAGTTTCCTGTGAGCACAAGCAGCAAGTGCCCTATGTCATAAGCCTGGCACACAGATCTATTTAGATCAAAATTGGATCTTGACACCACCACCCCCCTCCCGCCCCCCAATACCAATAATGCTGGGGCTGAGCACTGGAATTCTGCAGTGACTTGCCTGACTAGTGCTCCGCAATCTCTATGGTTGCTTTTAAAAGCCTACTACCTGCTTATCAGTGGGTACTGCAAGTGTTGGTGAGATCTGGCAGCAAGAAATCATTAGATGCACAATGACAGTGCAAGACAGGGTCTCGTTTCCTGCGCAATGCATGCCACTAAGCTGACGCCACCCCTGGGGACCGGGGCCTTCCTATGGCAATTCTGTGTACAAAGAGCAGCAGAAGAGCCTTTCTCCTCCCTCCTCCTCCTTCACACCTTGGTCACCTTGGCCCCCTCAGCCAGCCAAAGGCAAGCACACTATCCTGGAAAGATCCTAGTGCTACTCACTGTGTTCACAAATACCCTTAAGTGGCTGCCCACATCAGCAAAGCTGGAAGGTGAAGCCCAGCTGTAGGAAGGTTTACTAGAACTTGGCAAATACTGGGTGACAGCTATCTCAGCAAACACTAAAAGCCTGATCCCCTTCCCCAACACTCTCAGCTTACAGATGGAGGAGTGGCCATTCTGGACTGTCCTGTGCCTGGCCCTGCCAGCATGGAGAGAAGAGCTGTGCACAGGGGGAATAAGGTGTCCCAGGGCTTGAATTTGGTAGTGATCCATCCCCCCTTGGATGCAGGCAAGGGCACTGAAACAGGCAGAAGAGCAGTTCTGCCTAAAACACACTTCTTTCCAGGCAGCAGTGACATGGAGAGCAGTCCAGATACATGACATCATCCTTTTTATCATCCATAAATCTCCTGCTTTCTGTACTCCCAGCCAAATCCACGATGTGGATCAAAGTTTGCTAGAGAAGGAATAGGAGCCCACTTGTTATTTCTTATGAAATACCCTGTGGATCTGCTACAAAGGGATATCAAACACTGTTTATCCAAAACTATAAATCTTGTAAGATTTAACATAGGGATTAGGATGTAGTTTCAGTGCAACTCAATTACATATGCTGTAAAAGAAATAACTTCACCCTGAAGGGATGGCACTTGCAAGTTTTGATAAACCAGTGCCACAGAACATTTCCTTTGCTTCATATAAATACACTCACTAAAGAGCCTTTAGCTCTGCTGAAACCATCAGACAGGTAAGTGTCCCTTGTATCCAGATAAGCATCATCCTGTGTGGGGGAGGAGGTGTCACCTTGAATTTTAGGACTGGTTTCATCTAAATGCAGCACCGTAGAGCAGACTGAAATAAAATTATTCAGGACACATCTAGGAGGACAAAGATAAGGTATGTCCTCAAGTAAGTATCTTTTTATCTAAGTATCTTTTTATCTAAGATACTGCTGCCAGTATCTAAGTATTTAAATCTCGTAGGACATAGCAAAAATCCATGTTTAGCCAAGGTCAAAGAGCAGTTGACCACTACATTATAAAGAACACTCAAGAACATGTTCTTCCCTGTTGCAATATATTACCTCAGTTTGATTGGCAAGTTAAAAGAAACATTCAACTTTCCAAGTGAGTGCAAAAATGTTGGTGAGTTAAGAACCCTCAAACACTCCACAGCAAATGTGACAACCCCTGACAGCAGTCCTAACATAATATATCCACCCCAAATGGACTGTCCTAGGGAGAGGAAGATGCTTATCTGAGGCAGAGCCTGGACCTATAGTCTCCAGAAATCCCTAAATTACCTTTGTATAGAAAAACCACAGTGGGGACTCAACGTTAGTGCCCCAATCCCACCTCTGTTCCTGTGGTGCCTTGTATTTGTGACTTTTGCACCTTTACTAAGAGTTTGTTAAAAGCTACTGGGCAGTTGTAGCTGTGGGTGTGATGTGAGGCTGATGTCTGTCAAGTGTGGGGCAGGAGGAAGAAGTGTTCTGCAGCCCTTTCCATGCTGAAGCCTGATCCCTACTGCTGGTCTTGTGGACTGGGCTTACCCCACCACATTCACACCTGCACTCGCCAAATAAAGAGTTAATTCAGGTTTATTGTTCTTCTTCATAATATATGTGAACTCAGCAACAGAGAAAGGTGCCAAACTACCTGAGCCTCAAGGTGCACTTGTGTGTTTCAGAAATCCCTGAAGAACTGCTCACACTTAGAAAACTAATATCTTTAAGGGGCTGCCAAAGTTATTGTTTGCAAGGTTAGCAACAACATAAATGGCAGACGCAGAAAAGAAATGTGACTTTGCAGCAGGACTGGCTGCCAGAACTAACTCCTGCAAGCATTTTCTGACTCATTGGGTAGCCTCACCCTTGCCTGTCACTGCTGCCAGGCATGGCACATAACCGGCTTTCCATCCTGAAAAATCAGCAGAGTGACAGGAGCAGGGATGAGGCAAACATTGGAAAGACCAGGTGTATTGTTTGGCTCTTTCTGGGTTACTCACATCCACCCTCAGCTGGACTCTCACATACATAAACATTCTTGCCTTTGAGCTAAGAGATCTGTACATTGGTGTGGATCGACATCAATATGTGTAGGATACTAGCAAAATGACATTCCCTTCCTCACTTCAGTTCAGCTCAGAGGTCTTAGCTTTTTGCAAGGACAGATACCTTTGATTCCTGTTATGTGTAAAATCAGCAGGAAAATTTATAGTGTTTATTCAGTCTTTGCAGGAAAGGCATTTAGGTCTTTTTTTCTGAAGAGCTGTGCAGAACATTTTTCAATCCAATGAAGGAAAAGATCATCCTCCAGTTCCCCACATGATCTCACAGAAGTTCTGCCTCCTGAACAGTAAAATCAGGCTTTTCTTTGAAAAGTAACATACCATGGACAACTCAGTCCTCAACACGATATGTGTATCAACCCTTCTTTCCCTGCAGCAAGGATGGAACGGGAGATACCTGCTGTTGCATGAAAATGAAAATTCCATCTCCCTGCTGCAGGGAAAACACCTAAGACTAAACCCGAGCATTCTGTGATTCTGCAGCATCCCCATGCCTGATGTATCCTGCCAGCACACAGTCCTTACCAGTACGTGTAAAGTAATTTTAAAGGGAGACTATTTTGTGGAGGAAGAGCTACAACACTGTGCCACTGCAGACAGTCAGTGAATCTGGTCAGAGCTCAGCGAGCACGATACAAAGGTGCTGTCTTGTGAGGATGTGGAGTGGGAGATGCCCATCCTTGTGTCCTGCAGCCATTAGCAAGTTCTGCTGGATTAAATGCAGCACTGATGTAAGAGATGAGTACAAGCACGTGTGGGATGCAGGTGCTGACACTGCTCAGTTTGGTTACAGCACCCTCTTCCCCTGTACCTCACCCCTTACCTCATCTAGCATCAGTGGCTATCCAGAGCCATGTTCTTAGTAAGCAAATGGTATTTAAAATCTGCATCACAGAATCTGCAACTATTTAGGCTGTTACTTCATGATATTTCTTAAACAGTGTATCTGGCTAATTCTCACAGCCTGTGGGGCTGTTTCTTACTTAGGCTGTTTACAGGAACATGAAACTCACTTTTTGAGAAGTATAGATTATTCATATTTATTTATATCAAGGACATGCCTAGAAATTCTAGGCATGGACCAATGCACAGCTTGGTAGGGTGTTATTCAAACATATAACAAAATGATTGTCCACCCCACTTCAAGACCATGATCAAAACAAAAGAGAAAAACAGAGCAGGCACATGTGGAGCATAAGGAAGCAAGCATGTATGAAAAATGCTTACTGTATGACTTGCTGGGTTTGATTGATTACAGACTGTGAATGTAATATCAAATGAAACATCAGAATTAAACATAAGAATGGTTGTGCTGGGTCAGAATAGGCTGCTGAGCTCCTTCTCAGTTCCCTCCTCACCATCATGCATGATCTCCTTGCTTTTCCAAGTCCAGGGCTGATACCTTTGCTGGACTTCTCTGTGGCAATGGCTGTTCATGAAAGAGTGACAGCACATCCCCATCTATCTTCCTTGCCTAGTACTCCACATTCAGAAGAAGTGCATTGTGACTTAGACACCAATCCCAGAGGTAGCTCAGATCCACACACAACTCCCAACTATGCCACTTGGGAATTTCCCCTGACCTGAGTGACTGCAACAAAGCCTGAGTTTGACCAGTGTACTTTATATAAGCTGCACATTGTCAGGCGATGGTGCCTTAAAACCCTCTCAGAGGAATGCAGAGCTGTTACTGATTTACACAGATGCTCTGNTCCTTCCTTCCTTCCTTCCCAAACTTTGCTCAGTGAAACATCTTGCACCCATCTTTTGGCTCATTCACTTTACTGAGAAAATTTAAAGGTAGTAGAAGAAATGCAATTCCTGTAACACTGCTTCACTTCCAGAAAGATACTCATGAAAATGAGATGCAGGTGTGCATTTCTGCCTGTGCCTACACGTCAGCTGCTCTTTCAAAGAAGAATCCAGCTGTTCTTAGTTTTCCATTACTATTTCTTGCCCTCTCAATGGGTTTCAAAATTTAATAGAGCTTCTTCAAAATGATGATAGTGTTCCCTTTTCCTGAATAACAGGAAAATCTGATCCTCACAGTAATGATTTATTTGAAAAATCTTTCCACTCACCTACAGTCATGAGTAATACTTAAACATACTGTAAGATCATCAGTCTGAGACATCTGAGCAAAAATTCTTCTTTCTGTGATATTTTGCAATGCAGCTGAGGCTAATGGGATTTAATAGAGACATTTATACAAACTGAGCAGTGTTGGAAGAGAGTGTAAGAGCACTTTCCAGGTGCAAAATGTCTGTCACCTGATCACCCTCTCAGCAGATGCAGGAGGGTGGCTCCAAGGATGGAAATGCTTGTGAATATGGCACTCTCACCTCCTGAGAATTGGAAAAAAAGTAGGGGTCCATTGCCTTCCTCTGAGGCATTTTGCTTGTAGCTGTTCACTTCCTTTCTTTTCTTGCAAGTTCTTGAAATAACACATTTAATCTGGAGTCAGAAGGGGTATTTTCTGCCAAACTGTGTAGACTTAGTTTGATTCTGCTTCACTGGGTGAGAAACCAGACTTCCTTTTTCACACTACTTCAATCCAAAGCCAAATAGTTTTTTCCCTTCATCTGGCTTGATATAGCCTCATGAAGAAAAGAAAGTACAGCCATGCCCCACACCACCAACAGCTCAAGTGCAACAGGAGAGGCAGAAGATGAGCAAAACCCTCTTGACTCCTCCTGTCTTTGAAGAGGTGATGAGAGTGGACAGAGTCTGTCCTTGTCCCCAGATTTATGGCAAGGGCTGTTGTTCCAAATGCTGCAAGATGAGCTCTCATCCTTAAATCCATGATGAACCTTCGTGTCATGTCTGATATCTCATGGGCACCTAGGATGAGACAAAGACCATCTCTTTTCAGATATGCCAGAGACCAAAACAAAACTGGCATAATGACTGAAGTAAAGAGGATCTTGGTAGTAGTTACTGAGTTTCTTACATCTCAGCAGCTGCCCTCCATCATCTCTGCACCTTGGGATTTGACCCCATCAATAGCTGTGTCTCCCTTACAAGTGAAACACATCAATCTCAAACTACGAGGATGTTTGTTTGGTGTACTGGTGGGGGAGATACATCTCACACAAATACACAGCAGCATTACTTGCTGCTCAGCAGGTGTTTATGTCCCAGTCCCCTCAGGAGCTCCAGCTACCCCAGTCTGCAAGCAGAACAGCCTCCACTACAATGAGCAGGAGAAACCACAGTGGCAGCATCCTCCTGCCAATCCTGTTCTGAGTTTCAATTAGCTTGTGGGTGCCTCTGCCCTGGCACAGGTACCTCGGTGTGGGCAGAAACAAGAGTAACTTCCCCCCAGTGGTAAAACAGCAGCTTCCTCTCTTGTGCTGCACATCTGGAAGCATCACTACAACCACCTCAGCCAGCAGGGCAATCTCCTCCAGGCTGCTCAGGAGCAACACAGCCTTGTAGCCTGTGCTTAAGTGCAGGCACCTCATAAAGGGCAAAAGCAATTTCCATGGCAGTAGTCAGTCTTTTCTCTCTAGAGGAAATCTCCCCAAAAAGCCTGTCTCAAGTCCTGAGTGCTTGGGATTTTGATAGAGGGTGTGTAATTGATACTGAAGAGCAACAGTCAGTATCTTGAATGCTTGTGGCTAAAAGAGCAAATGGTTTGGCTGAGGCAATCCCCAGTAATTATAGGCATCACTGTAATTAGGAGGTTAATGCTGTCACAAGCGCCTGGAAGAGGAGCTGTCTTCCTGCAGGGATCAGCAAGGAATTTCCCCTGCCATTCCTCACTATGCAGCATTGCTTTGCCCAGGGGATGTCCTGAAAGACAGGCACCTTCCCCAGCTTCCAGCCTTGTGGTCTGGTGACCAGCAGGGAAGCACAGCAAATGACCAGTGCTGAGCTCCAGCCCTCAAAGGGAACATCATAAACTTGAGACCACCATGGAAATGAGCCATGGAAAACCTTTGTCTCCCACTAGAAGCCACAGCCATGCCAGTACAGAGCATTATCCAGTCTGTTCCAGCAGTGACCACCCCAGCACCCTGCTGTGGCTGCCCACACGGATCAGCACTGCTTGGATTGCGGTACATCAGTGCTCCCGTCCTCTTTGCAAAGTCACTCTGGTTTACCCAAAAAGCAGTTCCAAAAACCTCCTCTCCTTCTCTTCCCCTGGCCCTGCAGCAAGGCAGAATTTGGGGAAAGTGCAGCTGAGGCAGGAGATGTTTGTCCTACAGCTGCAGAGGTAAGTGACAGGCTCAGGCAACAAAGCTAGACCTGAAGACAAAGGTCTTGTTCACGGCTTTCCACCTTATCAAGACCTGATTTTGGGGGTGGGAGATGACAGTGAGGAGGATGGTGTCAGTTATCTTTAGGACTTCCCAGTCAGGTATAGAGCTATAAGCACGGGCAGATACTCTTGATTATACAGAAATCATATATGTATATATAAATATATCTGTATGTACATAATTACATCCATATATATATATAGAAAAGATGTCTGTACATGGCAAACCCATCAGTGAGCAGTCCTACTGTTTGAGCATGAAAAACCTTGGCTCAGATCACATTATCTATAAAGAAGTAGAACATTATTTTTCCAACCTGTAGGCTGAGGTGACAGGCTGGGTTTTCCTCCTTCAGTTGAAGAATACTGAAATATTCAGAGGTCCCACGTAAAGGGTAAATATGCCAATTCCATTAACTTCCTTAATCATTGTCACAGCTTCACCATGAAAACACATTTGTCCAGAGGTGAATTTTTCCCTAATGGGATAAACAGAAGTATCTGTAAGAAATATTGTGCCACTTCCTCCTCCCACAGAAAGCTGCTTGGGAGCCCAGCAAGGACAAGAATCTAATGAATCCAAAAGAGCCCAGTGACAAAAGCAAAGGGCTCTCTTCAGTGGCCTGGACCCAGCCAAAACCTTCCAGCTGTTCAGTTTACTTTCAGTGAGCACAAACCTGACAGGTAAAAATGAAGAAACACCTTGGGAGTTGTTGCTTCAAGTTCAGGTCTTCCCTTCCCCATGCCCCACATTCCTTGGGGGCACACCTTTTGCCTTTTCCTGCAAGCTACCATCAGGCTACATGGATAGGAGATGACAGCCAGCTCTCTGAATTAAAGTGACAGGCAGAGGCTTCCAACCGTGCTCCTAAATGCCCTGTTTTCGGTGCAATTACTTCAATTCTTCTTATTAAATTGTCTGTCCATTGCAGCTAATCAGACAGGGAAGAGTTTGGTTTTGGAAACAAGTAAAGGTGACAAACCCACATTTTGCCTTAGGTAATTCAAGATGATACAGCCCAGAGCACAAGTGAAATTTTTAACCTGCCTGATAGTTACGGTCCAAATCTTCAACTGGGACTCTTAAAAAGAGATGAGGACAAAATTCCCCTCAGAAAACATCCTCAATGGAATTGCTGATCAATCCCATACTGTGAGATTGCTGCAGTATAATTCTCTAAACAGCAAAAGAGAAAAAATAAGCTGAAGTAAGTTGCTGAGAACCAATGGACACACTCTGAGATTTTACCAGGAAAGACATGAGGGATAAATGCAGAGGGATGTAGAGAACCTGCTTCAGGAGTAGCAGATGTACCACAAAGACACGTGTTAAATGAAAATAAATTTCAGGGTGAGCAGTGGTGGAAAAGACAACACCCACACGGTCTCCAAGGGGAGGCAGGTGGAACAGGCTACTAACAGAACTTCAGAGTATCCATATCAGGATTTCATGGTATTCATTATGATGTTTCTGAGTTCCTGTTTCAGCCACTGAGTGTAGTTGTAAAATATCAGTCAGCAGATGCTTTAAGTCAAAAGATATATCTCATTCCAACACTTTGGCAGCAAGTTACAGACGAGTTTGTTGTGTCAATGACATGCATTTGTGTTCAAATGTTTTATTTCGTCTGAAGTTCATGTTTCACCCTCAAACAGGGATTAGAGTGTGAGCACTTTTAAACTTCTATAATGAAATCGTTTCCTAGAAACACATTCATAAGTCCGTTGCCTAACTGAACTTTCAGCTAAGCCTCAGCCAACCCAATAAAAAAAGTTACTGGCCAGTCACTAATGATTAATAGTATGCTGTTGATAGGAAATGTTTCAGGCAAAGCAGGTCCCGTTGATGACCTTGCAAAGAGAGAGCCCTAGAAGCCCAGTTGCTTGCTGAAGCATTCACACCCCCACGCCGCTGTGTCTCCAGAGAGGACATCGGCTCTGCAGAAGTGCCACGTTTTCAGCACTAGAGCTAAGAAACCTCTTAGGTTTTTCTAACTCTCTTATGTTTTGAAGCAACAGGAATAATTGTTCTTGGCAACCATTCTCTCCAAAATGTGCAGATAGTTCCTATACAGTAAAAATGAAAGATAAAATTGCACTGTACAAGAGGAAAACTCATAAAACAGACCTTCCTGAGAGGAGCCAAGCTAAACATGTCTAGCAGTCTTCAGGAACCTGCTCTGCTTCAGCTCCTGTTGCCCAAACCACAGGGCAGTGCTGGGCGTGGCAAAACCCTGAATGCTTATGCTGGCAGCCTGGGGATCCTAAGAGGCTGCACTCCCTCCAGATGCACTTGGAAGCCAGCACGTTATCTTTTCTGTGACAGGGCCAGAGGCTGCCCCCATCACACAGCTTTGCTTGTAGAGCAGCACTTCTACACATCTACAGGCTCATACTCTCTGTTTATTTCTAAAATCTCTCGTGTACTTTCTCTGATCAATTTCTTCCCTTCTCTATCATCCTTAGAGGTCTTCAAGCTTATCCTCCTTCATACTTCTCCAGTGAGTCTACACCTTCTGTCTTTCCTTCTTTCACAGGCCTCCTGCCCACTGTGCCTGTGACTCTATGAGCTCAAACACTGTCCAGGTCTTAGTTGCTCCATCGAAAATCTTCATTACAAATGATCCCTTGTCTGGCTGCTGGCAAGCTTACATTTTCCTGTTCTTCCTACTGGGTGGCACGTGTCAAACCTGCCAAGGTGCATCTGCTTTCATGAACCAGCTGAAACTGCAAGTTTTTCATCATTTTCTCGTGCAACCAGAACCAATTTCTCTCCCAACCAGGCTTAAGTTTATCCTAAGCATTCAAAGAAGAGCTTTTTAAAGAGTTTAACACAATACAGTGAAGAGTGTGAGGTCTGGGCTGCCCCAAAAGAAGTGTGACCAGCAAGGCGAGGGAGGGGATTCGCCACCTGTACTCTGCTCTGGTGAGACCCCACCTGGAGTCCTGCATCCAGCTCTGGGGTCCCCACCATAGGAAGGAGATGGATCGGTTGGAATGAGTCCAGAGGATGGCCATGAAGATGATTAGAGGGCTGGAGCACCTCTCCTTTGAAGACAGGCTGAGAGAGTTGGGATTGTTCATTCTGGAGAAGAGAAGGCTCTGGGGTGACTCTTAAGCAGCCTTCCTGTACCTGAAGGGGGCCTACAAGAGAGTTGGAGAGGGACTTATTACAAGGATGTGTAGCGATAGGACAAGGGAGAATGGCTTTAAACTGAAAGCAGGCAGGTTTACATCAGATATAGGCAAGAAATTATTTCCTGTGAGAGTGGTGAGGCACTGGATTAGGTTGCCCAGTGAAGTTGTAGATGCCCTATTCCTTGAAGTCTTGGGGACGCCAGGCTGGATGGGACTTTGAGCAACCTGGACTAGTGGAAGGGGCCCCTGCCCATGGCAGGGGGATTGGAACTAGATGATCCTTAAGGGTCCTTCCAACCCAAACCATTCTATGATTCTATGAAGTCCCCCGGCCACGTGTTTCCACTGTTGTATAGAGGATGGAGGATACACAGCTTGTTGAACAGCTGCAGCTCCACTGAGGCCTGACCCACCTGCTGAGGCACTTTGTGTTTGCAGTCATTGCTGAGTTAATCTGAACCATCTGGCTGCTGCCATCCTCTAACAGCCACACATTTTCTGCATATTTTCTTGTCATTGCAGTGCTGTGTTCCGGTGTCTTTGAGAAGACATCTGCCCTGAGGATTCCCCTTTTATAATATCTTTAAAATATGTCACCATCTGCTCGCTCTTAAAATCTCTTCCTTGATCCCACCACAAGTAACTGGCCCCTCAGTGACCTCCCATTTCATAGCAAGGTGCTTGGGCAGGAACATTTATTTCTTTGCTTCACGACATGCAGTATTCTCTATCAGGTTTTGATCCCCTGGTTTGTTCAGTGTATAGCAGAGAAATGCCTCTGCTTTAGCAAATGCCTCTTCTCTTGACTGCTGTACGCTTCTCTGCTTCTTGGCATTGGTGCAGTGCCAGAAAGAAGACCTCCATCCCGTCTCCCCCTGAACCAGCCCAAGCCTAAGCAGAAATTCCTTTGGTTCTTGCATTATAACAAACCATTTTTCCCACTGCCCCAAAACCGATCTGCACCACACACCAGACACGACCACTCTGGAATCTCCATTGCTTGCTCTTCCCATTTGTCACCTTGTTTCTCCTCTGCCGTGTAAATGCCACACTCTTTTGCTGCTACCTCTGACAGCTCACCATGTGCTGTCTCCATTTACTTTACCTATTTTCAGGCTCATTTGTCTCAGACAGTAAAAGCCAAAATCTACTGCATGTCATGTTCTTTGGACATCACAGAGTGGCTGATTCTTTATACACCCCTGGATACTTCAACTCCCTATACTGAAGAGAAAAAAATTATGAAAATTGATTGTGAGGGCCCAAAAGCTGTTTCCTCATGCACAATGTGGGTGGTTCCCATGTAACTGTTATGTTACAGCCAATTCTTGATAAGAGCAGTTAATATGTGCTTTAAGATGAAAAAATAATCCCCGGATCTTCTCCACAGCTCAGCATTCAGCTGGAATTTTCTCATGTTTCACAAAGAAAGCCACCAGGATGGTCACAACTGCTAGGCAAATTGTTAGGGTTTTAGCTCCAGACTACCAGTATAAAGAAACACAACCCTTTTTTCCAAAGATTTGAGAGGCATGAAAATCTGTCTTGCTAATCTGTCTTGAAACAGAGAACAAGGAGTAAACCTTCTCTTGCATCTGTCAAAACACATACTTTAAAAAGTGCTAAATGATTTGGTTTGCATGCAAATACAGGAAGATCAGAAAAACAGGCTTTGATTTCCTCAAGCAAGTTTATATACTAAGGGTGATTGACTTGGCTAATTTGAAAATGTGAAGCATGGAAAGGGTAAAACAGTTCTGTAAGAACAAATCCTGGGCAAAAAACATGGAGGAGGAACTGCCCAAAGAGAAGGATGTCATTGACACGAGCAAAAGGGTGACAAACTGGACTGTAATAGCATTAATTTGCAAACTGGGAGAAATTCCTGGACTGGAGTGCTATGAGGATGAGGGACAGCCCCTAGACTCTGCTAGGACAAGCAGATGACCACATGCAGAGAAGAGTCTCTCTGGCTCCCCAAGGGGTCTGCTCTGGCAGCTGTGGCTACACAGCCCCTTTGGCACCACTCAGCAGAGCCTGGAGCTAATTTGTGGCAGGTGTTGTCTTTCTGCATCTGAGAGTTGAGCCCTACCCCAGCAATCCAGCTGGTCCTGGTTAAGGAAAGCATTGCAGAGTGCTAGAGATGAATTCTAGCATCTTAGAGACCCAGAAGAAGTTACTGCTGTCATTGGACATTATTTTTGTTTGTTTGAATGCAGCATTCTAGAGCATTACCTGTGTTGCTGTGAGGATCTGAAACTGGAATCTTTGAGATGAAAAGAAGAAATTAGTTGATTTTTTTTTCCTTTCCTTTTTTTTCCATTTGCTTTTAATTTATTAAAATGCTTGTGAATTTTCCTGGAGATTCACCAGGAATAATTCCAGAGGGACTAATACTCATCATTTTTCTGGATCCAATTAAATCTAACATCCACTGCCCTCATCACTAACATATGTTCAACAGAGCTAACTATTTCATCTTATTCTAAATTGCATATAATTTGGCTTCTTTGTTTTTCTTTTGTGGGCACTGATAGCTGTTTTCTGCTCTGAATTTGTCATCAATAAACCAGAACTCATCCAGAGAGAGCAGTTAACTGCTTGTGTAAAATAATCTATCAGAAAAGGTTCCCAAAAAATTTTTGTAATGGACATTACAGACAGTCACAACCATTTCTAAAATGGGGGAAATGCTGCAGCTCCTGCCACTGTTCATTGCACAACTTGGCTTCTAAAAACACTGGCAAACAGAAATACGGCACTGCCAACTTTTGCAATTGTATCATAGTTCCTGATACTGAACTTTTTTATGAAGTCCCCACTCCTGAAAGCATCTGGATTAGATGAAAATCTAAACTTTCATTTGTTATAAAAACACTGTCTTTCTAAACCACGTGGTTAGAAAAGCTTGGCAAAACACAGGTGTCATCTCATCTAGTTATACTGTCTGTAACTTGCACACCTCCACTCTACAGTCCATGAAAGAGGCTGGTACCTCCACCTGCCCCTCTCTACTCACTGACAGCTCAAGGTGAGCCTGAGCTCAAGGAGGTGGAAAGAACACGGCTGCTTCTCCTCCCCTGTGCTCACACATGTCCTGCTTTGACCCCCCAGCAACTTGATTCAGCCCCTAATGACTTGATTTCAAAGGAAATCCAGCAGTGGAAACAAGAAACAAATCCATGTGGCTGTATGGCCCCACCATCACCAGCACCCCGGTACTCCCTCTCCAAATGGTGATCTTGGCCTGAACCCTCGAATGGTGCTGGGTGTAGCCTGAGCCACAAAAACCATCAGCTACCCTGGCAGAAAGCTGTAAGAAAATAGAGGCGATGGAGCTGTGAGCCAAATTGGTCCCATGGGTGCCAAATTATATAGAAAAGGACAAGAACCATAGATTGAGACTTGGGAGATTTTACTTAACATGAGGAAAAATCTTTTCCTCGGGAGGCACTGCGGTGCTGGAGCAAGTCCCAGTACAGGGCATGCTTCCCTTCCTTGGGGGTTTCCCCAGGACTCACCTAGTCTGATGTCAGTAAAGAGTAGGGCTGAATCAGGTGACCTTCAGGGGTTCTCTCCTGCCTGGGTCTGGAGATTTCATTATATCCTCACCCTGAAAGAAGTGGATTTTCCATGAGTGATTATGCCAGCCCTCCCTAGAGAGGATTTCTGACACACTCCTCGGGTGCTGCTGGGAGTCAGCAGAGAGCCTGTTTTGAGAGACACGAATTGTGCTCCATGTGCTGGCACTTGCTCTCTTTTGGTTTTTAATACTCATCTTTTGTCTTCGCTTTTTCTTACAGCAGCTGTGAAATAAGTCATAACGTTTTAAGAGCTTCCTTTAAAAAATGGTTGTGGCTTTTCCGTTCTCCTCTCCTCTCCTCTCCTCTCCTCTCCTCTCCATGTTTATAGTCCCAGAAGACTTTTTAGAGATGGGGGAAGTTTGATGATGGCTGGAAATACTGTGTTAATAGAGGGAAATGCAAGTTCTGTAAAAGAAAAGTATCATGTGCTATTTAAATTTAGTAAAAGACTAATTGAAAGACAATTAGTTTATCACAGGTAGATTAAAAGTGATTTTGAAAGAAGTGATGGTTAAGAAAACCTAGCACTTGCTCTCACTTTCTAAGAAAGATTCAAAATTTTAAAAAACCCCAGCAGACAAGCTGGAAAACAAGATGTTTTTCTATGTAAGATGTAGCTAGGCATGGAAGTTCCTTAAGTATGCTACTGAAAGAGCAGGAAATGCCATGGGAGGAAGAACAGAGTAATTTCACAATTTGAAGCCCAAAAGCCTATCAACATGGGGAATGCTTCCCCCATAGACCAAAAAAATCACTGTATTTCTGCTTCACGAAAACCCTAGATGCTCAAAATACTGCATTTAAAGAAACATAGGGAACAAGAAAAAGTCATCACAACGCAGGTAGCAGGCGTATCTGGGCACCAGAACTGGAAAGCAAACCGAGCTCTTTGGGGGTTGGAAGACTAGCCGCACTGGTTCTGGGGTGCGGCATCTGAAACACCATCAAGGATCTGCTGCAGAAAGCATACAAGGCTAGGAATAAGAGGAGGATTTTTTTCCAAGTCAAGAATTGGTACAAAAAAAGCAAACACAACCCTACCCCAGTGAAGCAACAGCCTATCATTTTGCAGTCGTACCTCTCACTTGGCATCTCCTCAGCAGCATTACCTCATCTGGCTACTTTGGTTGCAGAAGAGCAGAGGCAAAAACATGCTCCTAAGGTCATGCAGACTTAGAAGTTACATTAAGGAGTACCTGCGTTGCAGCCAGCTGTAAACAATCTCTGTCCATGTAAGTTTGCTTTCAAGTTGCCATGTGTCCAGCACATGGGGAATAGCTGAGGGAAACAACACACTTAAGGGCAGAACGTGCAGGAACACACACAAGGGAGAAATGTCAAGAGCAGTGAAAAATTCACCCTTAATCATCTGTGTGTTTTTCTCAGACTTGAAACAGAGTTTGTAAACGCAGTGCTCCAACATCCCAGCTGTAGCAGGGCCTTGGGGGGACATCCTCTGAAGGACAACTGTGCTGCTGAGTGACTTCCTCCCTGCACGCATCTATCGGGCCTTAACTAAAAATGGCTGGCACAATGTTAGCCCACGCTGCCCTGCCTGACCAGTCTTTTCCATCTGGGGAGAAGGCATGAATCAAAATGATGACAGGACTTTTACACTCCCAGTTTCTTTACAACATGGCTAACTACAAGAACTGAACTGAGCAGAGAGCAGCACAGGGTAAACACACCCAGGGGCAGAAGAGAACACTGCCCAGGTGGACAGCTGGGCAGGAAATGAATTTAACCTTTCATTCCTGAAGCCACAGCATTCAAATTTGCTCAGGAAAAATTGCCAAGGGGATCCAAAAGCCCTTCAGTACTTCTGATGGTCAGTCAGGACTTGAGACTAAGAAACAGTAACACTGCCCATATCTTCAACCACAAAAGAGAGAGCTGCTGCAGCTTTGGGGGCCATTCTCCCCTTCTCAGAGGGATGGGGCAGAGAGACCCTCAGGATACCCACATGGGTATCAGTCAGGAGCAAGGAGGAGGTCAAGCCATTCCTGGACAATGAGCAAAGTGAAGAACACTTTGAAGGGTAGCTTTGTAATGTTTTTTTACATTACTTTGCTGTTTGGACAGCAGCATGGAGCATCTGTTTCCAGCTACAGAACTGCTCATGGAAAATACTCTGGTGATGGCAAAGACTCCCTTCCCCCTCCCAGAAGCCTCCCCCCAAACCGCACAGGCCTGGACTGCAGGCCTCACCGCTCAGGGCATTTTGCCTGTAATCACTGGCAATGGATTTAGACATGTAGTCCAATTATGTCCCAAAATTTGTGATTATAACAGGATGATTTATGCTGCAAACAAAAGAGCTAATGGGTCACAAGACTTGTCTTCCTGTGTTTCTATTTGTTTCCCTAATGTGTTTTTTCCTCTTTCACTTTTGGGGAGTTGGAGTTTGGGGTTTTGTTGCTGGTTTGGGTTTCTTCCTGCCAGAGGAGCTGCTTCCTCATGGCTTGACTGTACCAGGCAAGAGGGAGGAGGCATGCCAGCAGGAAGCAGCGACTCGACGTGTCTTGTACAGTTAATCGGCTTTAATTTATGAGCTGTAGGCAGATGGTGGCTGCAGCACATTAAAGCTTCTTTAGGAAATAACACATAGATTTTTCCCTCCGGTGCCTGAAAATTTTGCATCCTGAATAAAAAGCATGCGACTGCACAGCCCAGCATCGGCACTGGCGTAGCACCTGTGTACAGCTGATGAGCCTTAGGCTCCGTTGTTTTCCAGGGCTTTTGTTGCATGAAGGCAGCTAAAGAAAAGCACAAGAGCTCCGATGAAATCAGAAAAGCTGATGACAACAGATGCTTGCTCACTCTCACCTTGTGCAACACCATCTCCGTATCCATTTATCTTCCCTGAACTGGTGAGAAACCTCAAAGGAAAAAGAACAAAGTAAAAGCAAGCAGAATCTTGGAAGAGAAGAAGAGCTGCTGCTATGAATAAAGGATGCCAGATGGGAAAATCACAGCACAGAAATGCAGGGTGAATCACTACAACAAGAAATATGGCTCTTCTGGTATACCTGGACCGCCGAAGGCAGACATAGTTGCAGACACCGTGTGTCAGAAGCTTGGCATATACTATTACTGTTACTAAATATTTCATCACCGGTCACTTGGAACATCTGGTTATAGAAAATGTTTGCAAGAAGATTGAGCAGCTCTCTGGATCTCACTGCTGACATCTGTAGAAAGGCAGATAAAACCTTTAGTTCTGTTCATGACATGACAACTCCATCATCAATATCTTTCCACCCCAAATAAACTTGGCATGGGGATGCTGCAGGTATGAAAGTCTACTTGGGTTCAAGTGACAACTTCACGCCTTCATGAGCCAGGAATACATCAAGAGCTATTACATACTTCTAGCTCATACACAAATTTCTGGAGGATAGGGAGGCATCCCTTTGCATTTGCCCCAGTCTTTACAGCGTTCCCTGGATTCCAGTGTGAATAATGGCAGGGCTCATCTTGCTGGGCTGGGTGAACCTCTGTTCTGACCACTTGGTTGGTCTTATGTTCCTGTAAGATGCATTTTATGGCAAGTCAGGTCAATTATTGGTGGATCATTTCCACACCTCCTCTAACATCTTCCTTCCATGAAAGAGCATATCAGGTGTTACCCTACACGGCAGTCTCCACTGGTGTAGTAGCTATTAAGTCTTTTAATGAGTCTGATTGAGCCAATGAGAGCTTATACACATGCACAAAGTGCTGTAATACTGTATTTTGACTTTGCTTAAACTTTTTTTATTTTCATCAAATGAAAAGAAATCAGAATAAACCACTCCTTATCCCCAGTAGCCCATACTTATGCTGTCCTAAATAGCCACACCAGCTAAAATATGCAATGTTAATTAATCCCTGGTATTTTGCATGGAGAATAGGCCTTTCTTGCAGTTCCTTGGGGATGCTTTGTTTAGCACCATGAAACCACAGCTGCAGCTGTGGACAAATTTTTGAGAGAATATATAGAGGTGATACAATGCTAGGGTCTAGCATGTCATTCTGCATGCCACAGGGTTCCAGCAAACCCCTCTCTGGTTGCTGGGGGTTGAAATACTGCAGCATTGACACCCGGCACTCATGCCTCAGATTTGAGGAGGTGGAGAGATATCTTTTCCCTGGGAAGGCTGCTTGGAATAATAGAATGCCTTCGAGGCATCCAGTCCCCATATGGGATGAGCACTTTGTTCCACTCCAGTCAGGAGAGCAAACCTAACTTGGATTTTGGACTGGTTTAGAATACGAATATAAATAGGAATTATACCCAACACATACTTCACTCCTTGCAGTGACAGAATGTGCTTAAAATTGTTCTTTCCATTTGTCGGTCCCTGCTTCCAGTAAAATGATTCAGCCTTGCACACCATTCAGAGCTTGAACCTTGCGGGGGTTATTTTACGTGCACATGCTTGCAGAGATGAGAAACTCTTCTGGCCATAAGGCCATACTTGATGTTTAAAATACAGTCATGTGGAAAATATATTGCAAAGAACCATACTGGGAATCTTGACGCTTCAAAAATACAGTATTTAAAGCAGCTGGCTTCTACTGAAGGACAGTAGAGAAGAAGTTGGTAAAGACTCATTGTATCCTAAACAAATCTCCAAACAGAAGACAACTCCCTTCATAATCCCAGTCTGATGTTAACCAGCCCCCTAACACTACAAGCAATATACCCTAAGGCCACAGCAACCAATTTTACCAGATCAATGCATTCAAGCTGCCCTTGTGCTCAAGAAAAGAAAGCATTGAAAGCCTCCTGGGCTCATCACAAAGAGCAGGACTGTGCCAATCCACGTCATCAAAGAAGTGGAGCAACAGCACAGCTTTTGTTGGCACCACTTAGTGTAACTCACTGCTCAGTGTCTGCTGCTCCAGAGCACGAGCACCACCTCTATGGGCAGGCTGCTGGTGCTGAGGGATGGTGCTTTTGCCCACTGGTGGCGTAGATCCATCCATGCCCTTGTCACCTGCAGGTGGGACAGCTGCCTTGGACTCCCCCAGGCTGCAGCTCTAGAGCAGTGGGGGCAGAAGCCGGCAGAGGCTGAGCCGTGTTCCTACCCTGGCTGCAGGGAGAGGGGAGAAGAGCCTGGGAGTCCCTTTCCCACAGGCTGGGTTTCCGGGAGCAGTGCAGTCCCCATACAGTGGCTCCTGCCAGCACTGCTGTTTTCTCTCTGGGCTCCTCTTGGCTTCATCCTGTGCAGCTGTGCTCTCCACATCAGAAGGGACTTTTCACAGAAAAGTGAAATTAGCAAAAATAAAGATAGTTGAATGCATTTTGTTTCACCAGAGAGACTGTTTGTGGTTAGCAAATAGACATGAAATGTTATAACATAATTTCTAACAGTACCCTATAGAGATGACTTGTCTGTTAAACATGAAATAAAACTGGCAGGAAACCACCATATTGACTTAATAAGGCATAACATTAACTGACACCAAAAAGCAACTTAGTAAAGAAGTAGAAAACTTTACAACCTCAGTTATTTGAAAAATACAGAGGTAGCCCAGCAATTAAATTGAAAGTGATCATTAGGGTAATTTGCACTATTCAGATCACTGCAATTAAATATGATGCCATGAATGCATTGGGTTGGAATTTCTTTGACTCTATTATTCTCCTGACAACTCCTGATCAAAAAAATATTAAAATACTAACTGCCAGTTGAAAACCATAAACTGTTTGGCAATATTCATTTAGAGATATTTCTAGCTGAGCCAATTAAGGCTTCAGAGTTTATGGAGCACACATCTTCCCAGTGCATAATGGTACATACATTCTTGATATACTCTGTGGCTCAGACTGGGTAACTATAGGTACTGCCTGGGTCTGAGTGAGGCCCTGGAAGCAGATATTGTTAATCCTTCCTGTCTTTTAACTGGGATTTTCCAAGAACATCTGTGCACAAAACAGGTGAAAAAGATAGTAAGATGCTAAGCTGGAAGATAGTTTCTGGTTCATACCTATGTTTCTGTACTGTGTTCACCCTGGTCCTGACTTAACCCCTTGTGCCATCAGGCCCAGAAGAGCCTCACAGTCTCTGCTGTTCTGCCTGTCATGAGTAGCTTTGTGGAAAATCACAGGATGCTCAAGTGGCTGGTGGGGTGGGATCAGTGTGAAATCCCAGGGAGGTGAACATCACTTGTTCATGCTGCGAGCAAGCCCTTGTGACAGTGCAGCTGTTACCATTTTAATTGCAATACCACAGTCCCAATTCCTGATTGTGTTGGGAATCCAGGGTACCCAATCATCTTCTGATGACTGTCAGCAAAGGGCTGGTGTAACTTTACCTTGAGGTGGTACATGATCTCAAAGCATGCCATAAGGGCCTATCCCATAACTGGATGGGCCCTGACCCTATTCCTCTCTATTCTCCTCGCTGTCTGAGGTGTCTCCTTTTTATCACATCTCCTCTAGTAGCACAGTTATTCATTTGTTCACTTTTAGATGTACAGCTTCCCTTCCCGTTGAGAGAGTCAGCAATTACCCCATTTCTTGCTAAAGACAAGCACAGCCCATGTCGGGGTGTCAGCGTTGATTCCAGCTGCCTCTTTGCCGGGCTGACGCAATACTTCAAACACCGCTGGTGTGCAACATGAACTACAGCTACTGTAAACATTTTCCCAGTACCTACACAGCCACAGAAAGAGAGAAAGGTGGGATTTTTTTGGTAGTGGTGTGTGTTTAAAGAGTGTCTAGTACCATGGATTATAGCAAGCACCTAAGTCTCCTGAGTGGTAAAATAATATTAAGAAATTAATTAGGAGAACAAAGTAATTATATGGAGTAAATGTATAAGAGCAATTGATTCAGCCTTCCTCCTTAAACTCTAAAGTGGTGGAGCCATTTGTCTAAAGATAGAAGACTTCAAATGCCAACACACAAAGTCTTAACATGATTTTTCCCTAAGGCTAAACTAAAGAAAAATTGGCTGCATTTTCCTGGAGTTAGCAGGTCACATTTATCATGCTGCCACTTATGTTCAAGAACCAGCAATTTAACTGCTCCTAACTGGCTTGGTTTGGCCCTTCTGAAACTGGAGATGGGCTGTGGTTTTTATGCAATCTTATCTGCTAGAAGTGACTAATATTAGAATAACACAGGACTACAATCTTGGCATTCTGGAAAGCTGGTGAGATCCTATCCCCAAATTCTCCTCCTTAAATGCTGCTGGTAATTTCAGCAATGTCTGTGTTGTTGCTATGATTTATATATATAGGTCCCAGATAAGTTAACCATGAAGGAAAAGATAATTGACAAATTCTCCACTAGTCTTCTGAGTTGTTTTTTCCCCTCCTGGGATCAAAATTTCTTCAGAAAAAAGATGATTATTCTCTCCCCGCAGCTATAAATTCCTCAGCCAGCTCCTCTGTTACCATGCAGTCTGCTGGGCATATTCCAGAATTATTTCTGAAGTTTTCTCAAACTTCCATATAAGTCCAAAAAGTCCAGAGTCCCGCTCCGTGCCAGCATGACAGTCGACCCTTACTGCTTGGTATAAATTCTTGAAACGCTCAGTTCTGCTGATGCTGAGCAGCCAGTTAAATTAAGGACACAAAATCCGCACAGTGCTTGGGGAAAGCGCTGCCACAATAATCACAACTATCTCTCCAGAAGCTTCAGTTCTTTGTAGCAAACCAACCTGCCCTAGAAACCATGGGGGCAGAAAGCATCCAGACATCACCACATGGTCTAACACTGATCACCGCTAGAGGAAGAGGTGTTGGGGGGCAGTTATAAAAAAGAGGGGGGAACCCCCCCAATATCTGTGCAAAAATACGTGAATGGTACAAAACAAAATAATGTTCCTCCATTGGAGGCAAATAAATTACTCCCAGGCTACAAGTCAAGCATGACTTGAAGCACTTTATGAAAATAGATGCAGCATCCTCAGCATGGTGGTGTCCACCGTGAGGTCTTCCTACCAGAGCCTGGTGTCCCGGGCATGATGTGGCTCCCATGCCTACCATGGGCTGGAAGTGCAAGACCAGTGTCTGCTCATGGCCGGTGCATCCCTGTTCCCTGCTACAAGAGCAAGTTAGCCAACAATAACAGTGTTTGTTTTGTTGCCATCTCAGTAGACGCTCTAATAGAGCTAATAGGAAAATGAAACCTCACCAGAGAAGGGAAAGGTCAGAAGGCTAATAAAATAAATGCAGCTATTGTGCGATCACTTGGCAATTCATAAGGGAGTGTAACTTTCTCTTTTTTTTTCCTCAGCAGCATGAGAATCTTCTAATGAATCCAAAATAAAATTTCAGCTTTCATGCAAAGTTTACTACTGACAGTCACGCCGTTGCAGAACTAGGAATATTAGAGATTTAGGTTTACACTTATTAGATTCCCTCCTCATTTCATCTCTCTGGGTTTTTCTGAGTTTTTCTTCCAATCAGCTTTGGCTATCAAAGAGAAGCAATGTCATACATGAGAAAATGTTGGCCAGAAAGGAAATTTTACACCAAGAGGCCTGTATTGTTCTTGAATGGCATGGCTGGCCAACTGTTGCCCTTTTATAGCATTGCCCATCTAGGTAATTCATGGTTTGTTGCTCTTTAAGCTAGTGAGTGTTCCTCTGATTATAATCAAATACCTGCTGAAGTGTTTGGCTGTTCTAGGGCTTTTAGTCAACAAAATGTAGTTTGATAAAGGGTTTTCTTCCAAGCACACTCCTCTCTAGCACTATGTTGACACCATGGCTGTACTGGATTCAGGGACTGCCAGTCCCTGAGTATCTAAGTGTACATACACACCTGTATCCTGAATGCCTGGGAGTCACAAGGGACACACACGGCTGGAATTTGATCCTCATAGCAGTAGCAAAATCATTACAGTGCTGGAAAAGATGTCCCTGTGGATAAGGGATTTAAATGTAGCTGCTGCCCCTTCTCTAGGAAGGATGTCCCTGTGCTCCCCTGCATTCCAGCACGAGTCAGGGCTCTGAAGCAGCAAGAGCAGCCTGGGGCTGTGGATGAGTGGACACCTCAGGAAGATCTAACTGTACCCCAGTGCCTGCCCTGCACAGGTAGGACACACAACCAAGGCAACAAATCCTCCCGCGCTGCCAGCCTTCAGCTCTCCTCATACTCAGTGGAGAGGGACAGATGTGGCTCCGAAGCAAGGCAGCAGCTGTTGTAAGGGATCTGAACACAGGCCATGGTATTAGAAATAGCACAGCACAAACTCAGGGAGAAAGTAGCCTGAAGGGCTGCAAAATAAGTTGCATGGCCTCACTTTAGGAGGTTTGTTCCCAGGAACCACAACAGGAATGAATGCTGCAATGAAACTCTCAGATCTGCAGAAGGATGCACTCAGGCTGCTATGAACTCCTACGGAGCCATCAGCTGAATCAGCAGCATCTGCAACTCACCTAACAGCCCAAAGACGTGGCCTAGTTTAAAAACCTATCAAACACAGGAGAAGGCTACATCCTGACTTCTTGTATGGCAGGCTGATGCAAGTGAACTCCCAACCCCGTGCCCTAGGGTGGAAGAAGGACAGTGTTTTGGTGTGATACAATTCCCTTCCCAGCATACTAGGGAAAAAACTCACTGTACTAGAGAGGAAAACACATCTGTCATGCCAGCCATCCCTCTACAGCAGTGGAGCTTTTTCCTAGGCAATGTTTGTTACTTTAAAGTAACTTTAAAGTCCACTTTGTGGCTTTTCACATCAATCATTACTGAAGTTATGCCAAGATCACAAAAAACCTACTTTTGTAGTGTTATCTGGTATATATGCTTCATGGGTAACAATATATCCCGCCTCAGCTTTACTTCTTTTCTCTATAAAAACAACAGCCTGAGATTCTCCACAGAGTTAATGGGATGGTGTGATAAATCAACAGGATATTAAGCATCACTCAGAGGTGCTTTTACCCTCTGCACACAGCACTGGTGAATGCAGGACAAGGAGAGCTGTAAGTACCAGGCTGACAACCATTCATATGAAGGGATGCTGAAAATTGAAGCAGGTTCATAGATCTGCTACAAGAAAAATCTCATTTTAGGTTGGAGTCCATGTTCATGCAATTGATGACAGACCATGAAAGAGAGCTCAGTTAAACAAAGCAAAGCATGGGAACACAAAACTGGCTTGTGAATATCTTAAGTTTTTACTCCACATAAAATCTATTGCTCATCATGTGTAACCTGTTCTCTTGGCAACCCAGGTCTCCTGCCTGCATTAGTAGTGCAGCTCCTTAGTTCTCCCTGAAAGTTTCCTACCCAAATTCTTTATTCTATGGAAAAAGAAAAATTATATTACATCAGTGTGATTGAGAGGGAGATTAGTTATTGTTGTCTCTAAAACAAGAGACCATAATTTCTTTCTGAGGCTCTCTGGTATCACACAGAATTAGTTGGCCTTGGAAAACCTGGTTATTGCATACACTTTAGTGTACAGGCTCGGACTAGCCACAGACATCCTTCTCTTCTGGGTTACACACATTAGAAAGAGGAAGGCAAGGATTTGATCAAAGCTTTCAGCTTCTGCAGGGAGAGAGAACTCAACTTCTCATCAAGGAGAAAGACAGAAAGAGTAAAGCAAATTATGTGGGAAATGATAAAGGGAAGAAAAAGATATTAAATTTACAGGCTTTAAAACACAAAGAGACACTGTGATCATCCATTTTCAATAAATTCCTGTATAAGCCAGGCCACAACATGACTGATTACCTCCAGATAAATAGGTGGTTAGTTCCTCTACAGCTGTAATTACAGGTGTTTTCAGAAAAAGAAACTCACTTGTATGCTAACATAGTAGTATTTTACCAGCATCACCCATTCACATTTTAGGAATATATTCCTATACCCTGTTCCAGATGCTGGACGTGAACTTGTGCAAAAATACCTCAGTCAATATATTCACTAGGGAATCTCAGAAGAATACAGGCTTTCCCAAAGCTCTTTGTTAGAGAACACATATTGCTACTCAAACTACTTCTAAGACAGCATCCCTCGGAGGAAGAACTGTCTCAGATTTTTCTGCAATCTCATTATTACTGCAGTATTTATGGCTGTGCCTTAGGGGAGCACGCAGACAGCCTCATCCATCCCCCACACAGCCAGCAGCTCCTGGACCCTACTTACACAGAGAGTTCTTTTAATACGAATTTTATCTCAGGCGAAGTGTTCAGGCAGTGACCTTTTTGACACCACCACAGCCTCAGCAGTAATTGCTTGTACTGTTACGCCACATTAAATTTCATAAACCTAATCTGCTAAGTCATCCTGGAAGAAGAGTGAGAAGCCCACTAGGTCATAGCTGTTCTAATCCAGCATTATCAGACACTCACAGGTGATTGTCATGCTGGTGGGGCTCCCAAGGACTCTCTCTCAGTTCCCAATTAAAAAATACAAAATGCTTCTCAAGATACTCAGGCCTTCTCCAAATACATAGAAATCTGATGTGTTTTCAGAAAGCACCAGCATTTTTTCTAGTCTCTGTTGCTTTTGTTCCTTCTGAAATGTATTGATGTCCTGTCTCTTAAGGAAACTGCAACTGAAATTTCCTGTAGGACTTGTTAAGAATGAAAGTTTTACATGCTAGGGATGCAGGACAAGACCAGCAGGTACGACCTCAAGGACTTCTGCAGCTCTAGAGACGTGTTGAGACTTGCCTGATAGAGAGATCTCTGAAATGCAGCATGCTTTTCACTCCATGACACTCTTGGCTGGCTCTTGGCTATGAATGCCACATGTGAACAATTTAACATAAATCAGAGATAAATGTATTTGTTCAGAATTTAGACCTCTACATATTGACATATGAGAGAGCACAAGAAGCAGATGGGCTTACCATTGTTTGTTCTCTTCTCTCTTTTGCCACATGGCAAAGAAAGTGACATAAAATGGATTATTTTGTTCCTGTGAAAATAAATACCATCTCCTGCTGTAAGTGCTCTTCTCTGCCTGTGTAGATCGTGGCTTAACATGCAGCTGTCTGATGGATTCATCCAGCTGCCTGTTCTGCATGAGTCATGAGGATCTGGGCCATGCAAGGACTGTCACTCAGGAAAGGTGGATGTTTGAACCTGGAAGGTTGTCACATCAGCTACAAGCAGCTACAGGCTCTTCTGGGAGCATTTCCTTTGGTGATAAGGAGCAGCTACCTCTAAGAGAGCAGAGGGTCCATACATACATTAATGCTGCCTAGTTTCACGTTAGTTCAACTTGAGAGTGAAAATAATGTGGCAATAGGATATTGTCTGGTCTAAGTGGGGCCTCTCTGTTATTTGACATATTTTTCTTAAAGATTACTGCTAGCGAGGCTGGAGCATGCTTGACAATCCTTGACTGCAACCTGAGAGCTTGACAGATGATGGCAATGGAGGTGACGGGTTGTTTTGAGTGGATGGTGGTGATACTACTAACTTCTGTGGGCAGCTTTTAATCTTCACCAAAAATATCCTGCAACAGATAATCAACTAATTGGCTTTCTACAAGCACCCTTTTTTTGGTTTTGTTGTTTTCCAGTTATATTCTTTTTCTGATTCCTTCATTTGGGCTTTTTTTCAGAAAAGTTTTACAAATTTCTCGCCATTGTCAAGAACAGTATGCAAATTAGTACGAAAGCAAAAAATAGAGCCTTTCTCCTCTCCCTGTGTCTTCCACTGTATTTATTTTTCTGGTCAAGGTGAAGGATAAAACCTGATTGTTTCTCCAATGGAAGGTGAGGTTATGTGGCTTCAAAAAAGAAAATTATTACCCCAGTTTTCTGGCTATAGTCTTTTTTTTTCCCTTGAAAAAAAACCCCAAACTATAAAAAACTAGTGCTTGGGCTTTCCAATAATTCTCTCCCTTTGATCTGCAGACTTACAGGTAGTTCTTTCTTCTTTTTCATGTTTCTGGTTCCTACTTCGTGCTAAATTTAATTTTGCACTATATTTAATTTTGCTCTCCTTAACATAACTCAAATGTCACTGCCAACTGCCACCAGGACAGTCATTCTGACTTGAGATAAACAAATTCATTGTGAATTCCTTCAGAAAAAAACCATTCCACAGCCCGAATATCTGTGGAAGATGGAGTTTAAATTTGATCGTGACGAAAATCAGTAAATCAGAGTCCTTGTTTAGCTGCTGTTACATATTCTCTGACTCAGTCAACAAATTTATTTCATTCCTGTTCCCCTTTCAAGCCAATAGAAAATAGTTTCATGCAACTGAAAAATGCTTTGGGCAAGACTGAGAGAAGCAAATAACTTACTGAATATGGGGTGTTGACTGATGCAAAATGTCTCGCCAATTCATCCGAAGTCACCAAATGCTTGGAGCTGGAAGGAGGATGTGGGGCTCAGTTAGTGGAACGAGATCATGCTGAGGGCAGACGGCTCCCCTTGAGCAGTCAGGATACTGCCTGCAGTATTTTTTTGATATCCAGAGTCTCCTTGTTAGGGGAGTACCTTGGGCACTGGTCTGGAGGGGGTCACCTTTGCCTGATTACATCAACGAACGAGCATATCAGTCATTTTGTCTGCAGGAACTCAAAATACATCACCTCTGAAATGCTCCTACCATGGCAGACAGGGCATACCAGTGGGAGATATAGGTTCAAACCCGTGTGAGCACAGGAAGAATTCTATGCTGCTCTCCTGAATTTTGGAGTGTCCAAAGTGCCAGCCAGATAGCAGAGGCAATGCTGAAGCACCCACATCCTCCTTCTTTGCACAAACTGCATTGTTATCCTTTTCACTGCACCCTTTTCGTTCATCCAGAAATAAACCAAAAGAGGCAAGACACAAGGACTCATTTCCTTGCATGTGTGTGTGGTGAGTAAGGAAAGCAAAGCACATTTTTCCTGAATTTCAGTTCAGAGGCCAACAGGAAGCATTCACTTCTATGACATTCATAGTGCAGGACAGACGTTTCACCTCTACAATATACCTGGGTAACTGCAAGCACAGTTCCAGCCCAAGCAAGAGCTTTTTACTGCCAAGGCTTTAGTGATGAAGCACTAATGGAACCACAGACATATGCTGCCACTTGGATTACCCTGGCAACACTTCCACGTAAACAAAGTCTAATGGTGGACACCTTCTGTCCTTCCAACACATTGTCAGATCACACTCTGCCACGAGGGACGAGTTCCTCTGCAGCACACAGTCGTAGCGGGGAATCAAAGCATGGAAACCACATGAGCAGAGATGACACAGCCTCTCAAGTCTGGCAGCCAGATGTTGGCTTGCAAGAGTGAGTGTAACCAGATGGTTCTTCTGCCATTTTTTTCTCCAAACATTCAGAGGAGGTTAACTGAATGACACACATAGAGATAAGTTCATTATCATATTTGCATATTTAGACACATACACATATTAGCCCCTTCAAAACTGTAATCCCTAAGGATTACAGGCAGAGCTGGGATTTTCAGATGTCAGGTCCAGCTCAGAGTCTGAAAGAAGCTCCAAGTGAGTAACAGCCAGACTAGGACTTCTCCATATTGCTGCCCAGATGTCAGGATCAGCCCAAGGGGGCAGTCCACAGAATCCCTTTACAGCTGACTTAAAAATACGCTCCTGGATGCAGTACATGGGGACAGCTCAGCAGCTGGCCACTGACATCTTTGCTCTTTTCTACCCATGCAGAACTGCCCTACAGTGAACAGCTTGGGATTTGGAATAAAAAAATACAGCGGGGAGATTATTGCACTGTTGTGCAAAACACTGGCTGCTGATGCAAAGTGCTCAGGCAAAGGAAAGAGGGCTTTGATGGGATAGTCCTATATCCAAACATGATCTAGCTGCTTGGATACTTCTCTGAGGCCACAGAAACATGCTACTTTCTAATGAAGCTGACATCAGAGCCCGCTGGAGAGAAATCTGGGCAGGTCAAGCTCAGAATCAGTAGATGCCAATGTTACTCTCAAGGACCAGTTTCAAGGCTGAACCCTCATCACGAGCCCACACCTCTGTCCGTTCCACAGTGTCTATGCCAGACAGCCACATCTGGAACAAAACCATTTAGTTCCATTTAATATCCTGTGCTTTCTTCTATACAAGACATGGGTTTGCCACTCACACACTCCATGTGCACTGCACAGTCTCACACCAGCTGGAGAGAAAGCATTTAGGACAGCAAGGAATATCAGCAGATGGACAACAACACTTAACTGCTATGACTTACATTCTAGATAAAACAAAATCCAGGAACAACTCTAATTCCCAGCTAGATAATACAGAAAAGCAGCGATTCTGGCTCTGAGCTGCTTTTGACTGACCTGGATCTCATGATGGCACGTGAAAACTCCCTCTGGAGCTTTTGACCCTCAGACAGGCTAATTCCAGTTGATTGTTCCCATTTTATTTAGTTATGCAAACAAGCACCAAGCCCTACACTTAAGCTTTTATAAATAATAACCCTTCATACCCCAAAAAACAGGTGAGAGTTTTAGTTTTGTGACCCGTATTCTTTCTTAAGAAAACTAAATAAGCAGAAATCAATGAATACATTTCCTTGTAAATACCAGCACAACTTATTGCAATTAAACCCAGGGAGAGGTGGAGGAGCCCAGATGGAAGAAAAAGTCCTTCTGACACAAGTTCCTCTCAGTGACTTGGGAAACAAACTCAAACACTCAAGGGACCCAGGAGTCAAACTCTTCTCCTGTCGGGCTGGCCAGGCTTGCGTGCATCTTTTATGGGAGGAAGAAATCAAAGACAGCTTGATGATGCATTCTTTGAAAGACTGCATTTCCCCTCCTCCCTACAGCCTCTCAACACAATTCTGCTAGAGGCATGAGTGGCTGGAAACATCCCAGTGAGGCATTTAGTCAGAAGACAGATACACAGAGAGACAGAGAGCTTTCTTAAACAATACCTTTATGAGCCCAAAATGTTTTGTGTGAAACAGCTCTATGTGAATGACCTTTGGAGAAGCCTGAGGCTCGAAGCCCACAACAGCTGCCTTGACAGACAAGACACCAGACTTCCCTGACAGCTGTAGGGCCTGGGGAGCTTCTGGATTCCTGGAAACACTGACAAGTTGTCAATTCTATCCAGTTTTGACCACAGCCAAAGTTCAAAATTCCTGAAAACTGGAAGCCCTTGCTTTTAGCTACCTCAGGTCTGAATTTCTAGAGGCAAAACAAGAGTTGCAACATCACCATTTCCTGTCAAGTTCAAATACTGAAATAGTACCAATTAGTCCTTCTCAGAATTGTGAGATTATCTTCAAATCATGACACTTAAATGAACAGATGTTCTTTTCTCTTGACTTCTGATTTGCAGATCTCTGATGTGTCAGTGATATTTTTTGTAGTAACTGAATAAAAACTTCTAACCTTCACTTATAAAAACAAGGCAAAACTGAAATTCCTGTGCAGTAATCTTCTGACACTGTGAGTGTTGCAAAGGTTATGGATAAAAGTAGCTGAATTACCATGCTATTTGCTTCTAGATCTGACTTTTTAGAGCTACAGTCCTAGTGCCAGTAGCATAGAGGACAAGCCCTTAAGATGCAGGCACTATGGAGCAGCTGGTGAGGAGGAATGCAGCTGCAAGGAACAGAACTGCAGAGCTCACTCCAAAGGAAGTGGAGCTCAGTAAGGGACCTCAGGAGAGGTAGGGAGAGGCCAGGGAAGTATAGACTTGGTTCCCCCTCAAAAAGAAGGTGATGAAAACAAGAGAAGACTAAGGAAACGTAGTCCAACTGAAGACAGACCTGGACTTTTCAAAGTTTTTACCTTTCCTACTGGAACAAAACTGCCTCACAGGAAGTCAGACTCTGAAAGCCCCCAACCGGTCTGCAAACACCAAATGCAATAACCAGCAACTTTTGCATGTTTCCCCAGAGATCCACAGAAATTAATACTTTCAGAAAAGTGTCATTTCTTCTTCAAATTTATATACAACAGGAGCCCACAGCTATGGGGACTGCTGGTCACTTCACATAGCCCTAATGTCAAGACTTCCCTAGTGCTGTGCTGTAGGGAGTTCTCTGAGCTGCAGGTCCAACCCAACAATCCAGACATGTTTTAAAACACTGCTGTGGGACATGTGTCAAAGCTGCTTCAGTGGTGTCACAAGGCTGTGTGGGTCCACCAGCAGCCCCGGCAGGTCCAGCAGCAGGTTTACCAATTTGTGCTAATTGGTCTATCCATCTCTTTAGGTGAGAAGATCCAGTGAAAAGCTGCCGCTGCAGCAGCCCGATAAAGCAGCACAGTTGTAACTGCAAAGCTCCGTGCCTCAGGGTGTGTACTCCCTGCAGACTTGGCTTAATTACAGCAGGGTGACAGACTTCATCCCCTGCGGTTAAGCTGTGGTCTCTGGACTTGAAAAACCATTCAGGATGTCATGTACAGTGTGTCCCTACACAGACACACTAAGAGCCTGAGGAGGCAGATGGGAACCCTAGGAGCATCTTCATTGTAGTTAGGACTACCTCCCTCTAGCCTCTGCCTGCCTGGCTCTAGTGACAGAAATATATTTGACTGTTTGTATTACCATAAACTGCCTTCTCCACAGCAGCCTTGTCTCCTCCCCACATACTGTTCACTGATGAGGGTCACTTTGTTTATTTAGATAAACAGATCCCCTCCTGAGCAATGAGAATACCCAGCCGGGTTCCTAACCTGACTTTTGGAAATGCGAGTTGGAAGCCCGGAGACAATGGAGTAAGACAGACAGACACTTCCACCTAGTGGGGAAGGCACAGCTCTGGGTCTCCGGGACAGGAGCTGCTTCAGCTCTGCAGACTTGCACACTCCTACCACAGAGCCCCTTGCTTTTTTAATCAACAAGAGTGATAGCAGCTATGATGAAATCTGAGAGCACTACTTTTAATTATTAAGCAGAAGAAAAAGGCAGGTTAAGCCTACCAAGTTACCAGTATTTTTTACCTCCTCAGTATTAGACGTGACTGCAAACAAAACTCTTTCAGTTTATAGTAGTGTAATGATTAACTTCTGCAAGGTCAATGCAACAGGCATGTAAAATATTAGCAGAATGGCACAGTGGCATTTTAAACCTACTTTGCTACACTAGAGAGAACTAAATTCTTGAATGCAAAATAAAGACAAGTTAAGTCTTCAGTAATAAAGAGGCTTTCATGTCTAGGAGACCATACCAGCTCACAAGCTGAGTCAACTGTCAGTATTTTCTGGAGACAGTTTAGGGGTTTACTACTTTGGGGGGGGGGTTAATACATATTGTAGATAAAGGTAAAATAAAAAAATTGTGAGGTGGAAATTAGAAGCTGGATGGGAAAAGCATCTTCAATCTATTTCCATTTCTGCATGCTCAGTAAAGATACCCACGGACACCCCCCCTGCCCCAGCAGGATGAAAGTGCCATCCTGAGGGCTCACTGGGGCTGCCCATGGCATCATCCCCATGGCCTGCCACGGGGCAGGGGGGGTGCAGAAAGGCTGCAAGGGTTCTGTTTGGCTGGCCTTGAATTAATCTGTTCTGGTACAGAATGAGATAGGCACATTTTGTGATTCATATTAGCCTTCAAATGTCTTTTTATGGGTCAGCAAAAAGTAACAAACGTGCACTTGCATTTCCCAGCAGCATATTGCCCTTTTGGACCCAACTGCATGTTTCTGAAAAACACTTCAGCCACCAAAATCTGGAATGTGCAAACCCAAGTCTTCATGCGCAGCAGCTTTGCCACCTGCAAGTATTTATTATGGGATCACTCAGATGCACCCTGTTCTTTCAGCCCATGACACACTATCATTTCCCAGGTTTTGGGTTAGGTACTGCACTTTGTTCCCCTCTTGGAAATTATTCCAAGTTTTTATTTGAACATACTGTAGCCTATACACAAATTAACTGTGTCTACGAACAGCGATGTGGCTAAGCCCTGGGGACTGTCAGGATGCAATTTTGTAACTCTTCTGTTTGGTCCACGTCAAAGACCAATCCAGCACTGAAATCTGAAAACTCATTGCTCCCATCATGCACACCAAGTCTGCAAATAATTCCATGCTCATTGATGGTACTCTGCACAGTTCAGGTTAGGGATGACTTTACACACACAGCTATTTTTACCACTAGGGTTAGAAAGCTCTAGGTAGAACTGTTTATTTCACGTTTGAGTAATGGTTCTCAGACTTGTCCAGACAGGGCATTTGACATCAGCTGTAAGGCCTTCCCTTCCTGTTTCTCAATTCATGTAGGGAGAGACAGACCTGCCCACCTCCACAGCAACCACTGTTAACACACAGTGCTAGCTCTCAGCAGCAATTCCAAGTTTACTGCCTAACACAGATTAGTAAGAGGTTTATGCACTTTCACTGCCCAGTCAACATCTTTGCTAGCAGACTTGCTAAATCACAGGCACATATTCCAGCTCATAGTGCCACAAGAACCACTTTTTCCAGATTTCACAGCAGTATGGAATTAAGACAGTTTAACCAAGCCCTTACTTCAAATTAACCACATAAGAAACCTTTGTCCTTTACAGCTGTCCACCAGAACAAGCATTAAATCATTTTCACTGCTTCACTGTCCCTACTATTTGCCTTCATCAGTTAGTAAGCTCTCATCTTCCTATCCCACAGACATTCTCGTTTGTATACAGCCGAGGACTTTCCACATTCAGACTCAGACAGGACACAAGGTAGCAGGACTGGCTCACCACCTGACCGGAAGCAGGAGGAGCCGAACTTTTTCTCAACCTGGTGCACAGCAGAAATGGAGCCTTACCAGCATGTGCTGGGTCTCACACTCCTGCCTCTAGAGCCTCAGCAAGTGCTGGCTGTGCTTGAGGAGCTCTCCGTGGTTTAAAGCCTCACCACCTGGGGCTAACTCAGGCTTCCTCCATAGCTTAAGCACTCCTTTGCAGAGCACCAATCTACAGGCATATTCATCTCCTGTTCCTTTGGAGTGTGCAGTACCAGGATGTCTGGCATACACATTATGGCACTTGCTAACAAAGCCCTGCCTCAGCAGTCACTCATTACGAGGAGCATTCCACCAGTTTGTTTTTCATCTCTATGTGGTACTTCACCGTATGTAATAAGGAACGGAAAAAAAACTCCACTGTTTCCTTCCTCTTCAAGCAGACACCGTGGGAAGCACAACACGCCAACCATTTCTTTTTCAAAACCACGGGCATGCTCTGTTAGGCCACACAGGTTACTCCGTCCCTGCTTCAAGCATCCAGTTTAATTTGTTACTACTGCTTCAGGAACACGGTTGTGCAGAGAAAAGTCATACTTGATATATGCATGGCATCAGTCCCTTTAGCTAAAGGATGTTCCAAGACATATCTGAACAGTTAGCATGAAATGAGTGTCACAGGCTGTCACTGAGGCCCTATGTGAACAATTTGCCTGAGCCAGTACCGTGATCCCTTGCCCAAGGTAATGCTTCCAACACTTGCGCATCAGTGCGATACACGAAGATCTCACGTAAGAGATGCAGGAAGGGGTAGGGATGACTGAAGACAGTCAATTTAGACAGGCACAGCAACACCTATTTCCCCTTTCATTTATCTTTTAAACCTTTATGAAAGCTCCACAGCCCATAATACAACAAATTACAAAAGGCATTTTTCTCTTCCAAGTGTTTTAAAATCAAGTAACTAGACCAGGTATTACTAAAAATGAGTCTCTTGTAGACAGTTATAGAAGATTCTTCTTTTGAGTTTTATTTGTTTATAGCAACAGTAGCACATATTTCCACTTAGGTATTTTAGTGCAACAAGGAAATCCATTACCTTATTAAGCTTCAGCAAGGTGACCTATGGTTCTATATGCAATGAACAGATTAAAGTGTCTCCCTTCGTTGCACAACAGTTTAAAGCTTCAGAACTCTAAGTAAATACCTGTCACAGAATTAAACAAGCAGACACTTTGCTTGATTATGAAATGCTTTTGTTGGATGAGTGAAGTGCTTTCTGCAGTAGAATAATTCATTTGTAAGCCACAGGCACTACTACAAGAGTGGTATCAGAGTAGAACTGGTGACATTTTAGTAGTCTGTGCAAGAATTCCACTCTACTTTTTGCAAGTCGCATATCTTGAAGATACATTCTCCCAGTTGATCACATTCCAGATGGCTTTCAAATAATCAGGTCGAACATTTTTATACTGAAGATAATAAGCATGTTCCCATACGTCAATGCCTAGCAAAGGAATGAGACCTGTGGAAAAAGAGGATACATTTTGTAAATGTATGAAAACACACTTTACACGTAAAGTTTTATATTGCATCCCCAAGTTGTACCTAGTTTCCGAGTCTTAATCTGAAGGAAGACAAAAGAGCTCTGCAGCACACACCTTGTTGCAATATTTAACGAAACCGTGCTCACACACACACACACTCTGCATAAACTCAAAGAGCTGATTTGGGTAAACACATCAATAAATACTCTGGAACTGCCTTGAAGACATAACTGAAACCCGATGAAGTCATTTTTGAAAGATTTATATCTTTGCACAGTTATCCAAGCACATTCATGAAAAATTACATTATAAAGGTTTCTTGCTATGCCAGCTTGCTTCTAATACTTTAATTACAGGCTATTCATTAAGTGCCTAATTACCTCCTGGCTTTTGTGCTAAAATACCCTCGTCACTGCATTTTTAATGGTAAATTTTCACAGGAGGGAGGGTGATATTTACCCCCATTATGCTCTATGTCCCTATACTAAATCTGTAATTTCTTTTCCCCCTACCGGTAGACAATATGCAGACTGCTGAAAATACATTAAATTCCTTGCCATTCTCTATGAATTCTGCAGAACATGTTTTAAAGGTATCTGCAAAATGATTTGGGCGAACTGACATTGCAGGCAGATTCTCACTGGCCATGACCTCTTCCCTCTGTAAAGGATGTCCAGCCTGCCATTACCACTTCCATGTCTCTCTAAACAAGTAAGAGTATCTTGGAAAGAGATCATTGCCAGTACTGTGCTGCTTGCCCAGCTGTAACATTTAACCACATCCTAGACTAATTTGGTTGACACTCATTACTCTTTGTCAATATAAAGCAAGCAAATTATAAGGCTCCATTTTAAACCCAGCCATAAGAACAGGAATTATGTTCATCTTCCCCTCTCCTGTTGTCGGGCCTCCACTGACAGTGCTGTGAATAGCTCCTCTCCTCTGCCAGAGAAAAAAATATCTGAAGGCAAGAGGCTTAATCTTGCTTGATATGTGCAAGTTACTCCAGTTACTCAAAAATCCAAGGAAGCTGAAGCTAAAATACTGGCCAAGCACTTTCACAATATGGCCCGTCTATTTCCTCCTAGAATAGAAAGACGCTTAATCCTACTGATCTTCGCAGTTTTTAAAGTCCTGCTTTACAAATGCTGCTCTAAAACCTGTGTTTTCACTTCTGCTAGAAGAGATATTTCGTTTTCCAGATCTATTTATCCATCAATTTCTTCTCAGCATTGTCCACAAACCACTTTTCAGATCTCATACACTTGCCTATCAAACCTACAGAAGCAGAAGGGAAGGAAAGAAACCTGACCTGTTGTTCCTTGCAGAGGGTCTTGATTTGCACAAGCTGCTATCTGTAGGCGCCCCTGCTCCTTGTTATAGCCAAGCCACCCCCAGCCTGATCCTTGAACACCAACTGATACAGCTGTCAGCTTCTCCTTGAAGTTTGCAAAGGAACCAAAGTCACGCTTGATGGCTTCCATCAGTTCTCCTTTGGCAGAAAAAAAGCACAGAAAGATCACAGGCATATAAGCCTCAATCAAAACCTCTCAAGTTTATCAGAACAGCTTTTGTGAGATCTGTACTACAGGGCCTTTACCTCTGAGTGCAGGTCACTTGTAGGTAATCAGTACTCTATCCTCCCCAAGGGGATTCCTTCCTTTAGGCTTTAACTGCTTAACTATCCCTATCCAAACTGGAGCATAACTCCAGCCACCAGGCTGGGTGGGTCTGCAGCACATTTCTTCCCTTTCTGTGAACCGAATACATACGGCAATTTAATTAGCACGGCTTCGTACAACTATTTTCTCTTATGAAGGTGGAAAGGATATATACAGCAATAGCCAGGCATTTTGCAGTGTATACATAATCAGCTCTAGAAATTAAAAATACTTTGTACAGTACTTTTTATACTCTTAGTTTACATCCAAAACCTCCCCAAATACCTTGGAATTTTGGTAACTGTGACATAGAAAGGTGAATTAACTCTGAAAAATAAAGATCCTTTAGACTTTTTCAAAGAGAGAAAAGATCATCAATTCTACCTGTTAATTAAAACTGGTGCAATAAACCGCTGTAACACTCACTAACCTTTAGGCTCCCCTCCTCCATTAGGAGAAAGGTTTGTCCAGAAGATGGTGTGATTGATATGACCCCCACCATTGAACTTCAGTGCAGGCTGAAGTGACACTTGAGTTGTAACATCACCTAAGGATGCAGAAGAATACATAAATAAAAACATTACCATCACCACAACAGGCAGTAAGTTTCTACTAGGCCTCCACTGATCTCCAGAATCTTTCCACAAGCATGTAACTTATCAATGGAAAACATAAGGTTTGTACTGTTGTCCATATTTTAGACAATCACTGACAAACTATATTAAAGATTTATTATCTTTGACCTTTTCTTATGCTGTAATAAGTGATCTGCAATATTGCAACTACCAGGCAGCCCATACTACATATGTAGGACCTACTGCCATTCTACAGCAGAATAAAGCAACAAGCACAGCCAGAACTCTTTGAGGACCCAGCACTTGTAATTTCTTCAGTATCATCACTACAAGGCAAGAATATTACTCACCCATTAACTCATTGATTTGCAAACTAAGAATTTTTAAACTTCTTAAAACAATTTACAGGGCAAACAGCTTGTGCTTGAGAAAAGCCAATGAGTACAGTGAGCACATACACAAACAAAATGTTCTTCTCCTACCTATATTTTGTTTCACTTGGGGTTTTTTTGGAGAGCGGTACTTGCAGAAAAGTGACCCAAATCATTTTACTACACATGACAGAATCTTGCATCTGAAATCAAGATCGAACAGCTCTGTACTTCCTCTACCTCCACAAAATGCTGTATTCCTTGAAGAATTCACTGGTGCCTTGTGTTTCTGAACAGTGTTGTACCATCTCAACACAAGTGTTTTCATTATTTTTTGGCTTTTAAAAGCACTGAAGCATTTCAAAGGTTTTTAAAGCTTTTTCCACCACTCCAATACATTCTTTAGTAAGGAATCAGTGAGGGCAGCTGTTTCCTCAACTCTCAGGACTGAGCGGTTGAAATTTTCTGAGTCACCTCAACAACGTAGACATGAAGACAAACCTCAAAGCAGTAGCACAACTCAAAGCAACAGCACACCTGTTACTAAGGTTTTAATTCAGGTTTCCATGTTCCCAGCATTTCCTCACAACCTTCACAGATGGGTACAGCACTGAAACAAAGCATCCAATGCAGTTTGTAAAAACATTTGCTGGATTTAGATATCAGGTTAAGGATAAGAAGTCTCTCATGGCCGCTCAGATGGCATCTTCGGGACATTTTCCCTGAATTCTGCATGCCTTAACGACATTTGCAAGTTCATCCAGAGCATACAATATATAGCAAGCCACAAATCAAAAAATAACTTAGAATGTTTTTAATGTGTTCATCACTTTTTATTCCACCATGCTTTAGAAGAACCCACTCCTCAGGACCACTAGGAACCAGAGACGGCATTTGACCACTGTCCTTAAAAAACAGTATTTGTGCTGCTGAACTTTGCATTGGGGAAAAAACCAAAACAAACAACTGAAAAGGGGTAACTTGCCCTTAAGTTACAGCAGAAGTATATTGGAATTTATTGGTATAGAGTCCATGGACAATTCAGTAAACCAAGACAAGAAGCTCAGAGGTGCTCAAGAGAGCACTCAGTTCAATTTCTCAGTCTAAGTCATTTGTTTCCTTGTAAGAGTGCAATCACAGCTCACATTATGGCCAAAGAAGAGCAGGGAAAACTATGGTAGGAACAAGTTTTCACTGAAAATAAGTTTCAAGTTAATATCCTTCAATGAGCAAATCTGACACATTTTGATGGGCCAGTAGTCAGGACCAGTTTATGTTGAAACAAAGTCCTGCGGTGTCACAGAAGTGCACACTCATTTTCAAAGGAACTGACAACGTAAGCCAAGAGGACGGCTTTTATTTGAGTTTTCTCCACAGATACAGATACGTGAAGAACACGTTGAAGATAATCTGAAGACAATACTTTACTTTCTATTGCTGAACATGAGACATTGACAAGGTTCTGTGGTCTGGAAAAGAGACAGTGATCCGATGTTATATAACCCAACACTGATACACAGCCCAAAGATTTTTGACGGTGCTCAGTTTTAAGTATGAAAAAATAACAACAATATTGACAGAATGAGGAAGCAGTTCAGACTTTGCCCTGGTTTTAGAACTTCTTCTAATTAGTCAAAATACCGTACACAGTATACTGGGATACCAATTAGGAAAAAACCAAACAAACAACCTGCACAAACATGAATATCCCGAGTAATTATTTATCTGCTTTGGTGTGCACGACCATAACCAACACATTAATCCATTAGGAAAATAATCTCTGCAGAATCCTTAAGGAAAAATTAATCTCTACCTCTACATAAAACATTTCAACAGCAAGTGATGAGATGCTATCAAAAGCTATGATTTTTAAAAAATAACTCAAAGGATCCACAACAGTGCAGATGTTTCTGATAACCAGAAATTCTGCCTCCACTAGTGGCTGAAGCCTTGGTAATTAAACAGAATCAGTAACAGCAGCAGCAGACACACTGTCTTCTTACAGTTCGGGTTCCCTCCACAATTGTGTTTGCACTAATTACATCTCCAGAATACACCTCTCCTGGATCTGCCACTGGCAGGGCAATGCAGGAGTCACTCTTGATCACCTGATTCTTAGTCGAATCTCATTATTTCATTAATTCAGACCATACAAGTTATTTTTAGGCTTACTTAGGTACTTGAAAATCCCCATTCTCTATTCAAATACATTGGCAATTAATTGTCGAGGGATACATGGTTCAGGTTTACTCAGCTATTGGCAATTCTCACTTTCACCCAAGCCCAAGCAGATAAACCTCACTGTGAAGCCACCTGGGAAGCAGAGAGAAGTGTCTATACAGTAATCATTTCTTTGATACCTTTTAGGAAGACCAACATAACAGCAAAAAAACCCAGAAAATATTCCACCTTCTTAAAAAGGTATACATGTTATTTCACACACTTTCATCAGTCCAACCGAAAGACTCAAAGTTTAGAAAAAACGCATCACATGTTTTAGTGTAGATCTGCTACAACTGCAAAGTTTCACAGAAAGCAGCATATCTCAGAATTTGAGATTGTAACAAAAAATTCCATGATGGCTTGCTGCATATTTTAGCGTCTCACAAGGGCTTGTAACCCACATGACCCCTTAATCTGACCCAGTGACATAACTGACACCCTAATTCAGGTCTCTCCACTGTGTGTTGTATAAATTAATTGCACATTTGTCTTACCTCCACTTGCAGGCAACTGAGATTATTTACCAAGACTAAGCGGAACATCTAATGTGAAAACTATCAAGGCACATAAAGTTCGCTTTATCTAACTTTGCTACTAACCCTTTATTGTAAAGCACTTGTTCAGCAAAATGACTGCAATTTTCTACTGACTCAGTCTTTCTTTGGTTCAAGTTACTAATGTAATACGGACTAAACCCGCAACAATCAATAAATCTTATTCTAGTTTTACAGCACTGCAGAGAACAGAATTCATGCTTCTTACGTACATTTGATTTCCAATTATGAGCACCACTGAAGCTACAACAAAAGATCTTCCCGTAACGATACTGCAATGTCATAATCCAAAGCTTTTAAAAGAAAATATTTCCTTTTTTTTTTTTTTGTTCTCCTGTACTGTCTATGCCAATAAGCTTCCATCTCACCTGTTGACTGTGGATATACAAACCTTTTGCCAGTGCCTCTTTGTATTTCTCCTCGGCAACATTCAGGTTGTTCACGTAGGCGGCGTGATGCTTGCTGTGGTGCAGCTGCATGATCTCTGCATTAATATGAGGTTCCAGAGCAGCATAGTCATATGGCAAGTCAGGAAGAGTATGCTTTTGCCTAGAAACCAAGCACCCCAATGGTGCTACCAACTTGGCACTGCTTCTAAAAGAGAAAAAAAACCCAGAAGTAGTCTTATTCAGTAAAACTGAGGCTCTGCAAGTGAAATAGCCTGAAACCACTGCTGTTATGATCAGCTGCTTTAAGTACCTGGGGTGATACCTAAGCCAAAGAAATCAAATTTTCGTTTCTCAGGAGCTCAAAGCAAGCATACTTTGCACCTTTAACTGCAAAGATGAATCCACACAAAGGTCACATACACAGGGCTTTGCCGTGTGAAGCTTTTGCTTCTCAAACCGAGCCCCCACGCCACTGCGAAGACTCATGCACCCTCCCAAGCACGCAGGTGAGGGAAAAGCAGGAGTAGCAAATGAAAAGCCGGTAGTAACTTGATGACATTCAAAGCTTCACCTAATCTTTATTGATTAAAAACAGAAGCAAAGATGTCGCCGAAGTGTCCTTCCCCTGCTAACCACAAGGTCCCCGTACTAGGAGATAAAAAGCTAAAACCCCTGCACAGTCACCGGGTTCCCAGGACCGAATCTCTCCAGCATTAGCACAGACATGTGTTTCCCTGTCCCCACAGGGGTTACCGGGAAACCACACGGGGCGTCACGGCCGCGCTGCCCGGCGGCACAGACACCACGCAGGTTGTGTTATGCTTCCCCATTTTAACACCTCGCCCTTGTCATGCAACATGACAATGGCCAGGACGAGAGGAGAATCGCCAGGCCGGCAGGACGGTCAGCTCTGAGGCCCTCGGCCGTATCGCTGGTGACCTTGACAGAAGCCAGGGACACCCCGCGAGCAAAGCCCTGGGGACCCTTAAGAGCGGCCAAGTGCGGCGACCCCGGCCAGCAAAAACGAGAGACCGGCAGCACCGTGTCAGACCACCAGAGCCCCTCGGCGGACAGAACCTGGGAGCGCTCAAGCACGACCGGCAGCAGCCCCCGCCTGGGCCGGCGCCGACCCGGCGGGGCAGCCGGCAGCAGCGCGACCTCCCTGCGCGCGAAATGGCGAGGGGCAGACATCGAGGGGCGAGAAGACGACCCTCCCGCCGCCTCCTCCCCCGCTCCTGCCCTCCCGGCCCCGGCTCGGCGGCGGAGGGCGAGGGCGGTGTGGCCGCCGCCTCCCGGCGCAGGGCTCTGCCCAGCCCTGCGCTGCCCCCGGCGCGGCGCGGCTCTCACCTGCCCGCGGCGGCAAAGCGGCGCAACATGGCGGCGTCTGGAGCCGGCCGTGACTCTCACGGCGCAGCCGCGGCCCGCCCGCCCTCCGCCCCAGCCGCGGGGCTGAGCTCGGCCGAGCCGCAGGTGGCACACCCCGCGGTCACCCCCTTCCTTCGAAGTCGGGCAAATACCATTTCTTAGCAGTGGGTGTAGCACGTCGTTATGAACAGAACTGTTCCTAGAATCGTTATCTTAAAACTCAGGCCCTCAGTAGTTCCAGCCGAGGAGAGGCTGCCTCGGCGCCCCTCCGAACCAGATAAAATGCCGCCCGGTGCCTCTGCCCCCGAGAGGATACAGCAGCACAGCACAGTTCGGCTTTGAAAACCTGCCTCGCAAAGACATGGTTCCGGCAGTTTGGTGACGGCACCGGCACCGCTAGCACTACCGTTTCAGCTTTTTCGTCTACGACTTACTTTTGTTGGTTAACTTCTGTTCTTTTACTCAGTTTTTGTGCATCTTGTTTCCCCAATATCTGCTTTCCTCCTGGTAGCAATTCAGCGGCCTCTGGTGCTCATGAAAATCCTTCAGTCAATTAACTTAACGCCCTCAGCTAAAATAATCGGTAGAGTTAATGCAAGTAACTGCAAAGACCCATTAAAACTGGCTCTCCAGCTATGTCAGGGAGGAGAAGCTCACCCCTCAGAGTAACAAACATTAGGTAAAATTTAAATTGTACGGAATTCATCTCTGCTACCACAAAACCGTCAATCTTTATATTTCATCTTTTTAAATAAAATATATAGCCTTAAGATCATACAGCACCCACATTTACCAGACTGTGAAACCTCAAATTACAAAAATTCAGTGGGGGTTAAGCCTGAACAATTTTTTTTTAAGAATAAATAACCTAATCTTGCCAGATGCCAAGAAATCCACCTGGAAAGACCCACACAGGGAATCCCAGCCCACTGAAAGGCACAGTGCTTCCATCCCTCACTTCTAGAGGCATCCTAGGAAAGGACAGTAATTCAGTTTCTCTGAGCAGCCAGCAGTGCTCTTGCGGGCATCTGAGGAGTGAAAATAGCTGCTTTATCAGTAGCTAAGATATAAGGCAAATTGTCCAAAATCAGCAAGTTGTTTCTTCCTCCCTGAATACTGAAAACACATACAGCAAGATACAGGCACTATCTAATTTTAAAGAGGAATAGGTTGTATTTATTGGATCGATAAAGTGTCATCTTTTGTTAAAGTGAACCAACTACATTCAGGATTATTAAGTGTCATAATACAGGCATTGATAGCCAGGCAAAACCATGAATATTACAGGCTTTAGTATTTGCATATGTACTGTTCCACTGCAATTCACTAATGCTTGTAGCAAGTGTTCCATGAAAGCAAATCAATTATGTAATTATATTATTCATTTTATTATTAACTGACACAGTTGCTGGGTTGCTTTCATTTTGGAAGAAAAAAAAAATCACACAAAAAAAGCACCCCAGCCTGCTTATTTAGAAGACACCTTCTAAGCAGAGGATGGCAAGAGGAATGGCTTGTCTTACAATTTTTTTTTCAACAAGTTAACTTGAAGTCTGACGGTATTATTTCTGATTTTTTTTTTTACTATTTAATAATAACAGCCAGTCTTAAGAAAATAAAAACCTCATATGAAGATGTTTTTCAAGTCATGAATGTCCTGTACTATCTGACAGATTTAAGTAAAAAGCCATCACCACCTGAGAGCTATGCCTTTTTTTAAGGACCACAGATTTCCTCACAAGGCTTTGTACCATGTGATCACACAAAGCCTGATTACTGTTATGAGAATCTGAAGCTTCTTACAAATACTGCATTTTACCATGTACAGGATTCCAGGATGTACATATACACACATGCTACATAAGCAAGCAATATGATACTAAGATCAAATAAAATTCACCATCAGGGACTTCTGTGATCTAAAAATTCTTTTGGGTGCCAGATGCCAGTACCATTTTGTACAGATGTTTGCACTTCCCCTTCATGCATTCAGCTGCTATTTTTCAGGCAATAAGGCCTGAAGCAACATGCAAAAAGCAACGAGGTATCACCAATGGAATTTACACTTCCAGTGACCACTACCAAGTGATTTTAGAACATTGATGTGAACCCTATGAAAATAGCAGTGGGACTAGCCATGGACTCGCATGTTTTTAATACAGACAACAGTAGCTGGTAGCATTTTAATTACATCCATTTGTGTTCGACAATATTACTGCAGACACTAATTTATGCCACTTAAAAATGCTACTACAGAAGCCCTTCTATAATCTAAGAATTTCCTGCAACTGTAAATTTAATCAAAGTCAAGTGTGCTCCAAAACTTTGGAGAAATACTGCTTTCAAACAAATTCACTGTTTCCACAGTGAATTGCAAAGCAGTAAGCTATTTCTGATTATTCTAGTGGCTACATATGCATTTATTTTATTAGTCATCTGGTAATCACAAGATTCACAGGTAGGAAAATGTTTAAACTGGACTTAAGTCTACCCTAAAATACACCACTAAGTACTTTTGTCTTACCTTTGAACAGTGCTTTTTCATCATCTTACTCATGTGCTACCATCACTAAACTAGTAGATAGAAAATAAACACCAGAAATCCAGGTTCTGAAATTCATAGCTCATTGCTACAGCACAATAAAAGTATGTTTAATTAAAGGGAATTCTTTCGTTCTCTGCACCTGTTAAGAAATCAGTTTCCTCAGGCAGGCATTTAAAAACAAAGTTATATCCGGTTTAAAAGACTGAATTGCTAATTCTTAAAGTTTTTGTTGTTTAATTTGTGCATTTACCTGTTAGGTACTTCCAGCTTTTGGGTTTGGCTTGTTTTTGGAGGTTTTCTGTAATCGTTAATAAAACCAGGTTCAAACTCTAAGGTTTACTTTTATTAACTTCTCCTTTCCACCTCACCCCCCAACCCCATTTTCTGTCAATAAGGACAAAACCTGTTGAACAAGCACTATCAGGCTGTCCTGAAATTAGTACTAGTACACACCTATAACTTAATGTATTTGGCATATGCTGTATCAGATAGGATTGACACAAAACCAATTCAAAATCAAGTACTATAAATGCACCGCATACAAATAAGCCATGTAAGCCAATGCAGAACAATGAGGAAATTACATTATTAAAAGTTTTTATTTAGGTTTGGTCAGTACAGGTAAGATAATATTGGAGTCACAGAGCAATATGCATCAACAGGATACAACGGTTCTTAAAAACTGAGTAACTATGCACACAATCCATAAACATTCGGTCACCTAAGGAGAAAATGCACAGATGTATGGTGGGAAAAACTGTAATTAACACTGAAACTACTAGAGGACTCCCTCAGTAAGTCCATCTTTTTAGTGATAAAACTACTGTACTGGGCAAACTTGGCAGTCATAAACCCACAGCTATTATGACAAATCTTGAAGGTGGTGTTAAGTATAACAGTATGAGTAAGAATGCCCTTACACAGCACAGGTTCTAGATATACACAGATTTGTACAGACATCATTTATGTTATACTTTATGGAAATAATTTCCATTTCAACTTCACATTAACTCATATAAAAATAACTTGAGCTACACAAACGTCCTTTTAGCAACATTCAACGTAATTAACTGTTAAAATTTCCAAAGTGGCAGAGGTATTGAAGCAAAAAGAAACCCACAAAAAGGCAAAATTGTGACAAGTATGCACTAATTTAAACGGCTTCTGGACAGTATCCTCTCCCAATTTCAATGACACTGTATAAAAATTTTGCAGAAAAATGTTACAAAACTGAACCCTGCACATTTACACTGGAGTCCAAACCATTCTGGACATGACGAGAACCCACAGTTCTGTTACCTTTCATGCTTACTGTTTTCTCCTCTTGAGGATCATGATTGGAGTCTGTGTCATTTGAGTGGTGAGTGAGAGAGTTTTCACTGCCAGTGGGAGAGTCTACACTTTCATACCCAGTACTGAGCTGGTTTATGTAGCTACCACTTCCTCTACCAGTTCTATCTTCAGAGTGGTTGGACAGCTTATTACCATTCCCTGGAGAAGCCGGGAAGTCATCTTCCGTGCCGCTACCCTCCCTATAAAATCCAGGCCCAGACGTCCGCTGATGGGAGGAGCTGCCATTGCTTGGTCCGTTTGCCAGGCGGCTGCAGTCTTTGCCCACAGCCTCTCCCTGCTCTGTGGGCTCAGAGGATGGAGTCCTGCTGGTACCTGGGTTGGAGGCCTGGGACTGCTGCTGCTGGTACTGTGCCAACTGCTGGCGAGTCTCCTTCAACTGCTGCTGAAGAACTAGAATGGTACTCTGCATACCCTCTACCTCCTCATCAAGCTGGATGATGAAGTCATTCAATTCTATGTAAAGAAAACACATTTGTTGCAAACACTTAATAGCCCATATATAGCTTGAACCTCAGACAAGAAATTAAAATCCCGTAACTCAACATTTTATGCTGAAATTTTTCAATGAACTATTTCTCAGCCATCAGGTATGCACTGGTTTTGATACTCTGCCTCTGAAGGAGAAAATGCTTAACAACTGTGGTATCTACCTATTTTCTATACTGCTATTCAAAATATGTGAGAAAAATTTAATTTCTGGGCAAGAATGGAAGATATTTAGAAAAAAGCTCAATTACAGTAATTAATATTTTGCAAGTAGATCCTAATGTGTCTTTTACTCAAGTATAAATCCCTAGCAGAAATACTGTAAAAGTGACCACGAACCACATCCATACATAACAGATCTGAGTTACTGCAAAACCCTATTCAGTAGCCAAAAAAAATATTATTTTTTCATCATATTTCAAGGAAGTTTCAATTTTGACTGTGTTTAATCCGTTAAATCCTTCAAGAGAGGACACAAAAAGACCTTACCAACAAGAATGTTAACGAACTTCACAAGGTGTTTTAATATTTATGTATCAGAAAAAGGTTTTTACAATTAGGACTGCATTCTGGAACAAAACATTTGACCTCAAAACAGTATAAGAAACACTGACTCAGTCTTCAATCCAACTGCACCATCAGTATAATAGAGCAAATAAAATGCAAACTGCTTAATATTGTAAAAATAAAAAAGTGTTCTTGCTGCTATGGAAAACGATCATTAGGAAAACTGTTATTGCAGGAATATCATCTTGATTCATATATGGGGAAGAAGCAATTCAGTGCTACAAATTACTATATTCAAAAGCAGCAGTCTTTGATGTCTACACTTGCTTCAACTATGTACTTGGTAAATTTACCAGATAAAGTGCATTATCAAAACAGTAGTTACTATTCTCACAAAATGACATCATACAAACATTTACCTTGAGAGTTCTTGCTACTTTATATTGTTACTTTCTCAAAGAGATGAAAATATGACTGGGGGAAGATCTATCCTTAAAAACGCAGGACATCTCAGACTTAGATGTGATGCCGTATCAAGTTTCTGGTATCTTATAAACTTCAGATGTAAAATAAACAAAAAGATATTCAGGTCTATGTGATGTGTAGATAGGTTATATCCCCAAACTGCAGATGACCTACTCTAACATTCTATGAAGAGCCACTGATGCTATGCAGAATTCGAGACTGAAGACGTTTAAACTTGCATTTTCCCCTCCATTTAAATTATGCAAGAGGTCAGAGTTTTTAGATAATTTCAATTTAGGTTTACAGTGTCACAAAATCTAGACTGTAAACACGATGAGACTTTTTCATTCATCTGGGTTACCAAACAAAACAAAAAAAAAAATCAGTTTTTCATATTCTTAGGCATTGTTAAAAAGCTGCAGATTTTTTAAAATAAATTCCAAATGAGTCAGAGTTAACAAGAAGCTTTATGTTCTCAGTGCATGCCTAGGCTTTATGTAACGTTAACAGCTTTCATCTTGCCAATTCACCAGTAATGTGTGCTGTCTAAACATTCCCTATTAAATATCAAGGCGTACAGTACAAAAATCTCGATTTCAAACACTGCATTACTGGAGCTGCAAATCCCACCAGTTCCCCCAAAGTTAAGGATTTTTTTTGTTTGTTTTTAACTAAGACTACCAGTTAATACTTACTATTGTCATTTTACTCAATACTGCCCTTTCATTCTAGCAAAGATGGTTTTGTATTATGTGTATCATCACAAAATTAAACTTGCAGGAGTGCAAGGCAACTTCTATTTTTGTTAAAAGATCCCTTACCATCCTGACTGCTTTTAAGTTCCTCACTATATTTCTTCTGTAAAGCCAATTCTGCCTCAAGCTGTGCAATACGTCCTTGGGACAGCTGCCTTCCAAGCTCTTGATTCTCCTGGATAAGCATTCGACACTTCGCCATTAACTTTTTCCCTGTTTGGCTGCAAAGGAAAGAGCCATCTATCACAAAATGAATATAAAACCTTCAGTTATCTTCCTCAATCACAATTACAGACAAAAAGGAGATGCAATTTCTGCATGCCACTATTCAAGGAACATTATGCCTCAACATAATTGTCATAGCAGAAAGTCTCCCTATAGTTACCACGTGCTGTTCCAACGCCAGTTCATCTTCTGTCGCTGTCCCACAAAGTGGAAGGCAAGTTTTATTACTGAAAATATGAATAAGCATATTGTACTTTTTTTGATACCAACATCTGGATTATAAGTATGCACAATCTTGCATGTGCTAATTCTTAAGGGAGTTAAATATTTGATTAAAGATGTGCTTTGCAATTCAAAAGATCAAGGACTGCACAGAAACTACACAAGCAAATTATAAGCAAAATTGTTCCCCATTTGTTGTACTAATGAAATTTAATAATTTGATTTGGGTGAAGAAAAGGAAGTTGCTTGGGGAAAATAATAAATCTCATGTTCATTTTTCATACTGACATCCATTTTTCTTTAAGAGGTTTAAACATTCATTTGAATGCTGTCCAGGTACTCTCGGCTAAAAAATGAGATGTTTATTTTTCAACTCAACTTGTATGTTTGACAGTCACATGCACAGTCTGCTTCATGATTTCTATGGTCAGCATTTCTTATGTACATCTTGTATGGTGAGGAGGAATGAAAATGTAGCTAAACATTGGAAGGACATCAAGGAAGGGGTATATAATCTATCTACTTCCTTTAAAATGATGTATTTCAGATCATAAGTAATAATCACTAGGATGTTCAGTTTCTCAAAGAAATGCAGAACAGGTAGGAAAACTTATTTTGAGCTGACAAGATTTTCTTTACTAAATTGTTAACATTACACATCTTTAATCTTCATGATAAAAATCTCATTGTAAAGCATTATAGGAAGTAGTATGCAAATTAATATATAGGCAATACAGCTGACTCCATGAAAGAGAAAAATTGAAGTCCTTTAGGATTCTTAGTCTGCCAAGTCAGGATAGCATCCCCAAACAGTTCTCCTTTTAATAGGCTCAGCACCATAATGAAGCTGTCATCTTTTCTACAGAAGTGTAAGCTCTGCCAAAACCCCCAAACTTGAACAGTTTTATTGTGAATTCAGGAGCAAGACTTGCATTACTTTTCAAGACCAAGAAGGTCATTTAATTTTTTGTGTGTTTTTAAACAAGTGACAAATACTGAAAAAAAATTGAGGATTAAAAAAGTATAACAGGATATTTCTGCTACAATCACAGGCACAGTTCTCTCCTGCAACCAAAATACCCAACCAGAAGAATTTAAAACAGCAATTTCCTTATCAACTACCTTCTGAGCACTCAAGCCTTAGACAACTTTTAAGTTCTGCCAACTCTGCCCCATTTAACATTTTTCCACTGACTTTCCCAAATCTTTCAGATGGGCTGCTCCAGAAGGAATCTGGCTGTGTAAAGTCCTGGAGGCCTGAAACTCTGCTAAAGGCAGCAGCCTGTTTTCTTTCTTGATGTGATGTCCAATGCCAGGTCCTTGAAGTTTAAATTGTGCTGACCTAATACAGTCCAAGTCGCACATTTAAGATGCGAGTTTCCTTAGAGATGTTCATTCTGTGCAAAGCAGGACCACTTTGGAGATAACCAATGTGACAGATCCCAAAAGTTATTAGGCAGACATGATTTTTAGCCATTTGCAAATTCCTGTTACTGTATTCATCATCACTACAAGTAGAAAAAGTTTACAATGCTCAAGTCATTTTATGCTTTTCTCTTCACAAACCAACATCAACTGCAGAATCAGCAAGTACCGGTTACCTTGGAACTGGGACAATTTTAGATCCCATTAATATCTTCAGGTTAACTCCTGCCAAAATGTAAAATATTTATTACCTGTATAGAAATTTGCATAGTTACCTATAATGCTATTTCTTCCCATCAAAATTTTTCCAGATGTTCTGAACTAGTAGAGAGTAACCCTTGCAGTTTACAAAAAAACCAACACATTCAAGAACATTAAATCCAATAACTATTAAAATAATTCCTATTAACTGTAAAACTAAGTTCAGCATTGTTTTCACAAATCCTCTTGAACATACATGCAACAAAACCTGTAAGAACATAAGTGGTTAAATTTCAGAAGACTAAGAGTTTGTTGTACTAGGCTTACTGCAAAATGACACTTCAACTAATTTTTATTCCAAGTTTATACTCTGCTTAATGATGGTTAAAATGGCTTAGCATAGCCACTCCTTTGATTACATGCCCTTTTATTTCCCCCTCCAGACATCAGCAATGTTTATGCTGCACAGCCTTACCGACATTAAGGTCCAGAACTAACTCTGCTTAGGGCTGCAGTTAACTTGTTATCCACCCCAAGAACATCAGTTTAGGATCTGAATAGGACCATTGCCTCTTTTAAAAACTAGGCCAGATGCCATGAAATGAGTAGTTCTGTACAAGGATGGACAATTTAAGCAATTAAGGAGGGGGGAGGCAAGATGCAAAGAGAATGAAAAAGAACTACAAATATTTTACACGAGCAAATTTCTTTACCTTTCAAAAGACAGCCTCAGTTATCTACCAGACAATAACTCTAACTTCCTATATTCCAGCCACTGCATGTATGAATTATGCACATTCACACCACTTAAAAACTATATGATGCAAATTATGTACGATGCTATAGAAATAACATTTTCTTTTGACACTTGGGTTTCAAAGGAAGTGGCAAGTTACTTGTCTCTCCTCGGCTGTACACACACATTTAGAGCCTGAAGACTTTAGAAAGCAACCAACCTGTATCTAAACATATTAAATAATTTTCTCAACTCCAAGTTAGAAACAAGCAATCTGCATGGCATGCCTCTTTCAACACATTATAGTGAGCTTTACAAATTGCTTGGTAACACATTAACAGTTTATTAATATAAGTCTTACCTCTGTTTTGATGCTAGATCATTAAAATCTTAGATACTGCTATAGCAAAATCATTCCGGATGTATCACTTTTTAAAAGGTAAAATTTTTCTGTGGATTTTTCTTTTGCTGTTAAGTCATTACTCATGCAAAAAAAAATAAACCTGCATAAGTATACTACTCTTTGATCCCGTATTTATCATCTGAAGCACAAACAGTTAAAGATACTTCCAAGTCAAAATTATGTAATGGCATCTTAATAAAAGTCATCAAAACAGTGAGAATACATCACCTTCTGTGACAGCTGAATGTCTCTTTTTAATTTAAAAATGATTTTTTTAGGATCAGACTGAGTCATAAAACGTTGCCCAACTGTTTTGAAAAAAATCAGAATCTCAGATTACTAAAAGAACTCTATTTGCTACGGGAAAAAACAAACACACAAATGCTACACCAAATCTACATTTTGCTTTACGTGCGCTCCCAACTGTCCCAGATGGCTACTCTTACAAGTAACTAGGGACAACAGAACAGAGGCATCAATAGAGTAGCAAAAAACTCCTTCACTGATTCCACCAACAAAAATGCATGCATTTAAGGTTTTTTTTGTTTGTTAAAATACTGACTTTGTTTTCAGCGAACGAGACAATGCAGAAATGACAACCTGATCAATTCTCGTTCATCCCAGGAGTTTCACAATACAACAGTATAACCAGAAGTGTTCCTTGAACTATATATTACAACTATTTCAAGGCACATTTTATAGAGAAGCACAATACAAAAAAACCCAGGCGTACAACGGAATAAAAACACCCCACCAACACTGAAAACAGTTGCCATCATGTGCCTTCTGTATTGAGCATTTGAGATGAGTTCTTAGTATGAAGATGGAAAAATTCTCATTTCTGCATGAAAACATGCAGTGAAACTCTTATCACAACCAGTTTTTCTTATACATGCTAGTTGTGATCAAATATGTATTGCTTCAAACAATTTTAAACCTGCGTTTAGATGGAACGTACATTTTCGTACAGTCCTAATTTTGAGGCGTCCACAGTATTACCAACCATCCAGAAAACAGTTCATTATTTAGCAACAGTGACTTAAGGCTGCATCAAGTGCTAGAGAGCCCAAAGGCTAAACAGTCAAATGTGCACACTACCACTGTTGTGATATCAAATAGCACTCTCGTGGCTATTCAAAACTGGTCAGCAAGTAAACTCTTTAATGCAAAATTCACCTCATCGAGTTTTGACCCAGCAGTTCAGTGAACAAGCAGGAAGTCCACAGTCTTATTGGCAAAACTGACTTAACAGTGTCTCTAAGTCACTAGGCTCAAGGTTAAGAGCGAAGCATATTCCACTTCTACATTTTACGGGAATTTTACATGTTCAATTCATGATTTATAATCTCTAGGTTCTCACTCCTCCAAACTGTCTGTAGACACAGTGTGCCACAGACTTAAGACTTCTGTTTCTCCCTCTATTTTCTTCAAATAGAACAATTTTGCAAATGTCTACATGTTCTAGAAAAGATTTTTTTCGAAGATGGCCATTTCTTCAGAACAGTCCGACGCTGTCAGGCCTCTGAAGCAAAGGGGGAGAAAAAAGCTGAAACACAAGGTTCATCTGGTAAGTTTTACATTAAGCATTACAAGCTGGACAGTATAAGAATGTGGCTTTTTGCCTCAAAACGTCTGAGTCTTGGTGTGGAAACGAGTACTTGGCTGTCCCACCATAGCATTCTCGTAGTGGGACTGTCAGGGAAGTCTTGACTGGGGAGTATTTGTTTTGTTTACCTATCAGGCGTAAATTTCCAGGCACTCAGTTCATTTTGGGCTTGTTCCAGTTTGTCTTTAGTCTGTTCCAGTTCACCTTTCATTTTTAGGAAAAACAAGTTGATGGCTGGGTCCACCATTGTTGATCGCAGTTGCGCAACACTAGGCTGCTGGACTTGCTTGAGGTACTGAATCTGATTCTGCATAAAATAAGAAAAAAAGACTGTTATCCATACAGTATTAAAGAAAAAATTTAAGTAATTTCGATACAAATAAAAATAGTTACTCCAAAGTTAACATCAAGATAGCCTGCCTTCTTCCACACTGTAACCCAAAAAAAGCAGGATAAAAATCACTTGTGCACATCTTCCACCCCTGTCAACATGCTGCTCACCCAAGCCCCCATCCTACCACCTGCCACGTTTAACCTTTCAAGGCAGATTCCCCTCCAGATCCCAGATTATTTTCTGTAAGTCAATTCACATTTGTCAGAGCAGTATCTGGAGCATTAGAATGCTCCCTTTCTTTTGTATCTGCCTGCACTCTTTTTGGAGAACAAAGAGCATATGGAAAGAATTATCTGCTTAAAACAGACAGTTAATTCCCACTTAAGTTCATTGTAAGTTATTAAGGAACATTACAGCTAAAATTGACAAGAAATACTTACAAGGAAATAATAAAAAGGTTTTTAGAAACTTCTCAGGTTTTTTGCAACTGTAATAGTCACTTATGATGCAAGATTGCATATTTTTAAACAACAAAATTTAGAAATATTGACAGCAATTAAAACAGATTTTGGTTGGATTTTATTCTCTTGTAATAACCACAAGCCAAAGGAGTTACAATTTTATATATTTAGAAGCCAGATGCAATAGTCAAAATTTCAGAAGTAATAACTGAGGTTTTCTTTTAAAAATAGTATTTATTAGTCAAAACTTGAATGTATACAAATAGGATTACCTTTAAGTTTATTAAATTTTAATCCCATCACAACAGACATCTTAAATTGTACTAAAAGTACATGTTTAGGACCCTACTAATCACCAATATTGCATCAGCATGCACAGAATGTGTTAATTCTTAAATTCTATTTATTATGCTCCCTGTATCACACACATTTCTCCATCAGAAGAGGTAAACAGAATTACATGACATTACAAGACATTAATTGAAAGTCAGGCAGTTTACTTCCCAGGCAGACAGTCTTGCAACCAGACTTGAGAGCAACAGAGGTTCACTGACAAACCCTAAAGGGTAAGAGTCTCCCTGCACTCTTTGCATTTACTTGGGCCACAAAACACGGCTAGAATCACTGACAGCTTAACCACGCTCCTGAACATGCAGTTACTCTGTTACGGGGTCTTTACATGACAGTGGTGAACAGAAAGTACAGAAGCCCTATTGTATGTACAGTGTGCAGTAGCAACCTCAGTTACTTCTAAATTGAGTATAATGTGTTTTAATTTATATGTTGTTAAGTAGTAAAAATTCCTGGATTTTATTTCAAGTAAGTGGTTTCAAAGGTACTGGAAGAACTGAAATATTTCCTTTGACACATTAATTTGATATTATCGAAACAAAAATACTTAGCTACTTAAAAAACCTGAAATCATCATACTTTAAATTTTAAATAGACAAACTTTTATGTATCCAGAAAGAAATATAAAGGGAATAAAGCACTGCAAGAACCCACATACAAACATTACCTAGAAACAGAAAGTCCAGATTAAGGTTATGTTAACATTTCTTGGATGGCATTTTGCCCCATGGGTCCTTTGCCTCACTGAATGCACAATATATTGCTCACTGAATTAAGATCAATTTTATTTATTGTTATTGATGTATATTTTCTATCCACTCAACTTTTTGATTCTTCTGCTACTGAAGTATTTCAACAATCTGTCAATTCTTTGTGATGGCTAGAGCTAGTAGACAGTGAAATGGACAACTTCACTGGCAACGTATTTCAGAAATATCATCATGACACAGCAACGCTGTTCCCAATCCATTTTTAAACAGGAATCACTAACTGGGGGGGAAAAAAAAAGGCGTCATGTTCCTTGTCTTACCAAGGCCCAGATTCCTCCCTCTTCCAGTGTAAATCTAAAAACTGTAACAGATTCCTTGGATCACTAGCACATAGAATGGCTGCCACTGCTCCTCAGTCATGCCAGAAATGCACTTAAACACTCCAGAGGATCCAGCCAATGCTGTGCAATGCCAGTTATTTAACAATCTCATTGGGATCTTTCCAGCTCGCACTCCAAAGACCAGCAGAAGGCACCTGCACAGGACTTCAGCTCAACCATCGTTCCTAAAGAAGTCATGTAGAAAAAACTTAAGCTTAACAACCCTTGCTCATTCCCTCTCCAAACTTGAAATACCATTCTTTGCCTCCACTTTCTCCAACTCAAATTTTCTCAATCCCTTCACAGGTGCTTTCTCCAGCTGTAACTCCAGAGTTCTCATCTGTCAGGCTTCTGATCCATGAACACCTAGCAACCTCCTCCTATTATGACTTGCTCCCAAAGCAAGCCCAAACGTCTTCCCTTTTCTGCCTATTTCCTAATTACCTTTGTCTTCCTGCTTAGCCAGTCCAAACCTCACATTCTTGCTCCCTCTAACCAGTTTCTGGTATGAGTCACCTCCCACTGATATTCAAGCTGGAAAGGGTTAGGGAGCAGGAGAGTTTGCCTGCAGTCAGGACCAACTCCAGGCTACAGCTGATTATACAGGAATAGTCATGCCCAATGCCAGACCCCAGGGAATGCCCACTATAACACCTGAAACAGCTACTGACTGTTCATATTCCCAAACATGAAAGCACACACTAGCTGGTATTTTTCAAAAGCCCATCAGATGGACAAGTAAGGGTAATTTTCATGAACGGAATAAAAACCTTGGTATCAGCTTTCTCTCTGTTCCAACCCAAGGCAGGACAGCACTGAAAGCAGTCTATTTAGAGGACATCAGGCTGTGTGAAGTTTTGTTTATGTGGATTTTTATCTTTTTGTTAAAGACTGACAATAACATTTTCCATCCCCCTAGTTCTCACATTCTTGGAAACAATTGCATGCTTTCAGCTGAAATCAACCAAAGATAGCTATAAAGAACAGACTCTCTAAACATGAAGAATTTACAAAACATATCACAGGTGCCTGAGAGAAAATGTAAGCAATCTAAGTAGGAACAACTGTATATCCTTCTTAAAAGAAGGAGTAGGAAGGAATAAAATGCACAACTCAGAAGAGAAAAAACACAACAGAGCGGTAACCTACACCACAAGAGTAATGACTATCTAATGCTACAGTCCAATTGCACCCACAGTAAGTTCCACTCATTGTTATCTGTTCCATGAAAAACATATTTGAGCAGCAAGTATTTCCAAATGTCTATCCACTTACTGACTTACAGTAACTGTGCAGTAGCCTCGGAGGGGATTTAAGGCCTTTCCCTGAAGTAGCATTAATTTTGCTACCACCTCTACCAGAAATAAAGCTTTATGTAGAAACCATAGCCAATACCTTACCCACACTGCCCTAAGAGCAGCAACCTCTTTTAGGGGGTTGTTCCTGCCAGAGGAAGGCAGCTCAAGGCTGCTGCTGACAACAGGGCACACAAGATGTTAAACGCCTGAACTTCAAGGTAGCCCTTAGTCACCCTAAAACTATGAGTAACTTTGCAGCACCTGTCACAGACTTTTACTGAGCTGCTGGCTCTAAAGAAATCCATATATTCTCCTGCTAGACTCAGCATAGAGCACAAGAGAGAATGGAGCTGTGCACTCCACTCCCATCTTGTTTCTTCAAAAACAGCACTGAAACAGAGTAAGGGAAACAATTCTGCTACTGCTACTCCAACATGCACACCTACACTTTCAAGATGATAACTGGTGACTTTAATAAGCTGAAAACACAACAAAAAAGCCACTATTTTTAAAAAGGGTGAAAATTAAAACACCAAGATAGAGTTGATCACACCTTATTTTAAAACAGAGCTAGTGTATTTTAACAAGCAAGGTGTTCTACACAAGTAATCAGAAAACTCAGTCTTTGTCAACTACTAGCAGTTGAGTATGGTATGGTATTAAGTTTTTAACCATTTATATTTGAAAGCAGTAAGTTTGTAAGAGTAAAATGTCCCAAAAACACACCTATAGTTTTCATGAAACTAAACACCATAGATGCTCAGTCTTTCTAATTAAAATGTGACAGGAAACACTGAAGGCTTACATATAAATGTTACTGGTGTACTTTACATGTAAGTATGGATTATAAAAAATTGTTAGTTATAACAAAAAAATGAAAAAAAATTACTTTATGGATTAAAATGAGGCATGTCAAACAACATCACATAGTGAGTAGTTTTTGTTTACTAAATGATTTAGCAACCTATAGCTTAGCTTTGCATCTTCTCCAACATGATGTATTTTCCTACTGATACTGTAGTGGAAAAAATACCCTCTAGCAACACAAAGCCAAGTAGTCCTTCAGACCTTCTTGAAACTATGCCCAGTTTTAAACTTGTAAATACCTAAAGGTGACAATGTCTCCCTTATAGCTTTTACACCTCTTCTTCAAGGATGCATCTTCCTACCTCCATATACCACAGAGATTACATCCTTGGTGTTATTCTTGAGTCAAGAGCAGGAAAAATATAAGCCACCTGAGTGTGTGGGCATGTGTCTGTTTTTTGTTTCTTTTTCGCAGGTTGTTACCCACCCTTTTTTCTTTTTTAAGGTATACTCAAAATAAAAGCTCTTCAGAAATTCTTCTACACAGATGTTCTGGAAAGATTATGCAGCTAGAAACATCTAACAAAGTGCAGTTAAAAACCCCTATAGCCTTCATGATATTGTCAAACTCAAAGCATTAAAGTTTATAACTTCAAGGGAGGAAGAAAGGTAAATATAGTACACACAAATTTGGTGAAAAATTTACATTTCTTTTTATTTATTTATTTTTAGTATTTAGTGGTTTAGCTATATGCTCAAGGAGGTGATCCTTCCTCTCCACTTGGCACTGGTGAAACATCTGGGGTACTGGGTCCAGATCTGGACTCCCCAGTACGAGAGAGACGCAGACATATCAGGGTGAGGCCAATGAAGGGCCATGAAGATGATTAAGGGGCTGGAGCACGTGACACACAAGCAGAGGCTGAGAGTGTCAGGGCTGCTCAGCCTGGAGAAGGCTCAGGGGATGCTACCTATGTGCATTAAATACCTGACGGGGAGTAAAGGAGGCAAAGGCAGCAGTGCCCACTTGAAAGCACAGGTGATGGGCACAAACTGACACACAGGAAGTTCCACTTAAACAAAAGAAAACACATTCTGCTGTGTCAGTGGTTCAGCACTGGCAGAGGTCACCAAAGACTTCTGGAGTCTCCATTTCAGGAGATGCTTAAAAGCCAATACTACACAGTCCTGAGTAATCTGGTCCAACTAACCCTGTTGTGAACAGGCAGGCTGGACTAAACAAACTGCAAGGCTCTTCCAACCTCAGTGATTCTGGGCTTCGTTTTTTGCCACGGCAAAGTAAGCTTAATCGCCTCTTTTTTTTTTTTTTTTAAACACTACTTACTGTGAACTAAAGTGATCTTATGGTCTTAAGAGCAATGAAAATATTGTGTACGGAGTTCAATCACTCTACTATACCTGACAGCTCTGAAAACCTTCAGGCAAAAAAGAAAGGAAGACTTAAAAAAGCCAAGGAAAGCTACAATACTAGTTATTAGTTTTGCACAGAGTCGGTATTTTTCATAAGAGAAGCTCTGAAGAGTGTATTACTGAAACTAGCAATAAGCTTTTTACAATCCTCTCAGAAACTGCCAGATTCAAGCAGAATGAAAATTATGTTAAGGTAATCCAAAATGAGATTGTTTCAAGAAACGAAGACTAAACACAGATGAAAAAGTCACAGAAAATGGCCAGAAATAAAGGAGAGAGAAACAAAGATCAACAAAAAATGTATTTAGAGCATTAGAAATTAAGCAGATCTGCCATATTTGAAAAGAACTTTGAACAAGTCAATAGCAACTTCACCTATCCAGCCAAACAAACAGAGGCTTACAAATACCTTGTTATCCAAAGGCAATGTAAATACCAGCCTAAAGCCTCCTAAATGAAACCAAATAAACTTAATCATATCCTTACATTTTAATTTGTTCCTGACTCTAATGATGCTCAGAAGTAACATTTTTGTAGATATGCACAGTAAATAAATGCTAGAGGAGAGTAAGCATGGCACATGCAAGAATTAAGTTGGTTTGAAGTAAAAGCCCTTCCAATCACAAATGCTGCTGAAAACCAACAGAAATAACTAATATTTAAAAAAACCCAAACTTTAAGAAGTGATCTTTACTAATTCAATGAAAGCTAAAGTACCCTGCCATTTCTTTAAACACAGAAAATGTGATGCTGTAGATACACAAAAAACATAGCACATAGGTACTGGCTCAAAAGCTGATATTCCTGCAACAGGAATATCACACTCATCCTTTCTAAATACTTACAGTACACTCTTGCATCTCCTGTTCCTTAGTTGCCAGCCTCATCACCAGAATATTTTCTCTTCGGGCAGACTCTTGCTGTTGCTGTTTCAACTTCTCTTCAGATTCTCTCAACCCCGTCACATCGTTAGCTAATACAAGCAACAACACACAAAGCATGTTTTATAGTACCCTCTCATAGAAAGTCTCTAAAAGACAGCTAAAAGAATCTAAAGACCAAATTCATAAACAGAAGTCATAAACAGTTATGCTTTTTGCAGTCATGTTTATAACTAGCATAAACAAAAACCAAAATATCATTAAGTATTAGAAAAGCTTGACAACAGGTGGCTTTAAATCCATATTCCTGGTCCTTCTTTAACAATCACTAAAATTTTGAAGATGTTTCCATGTTTATATAGGTAATAACTTCTAAACTGCTAGCTTAACCAACTATGATTACAACCCGCAGGCTGAAACTTGGGAAGGTGGAACTGCCCAGGTATGCATAAGAAAAGTTGAGGCCAGGGTGGGGGAAGAGGAAAGTCTGTACTCTGGCAAAAACCAATCTGCAGTCTGTAAAACAGTGCTGTTTACGGGAATCCTCAAACTGGTCTCAACACTCTATGAGCAAACAGTAAGACATTCAAGAACATTCTGTCACAACTAGACTTCTGATCCACGCACATTTATGAAAATTTATATATGAAATATGAGAAGGCAGCACATTTCCAAATTACTCAAACAAAAACACATGCAAGCAACCCAATACCAACTGTATACATTCACTCTGCTCCTTGTCATGTATAAAACAATGAAAAATTTGAATAATTTAATTTTCATTTTTTTCTAATTCCTTGAGAATAATCAGCTGCAAATATAACGTGAACAGCACAAATTGCTTTAGGACAATGATTTCTAAATAATTCTTTCCAGATAATTCATTAACACTGATCACTATGGCCTGTATTGTTTCCAAAATCAAGAAACCAGGAATGTTGAAACAACTTATTTATCTATGTTTGGACAGTTTGAGATGTGAATGGAATCACCTGCTTCCATTTGCTGTATTTTAGTCTCTCCAAAACTCAAAATACTATGAGACAGCAGTAGAAGGATGTAACAACAGCAAAAGAGAGTATATCCATTTGGACTGACAGAAAAAAAACCCTTCAAACTCAGTGGTACTACACCTCTAAGTCTTTAGACTGAAAAGGTGAGTGGAAAACAGGAAAACGTACCATCTCTAGCTGCCAACATAACTTTTAAAAGTGACTTAGGACTGGCTATTCAGTCACTCTCAGAATGTATTCATATTTTCTTATTTCAGAGTAGGATGTTTTTCCCATATTATCTTCCAAAAGATCAAGTTTTAATGACCACGTAAGAATGACAACCAAATTTGCCTAATCAGATAAAATATTACTTGGAGACTCATTTCAGACATTTACTTCCAAACACTATTTCCCCTCCCAGTCTTACAATCCTGTAAGACTACTAAAGGCACAGATATTCCTGGAGTATTTTGGTAGATAAATTTTCCTTTTCTAATGGCAAAGTTCTGGAAGTACACCTATTTATGGGGTTATGCTTTGAAGCTTTTCCCTGCCCAGCAGTCTGTGTCCTATAGATGCAAAAATAAGACTTTTTGGATGGTGTGATAAATTTGCAACTGGAAAAGAAGTTGATAAGAAAGCTGGGAGAGGCTGAAAACTCATAGCAGAAAAAACAGGGGCTCTTTTCCTGACAAGTAACTGACATAATAGATTATTATCTCTTATTTCTAGCACTTTTAGAAAGCACAGATGTTACTCGATCACTTTGCTTTATGCATTCAGGTAACTTGCACCATTATGAAACCCAGCTAACTTACAATTAAGGTCTGTGTACTTGCCCTCCAGAGCTTGCACATATGCTTCATACTGTTTCCACCTGTTGCAGATATAAAAAGAAAAAACAAGAATTTTCTGAAGTTCAGTTTATTAAATCAAGGCATCTCATTCCTAAGTTTTCAGAGTACACATTGATACCATAATCAGAAAATGTCAAGAGGGAATTACACAGTTGCACAAAAGACCATTCCAGTTTTAAAAAAGGGGCTTTTAATCATGGAAATAGTTAAATCTGCTATGCATCTCAGAAGAATAAAACAGTAGCTGTGCATTACAACACATAAAACTGACATCTTAAAAATTAGTAATTTAGACAAACATTGGGATCAAACACTAATGACTTTGTTATCTTTGTAAAGTACCCTATATACATCTCATTCTCATGGCAGAACAATTCAAACAAAATTCTGTAACAGAAAGTGTGATACAAATATAACATTAAGTATGTTACCAAGTGAACAAGACAAGCAAAACTGTATTCTAACACTAGAAATGGCAGTCTAGGTTAGGCAGTTGTATCAGCTCATTAGGGTTAAGACCATTCTGATTACATTCATCATCCATAAGCCAAGCAGTTTAATAACTCTTTGAAAGCATGTTACTTAGGCAATTCATCTGCAGACAAAAAACATCACTCAAAAAGAGCCCTGCATTTCTTACAAACTGTCAAATCAGTAGCAAATAAAGTCTGCCATGAAGTTTAGCATGAAATGCTTCATGAAATAGTTCACAGTGTGGTGTTTTGGGATTTTTAAGTAGTACTCTGCACCTAACTATCTGTGCTCCTTGTGATGGTACAAATGCACGTTATAAAGCAAATTCATCTAATAACTTACCACTACAGAAGAAGGTGTCTGTTCCCTCCTCCCAATTCTCTTCTCTTCCTGACACTTTTTTATGCCAGACTCATCATAACTACTCTATTTTAACTCTCTAACCTACACCACTACCTCAATTGAAACTATAAAATCTACCTCTAGGTAATTTTGAACATTTAGCGAATTCAAACAGCTCATTAAAGGGTCTAAAAAGCATCGGAGATCTGTAACAGCAAGCAAGATCCCATCACTGGGAAAAGGAAAAGGAAGCATGAAGTCTCTTCCTTCAAGCAATAACAAAATTTTACATTTCTTCAGCTGAACATGAAAACAGCATGAACTCTCAAGCTCTGTAAAAGAGAGCAGAAGTATTCCTACTTAACCCTTAAATTAATCTCTCTGCTCTAAGAAGTTTCACCATTTGACCATTCAAAACTCTATGCTTGTGCAGGAGATTTCAATCTCCCAAAAGTAAAACTGAAATGGTCTACTAAACAGCAAACCTAGAAAGAAATAACCTCATTTTACATTAAAAAATAACATGCAATAAAACAGTTGGTCTTCAAATATACAGGACTACTTGACTTTTAAGTTACACCTCACAGCCCAAAACCAGTAATTCTCTCTAAATTGTGACACTCCCACACTCCCACAACAGGAGCAATATACAGAGCAAGTGAAATGAGGACCTGAAACACAAGTTAGGTAGACATGACAGACCCTTACCTGAAAAAAAATGAAAAGAACCCCCCAAATAACCACCCACAAACAAATCCTGTAGCCTACGGTCGCCAAGAATGTTGCAGATAATACCTCTAAGTCACCTCTCAACAACTGCTAGTATTTAGGCAAGAACTAAACTGGAAAAGAAAACCTAGATGGCAGTAGGCCATATCACAGATTTGAAGTCATATGCCTACCAACTCTTCTAGAAAACATAACTATTCAGATGTGGCATTTTGTCAAAAACCTGGTGAAGACTCTTGCAGTTCAAGCAACTTGTATTGGGTCCGGCTGAGATGGGAGTTAGTTTTCCCCACAGTAGCCCTCACAGTGCTGTGCTTTGCACTGGTAGCTGTAATGGTGTTGGTAACACACCAGTGTTTCAGCCACTGCTAGGAAGTGCTCACACACCATCAAGGCACGTTCTCCAACATTACCCCCTCACCAGTAGGCTGGGAATGGGCAAGATCTTCGGAGGGAACACAGCCAGACCCTTGACCTCCTTGCCCCAGATTACGCCTTCCAGTACGCCTGTAGCAGACTAAGGCTCATCAGTGAATCTGAGTGGGAGAAGAATGACAAAGGCCAAAATCCAGCTTTTTTTCTCCCATCAGTTTGCTTTCCACTCAATGTGGTAGTTTATGTCTGTAATCTGATGGTTCAAAATTAATAATCTGAAGAGCTTCACTGAAGTGCTACTTGGAAAGGCACTCAAGAACAGAGACAGCAGAACTGGGAGGACACTCCTGAATCTGTTCTACATTCAAGGGATCACTTACAGTCTCACAAGAACTGGAAAGTAACTGAGCAGCATTATGTCTGTTACTTAATTCCCTTCATTCTTTAAAAATATTAAGCAGACTTTATAGAGGCAATTTGAAGCTATGAAGTCCTAAATTCTTTTTCTGGAAGCACCCATTTTTTATGCTGTGCTTTGGGGTTCATAGTAAACGATAAGCAGTTGGGGGCTGAGACACACACTGCACCCAGGCTATTCCAAAAAGGACTGGCTCGAGTCCCTGTTGACTGAAGGTCAGTAAAAGCACTCTATTTCCTCAGAAATGCTTGTGCGTATCGGAGTGCTTCAGTGTTTTACCAGCTAACTGCTCAGCTAAATGATCAGGGCAATACTGATCAGATTTTTATGATCCACAGGGTATTTTTTTACTGGGTTCCTGGCTCTTCTTTCTCTCAGAAGCTCCTATAGTCAAGCTAAGTAACTACTGCATTAAAGAGGGGAAAGATTAAGATGAGTCCACAGCAACAAGTCATGAGACAAGCAGAAATTCAAGGTCAGATCTAAAGGCTCTGTGTTGGTCCTGCTCACATTTAGTCAACAAAAAGTTAAAATGAGCAAAACTAAATTATGTAGTTCATGGAAAAGAACAGTAAAATTGGGACTCATGGCACAGGAACTGTCAAAAAAAGAAGAAACTTTTCTACATACGTATTTCATCACTGCAATTGTACAGCAATGGTGACTTATTACCTAAAAGACCAAAAGGTGATGACACATGTCCATCTTAAAAAGCATCTGCCTCACCAAAGCATGGACCAGAAAAATACATTCCAAGTCTCAAGACAATCTAGTGGTGAACACATGCTTTCCTATGTCTCAAAGTAGTAGAAATGATTGACAGTTGATTAAAATACACGTCTAATAACAGTATTTTATTCCAGCCTACAAATGAAGCCAGCAGCTAGTGTAATAATTGCTGGTTTTATCTGAAATCACAGTAAGAGGTGAACTTACTAGAAATCCATAATTTGCCTCCCATACAAAAAAACCCAGTGTTTGAAAGACTGATCAATGCAAACTAATGAAATGGACATGATGAAAACAGAATTTCCATTTCTGGGTATATTGAACAGTTATTCTCCTTAAATCAATCCAGTGCCCTTTCTGAGAGCATGTTAGTTTTTCTACACACTAAGAAGATGATTCAATAGCAACATAGTTGTCATTAGCAAGTTCCCTTCTGCCTCTTTGTTAACACAGGTGAGCTGCTGACATACTTTACCTCCTTGGGTGTATTCCATCACATTCTCTCTTGAATATATGTTGGAAATTCACCTCTTCTACAGTAGCAACTAATCTTTGCAAGTTACAGAAACTGATTACAAGTGGCAGCCTTTTTGTGTTTTCACACTGTCAGTCAGAAAGCAAGTGGCACAGAATCTATGCTTTGGTACTTTCCCATGAATTTTATCACAGGAAGTAAGGGAACAGCTTTGAAGACTTAAGAGTTTATTACTGCCAGAGATAATCTTGAGTACAGAAATTTCTATAAAAAGGATCACAAGGCCAAAACCACTTATCAAAGAAGCATTTTTTTCTTACCGTTTAAATAAATTTTTCTTTACTACCCAAAAGACTGGATACTCAGAGGAAGACAGAAAACATTTTAAGTATATGGAGCCAGACTGTGTTTACTCCCTGGAAAAAACTGTCACCCCAAAAGTAGCTGGCAGGATACTTTACCCAGAAGGGAGAGTAGCTGATCACCATGTACCTTAAGTGCTGCATATGTAACCCCATGTATCTACACAATTTAGTCTTTGTTCTATGAAACAGCAAAATTTACCTTGAGACCCTAATAATGCTAATAACTTAGTGTACAAAAAGCCAAGAACTAATGTTTACCAAAATGCACAGACTACTCCAGCAGATAAACAGATGCCCCACAGATGGCTAATTTGGATAGCTCCTGGTTTATGAATCTGGAAATTCAGGCATACAGAGACAAGTAGCTTGGGATGGTTTCTTTAAGCAGGTGGTCTGTGCAACATGATTCCCTATAATTGTTTCCGTGGTGACATTTAAGCTTTCTAAAACGTGAAAAAGATGCCCAGGCTCTTCCCTATGGAAGTTCTAGGGGATGAAAACTTAATTTTAACACTTTCTTGTTAATATCTGAACATGCTGAGAAGACAATTGCATGGACTGAGAAAGTGTAAAACACACTGGAGAAGTAAAGAGTTGACATTTTTCTGATGTTTAAAGTAACTTGTGATCTAGCAAGGAATCTAAGCAATCCTATCTTCTATAGCTATGAGTAAGAAAAAAACCACTCTTACTCATGTTTTACAAAACAGTATTAATAATTTTGCCTCTTGGGAAAAAGTGTTCCCTCCCAAACTACAAATAAAAATACCTGAGACGAGAGAAGAACTTTAGAGAACAAATGTATCATGAAACAGATAAAACAGTTTTTCAGAACAAGGATGCTAAAAGACAATGGAAGAGTAAATTCACACATCTTCCACTGAAAGTTCACTAAAATGCTAAGAAGGAAAAAACACTTTTTACGTTACCTTAGGATAAGCTCATCTCTAGGTAAAACCTTAAAATCTGCTTCACTAAGGCGAACCTATGAAGCAAAAAGAAAAGTATAACTTATCAAGCTGTTATGACTACCTGGAAGGGTGAAGTCACAAGTAATTTTACACATACCTTCTTTGGGAGAGGTTCTTCATTCGTCATTGTGAACTCTGAAGGGAGAGGAAAAAAAGGAATTTTATTTAGTGTAGTTTCTAGTGTACGTGGAACACTGAACAAGTCAGAAACTTGTACTTGTAGCCTTAATTTTTTTAATTTGCAGTATTACACCACTGAAATATTGGTTCCACACAATGCAGCACCACAGTACAAATCAACACTATGACAAGTTTGCTCCTGTAATCTAGATATAGTCAGAGGCATTTTTTCTAAACGTTAACTAAAACTTTCTATTTATGTCTAAAAAGCCGATCAGTAATCAATTCTTCCTATTTAACTAATCAAAACCACCCAACTTTGTATCAAACTGACATTTAGGATGTGTCTACATCTACATAACATCATATTTTACAAGGTAAAGGATAATCAGGGTCTGAGGAAAGTGATTTATACTACTACTCCTCCTCTTTAGAATAAAAGAGGATCATTTGTGAACATAACAACATGTTCTTGCAAGTACATATTCTCTTAAGATTCTAATAAACAGGAAGTATTGTTATTTTAAAACCCATGTAAATATTTTCAGGAAAAGATGCAAAATAAAAGGCTTAGACAGACCATCAAACTGAATTCCTCTTGTGCATACAGAACACAACAGGACTGCATTTTGCTAGCTTAAATATTCACACTGCCCTGAGTTACAGGACATGCTTCCTTATCTCAAAAGAGCAATACACAGTAACTATGATTATGTAAAATATACATGGAGTTCATAAATCTTACAGGCATTCAAGTAATAATGAATGCAAGGTTTGCTAGAGGCCTGCATCTTTGCAATATGCTTTTCAGTGGAAAAGTTGCATATAACTTTAAGAGTTAACAAGCTTGTAAAGCTACTACAATGCACATGTACCAGGGAAAGAATGTGTCAACTTCTTGGTTGTGGACACTTAGCTTCAAAGAAACAATGCTCTCAAGTAGTAGATATTTTCTCAATGATTTTTATGGATTACCTTAGTATTTTCAGAATGACACTCAGTGAACTAATTTAACTTTTCCAAATCCTAAAACTGTTGGTCAGTAAGACAAGCAAATACATTCCAACGAAGTAGAGCCTTTTCAACCTACACTAACTGACACCATTGACAACTACACAGCACCCTACCAAACAAGGTCCTAGTTAACAGCAGACAAAACAACCAACACTCACACTCCCTTCCTATAATAAATACTGACATTAGAACCCACAGAAAGACAACATTCAGTAGAAGCATCTCACTAATGAATGGCAGCTTCCTGTTGCTAGGCTTATTAACATGCAGGCACTTAAGTGCTTCCCTAAACTAAGGGGACCCCTCCACTCCCACCCCCCTTCCCTCCCACTCCCAAGAAGTTACTCAAGCATTTTACTTGAACTTCTGCATGCAGCTCCTTATTTGAGACTGTTTTACCAAAAAACATACCTTAAAATATAAGCATAAGAGACTACTGATACAAATTGCCAGTGCCCAACTCAGTCATTCAGAATAATTTGACATTACAGAGGGAATGCTTGTGACCCCTGTATTTAGGTTGCCACCTCTCCCACTGTAATTTTCCCAAAGATTTTTAGCGTTTTTAACTCCTTTGGAGTTTGGAAGTAATCTTGAAGATCTCAGCTAGTGGTAAGTTTCTGACAGAGAGAAACATGCTTTTCAGATGTCCCACACAATTACAGCAAACACTGATTAAATGGTGCACACATTATGTCAAGTCATTACATGTGTGTTCCTCAATAAAGTACCAGAAGCACACAAATACCAAAAAAGGTGAATTTTCCCAAAGACTTAGCTTGTAACTCCTGTTGCAGCATACAGCAATTATAAACATATGACTGCTGTCACAATCATGACTACCAGAAATCAAAGGTTGATACTTCATCCAAAGGTAGTCAATCATGCATCTCCAGACCTGACACAAAATTCCAGCACCAGACCAGGCTACACTAAGCTCTAGACCCAGCACATCACCATTTACAAAACCACCTCCTGCTTTCAGACAAGAGCACAAAAGTGAAAGCTGAAGTTATGGGCCACTGCATTAGAAGTTACTGTCTTATTGCCACCTGTTATTATGTGCCATGACAGAACCACACACTAAAAAAATAAAACCACACTAGCTAGAAATATTCTGTAGGTTATTCTGGAAAAGTTAAGTTGCTGATATCTACAGATAAACACTTAGTGCTCTTTCCACACATATGAATTTCATCTCACTACTGCCCTACAACAGCTTTTGGGAACCTGGAGTAACTTAACAGAAGCTTAAACATTTATTACTGCTGTACACTGCTATCACTGTGCTCCATGTTTCTCAGACACATTAGCAGCGCCAGGCTGGCTACAGCAACTGTCACGGTGATTTGCGTTAGTTTTCTGTTAATGAACAGGTGAATCTATGCTACAGACAACAACACTGCAACTGAGATGTTCATTCTTTGAATTTAATACAGTAACTTCTCAAGCACTGTGCATCGAGAGATTCTTCTTATCACTCAGCTCTCCTCTAAATGAGATCATCTCTCTCCTACCCATATCAGAAATATCTTGCAAGAACACGATGAAGTGTTACTTTCTATAATAAAAAGAATCAATGTGAACAACATTCCTGCATAACTGACTGGAATTAACACGATTATATTTTGTGATTTATATTATGAACAGCTTAACTGTACTATCCTAACTTAGCACTTTCATGATTTTGCAGAAACAGTGGCTGCCACACACCACTCCTTCTGCATTTCTGCTCCTGGCAACAAGCAACATAAAACCATACTCCATACTTAGAACAACATTGTCACAGGCACTGAAAGAATTTTTAGGAAATCACAATGTTTTAGGCTTTTATGGCAGTTTCAATTAAAAGAAATGTGAAATGGGGAAAGCGTATTTTAATTTTAGTAACTCTGGTAAAAGCCCATACACATTTTTTTACAATATTTATAAAACACAGGACTTAAAAACTTTTTAAAAACCTCAATGAACAAAAATAATTAAATAATACCAGGTATGTGGCTTTACTCGTTATACCCGAACTGAGAGTTATTTTAACGATAAGAAAAAAAGTTCCATGGGGAAAACCCCAGCATGGGCTCCCAAAGCCTGCATGTGTGTCCATATATATACACACATATAATTTACAGGATCACATAATCGTTAGGGCTAGAAGGGACCTCTGGGGATTACACAGTCCAACACCACCCCCTCTGCAAAGGCAAGACACCCTAGAGCAGGTGACGCAGGAACGTGCCCCAGGTGGGTTCTGAATGTCTCCAAAGAGGGAGATTCCATGACCTCCCTGGGCAGCCAGTTCCAGTGCTCTACCACCCTCAATGTGAAGAAGTTCTTCCTCATGCTGAGGTGAAACTTCTTGTGTTTTAGTTCATGGCCACTGCCCCTCGTCCTGTCACTGGGTACCACTGAAAAGAGTCTGGCACCATTCACTTGGCATCCACCTTTAAGATATTTGTATGTATTGATGACTAACCTCCCTCTCAGTCTTCTCTTTTCTAGAGCAAACAGGCTCAGCTACCGCAGTCTCTCCTCACAACAAAAATGTTCCCCAAATCCTCTTTGTGGCCCTCCTCTGGACCCCCTCCAGTAGCTCCTTAGTCTTTCTTGTACAGAGGAGCCTCTTGATGTTTAAAAAGAAAAGCTTCACAGCAGCACCGTAACTGGTCAGCCCTCACACTCGCCTCAG
>VWZW01004616.1:686568-711459 GCA_013397115.1 Edolisoma coerulescens | reverse complement strand
GCGCCGCTCCCGCCCGCTCTTTATTTGCGGGTTCTCTGCGCTACAAAATGGCGCCCAGGGAGGAAATGAGCGCCCGCCCCGCCCCGCGGGCGGTGGCTGCGCGCGCACCCAGCGCGGGGCGGCGGCGGGAGATGCCGCAGCAGTGCCGGGTCGCGGTGTGGGTACCTCGGCCTGCTTGTGGGGCGGCCGACGCGGGGAATCGTTGCTTGCCCCGCCGGGAAGCGGCGGCTCCCGCGGGTTATTGGAGCTTCGATTTAAAGACCGTCGGGTCAAACGGCCCGCGCAACGCCCGTATCCCTGGGTGCCGCGCGGCCTCCTGCCGGCGGGGGGCGCTGCTGTCCGGCCGGATGGGGCGAGCAGCGGCCGTCTCCCGCCAAACCGGCTGAGGGGAGCGGGAGCCCGGCGCCTCCTGGGAAAAGCGCTTGGCGCCTTCCCGGCAGGCTGGCGGAGAAGATGGGATCTCTGGGAAGGAAAAGTGCGCGCACCAGTAAATAAAGTACAAGATGGGTGCCGGGCTTCTCGGCGTGACTGCCCGGGCTGCCTCCCCGCCGGCCGCCACTCGGCGGCGTAGGTGCGAGCCAGTGTCCTCAGTCGCAAATGAAAGATAAAGGACTTAATTTCCAGCTGCTTCCAAAGAAATTAAACATCAGTTTCCTCGTTTAGGAATAAAACCCAATAAAGTACAGTTTGCCCTTCATTGCAGTCTAGCACTGAGCTGGTGCTTTAAAATAAAGTTTATCCATCTTACTATCCGCGATTGCGCAAGCTGTGCTATTGGGTAAATACTTCTGGCTTTTGCCGGCAAAGACGTAAAGTTGCTGCAGGCTAAGTTACTCTGTCAGCTGGGTTCCACAGATGAAATTGATTTTCACTCACTATGTCAGTGCTGAAGGTGCTCCAGAAATCTCTCCTGACTGTTACTGGTAGCAAAAAGAATATAATCAGTGCAAGATAGAACCCAGTGCACCTGGTCCCACATCTACATGTATGTGTATATATGAATACACAGATTTTTCGGTGAGAACTTAAAGTGTTTGAAAACCACGCTACAAGTGATTTGATGTGCCTACCCAAAGTAGGGTGGTAAAGTAACCACAAGGAGAAAGGACCTGAATAGGACTCCTTTGAAGTCTTACCTCATTTAAAAGTGAAAAGAGATATGCTGTGATTATTGTACACCGTTTTTTGCTTCTGCTTTTCTTGCAGGTATTTGTTTTAAACATTCAAGATACCAATTAACAGATGAAGCCATCACAGGATATGGCAGCATGAGAGACGCACAGAAATATTAGAGTAGGCCTTAATAAGAACATTAATGTAGCAAGTTGACTTGATTTCCTCATGTGCAAACATAAACATTACAGTACTAAAAATGCATATAAACCAAGCAGGAGAAGGAATTGAAAATTTTTCTACATAAAATAGATACAGAGGGAATCTCAGGGCTGCTTCTATTCTGTGTATAACATAGCTAACATTTTATGTGCATCCGTGGTGATATAAACTCAAGATCTCCCAGTATTTTGTCTACATTTTGGCTACTTTTTGTTATGTTCAGAAACCAGACCTCCTTTGTGTCTTCTTAGTAGTACAGATAAAGGTCTAGCTCAGATATACTCTAAGGTGTGGGATGGTAAACCTTTCACCATTGTTTGTATTCATGAGCACATAAAAAGTATTCCTGCATTTTTTACCCCTTGTCAGCACTAGTTATTTTAAATTTATCTTTACAAGTGTAGATTACATTTGTGGGAAATATGCTAGCGGAGCAAGAGTCAGGCAGCCAGGGACATGTAGAGATAAGTGGAATCAGCCTGCAGAGCTTAATATTCTGGGATGCCTTCCTTCCGTATTTTCAAATTAGTAAGTGTATTATCAGGCTACACCTATAATTTTTGTGTAGGGAAATAAGGGCAACAATTTGGTAACCAGTCCTCTGACACCTTTGGAAAGAGGACATTTAACTGAAATACTCTTTTGTTCTGTTTGCACATCCCATTGCACAGTGAGAACTAACCTGGGACTTTTTAGTGCTACTGGAACAAACGTGTTGACACCCACCTTGGGTTGTGTTTACAGTGTGGTAACTGGAGTAAATTAGCTTTTCAAGTAATAGGTGGTATCATAACCCCCAGCAGCAGCACTGGTCCTTGGATGAGAGGGCACATCATGATCTGTCCAAGCACCAACACAAAAGCCAAACTCATATATTGATTCACCTATAATGATAAAATGGGATAGGAACCAGATTATGAATGTGTGGGCAGGACAGCTCACCACCGGGTTTTAGGTTCCTCGAATGACGGTGTGTTACTCATTAACTTAATTATCCATTAACTGGATGGCTCCTCCTTGGTTTTACCTGCTCAGTTCTGGGTTCCTATTCCACCCCTTGGTTTCACACAGAAGCCCTCTGGACCAACACAAACACCATAATGTTTCCCAGCTCTGAGGGATGCTCTTTGTCCCCAGGGAAGGCAGGCTCTGAGGGAAAATGCTTCCTAGTGTAAAACACTGATAAAAATAATTAGTCTGCAAGTCAGGAATTAGGGGGAAAATGAGATAAAGCCTTTTTCAAAAGTAAGAAAAAAAGTTTTGAGTACCATACGTACATTTCTTGGCATTTTGAAGGACCTTGAAATATCAGGAACTAAAGAAAGGCCAGTTGGCTCTTGCAAAAGCTGTCCTTGACTTGAAAGGACGGGAGATGGAGCAAGGCAAACCCATGGTATATCTGCAGCAGAGAATGAGCTCACAGGCACACTGGGAAAGGCTGCTGCAGCCTACAGGTGTGGGAGAAAGATAAAATCTATGGATTGCTGCTCTGAGAAGAAAGTGATACAGAGAGGGCCTTCAGGTAACTACTAGGTAAAGATCTGGGCAGCAGAAAGCCCAACTTTGACATCAGTGAACTCTCTCTTTTCTGGAGAAGCTTCCTGAATACTGGGCTGCAGGCTTAATGCTGTCTTTATATCCACTTAGAACATGCTCTTGTGGGTCTTAGTGGAATTATCACATATTTTTCTTACATCTTTATAGCAAGAAGTAACTAAACTTCTTCAGAAAGCTCTTACAAGGATTATTTTTAAATTACCAGTAATTTTTATCAGTTTATATGTGTATATATATATATATATATATATACACACTCCTAGAAAGCGTATGAAGTCAGCAGTATGATAATGTACAGCTACACAGAGCCAATTTGGTTTGCAACTCTTGTCTCTGAGATGGCAGCACTTGCAGTGCTCCCACACCCCTATGAATTGGTGTGTGTCTCAGAGTGGTCCAGCATTTTTTCCTGTTAGGGACTGACCACACCAGTGAGTGAACTCCAGAGCTTGTCCTGAAGACATCTCCTGACTGATAATCCATCCAGATACAATTACAACCAAATGGTGACTCAAGTTAAATTCGTTTTTGGGGATGCTTGATAAATACTGCAAGCTTGCATTTGGAGTACAGGTGTGGACACAGTTGCTAAAGATATAAGCCCAGGTATTTACTGTACTTTTTTTTGAAACCATAGAAAGGCTGAGATAGTTTTAATACTGCAAACATTTTCCTGTCTGAGAGGAAGACAACATTTTTTAATTAAGCACCAGTTAGATTATGAACATTCCCTTACAAAGATGGATTCAAGGAAAACACAGATTATTCTTAACACAGCCAAGGACATTTTATTTCCTTGATTTCCAAGGACCTTGTCAGTCAGGTTGGAGACTGAGAAATTTTAGGAAATGTAGCCCTTGTCCTCACTGGGAAAACAGTGTGTCCTTTGAAACCTGCCTCATGTGCTGAACCTACCCATAGACAACTGAGTGTCAGTCCACTGCTAAGAAAACTTGGAAGAAGAATGAATTGTCTTTCTACACATGACAAAAGGCCTGAAGGTGCTAAAGGAAACCTGAGTGCCCTAAGCAGCTATTAGTACCAATATTTGTGTATAAGACTTTAGAGAATTTGCTATTGCAGGAAAGTTGCAAATTCTATTTTTTTTTTAAAAATAGAATAATCTCATATTAAGATTTATGAATTTAAAGTAATTGGGTTTTTGTGACAGCACAGACTCTTTCCCGTGAGAATTTTTTTCTTCTTCTCCCTGTGTTCTATAAACAAAGATAAGGTTTGGATGTTATTGAAACTGTCTCTGGAATGACGGACAGTTCAGCCTGGCCTATTGGCCTAGGGGGAGGTTTTGAATTGACCCAATCCGGAGGAACTTTCAAAAGTCTATATAAGTTTTAGAATTAAATAATAAAATCAGAATTTCGCCTCACCTGATTCAGCCGGGTTCTTGCACGCGGCTAGCGGTACCACAGCGACAGGTTTTGGTTGGGGTTTTTTTTTTCCTTTGAGAGGTGCACCTTAGTTTTTATTAAATTCACATTCCCAACAAACCTGTTTTTGCAAATATGCATTGACCAAGTGTCAAATTTAAGAAAAAAAAAGCAAGGACTTCACATTTTGGTAACAACAGTTAAAGGTCAGATTTAGAAAAAAGTTATTTAGCAGGAGAGTAAATCAGTGAACACTAAAATCCTCTAACTTTTTGTCTATTTCTAATAAAACTGAAACACCATTAGCAAATGAAAATGCAAAAATCTTTGCACCTTGAGTATTTAATGGAAGGCACATGTCCATTTGATTGTGTTCATAGCAAAGTAGTAAATAAAGTTTGTGCAACTGATAGCAAGTGAGCTTTCTGTTCTGAATTGATGACTTCATTTCCCAGAGTTTAGATTTCCAAGAAATGGCAAAATGTACCAGCATAGGGCAGTAGTTTGCTATTGAGTATTATGCTGTTCATTAACTACACTGAATTTAAAAGCACAGCTGCCTACTCCCATTCAGTAAGGTTTTTTTCTGCATTTAAATAACTTAACTTTGATCTGTATCATGCATGTTTCATAATTATTTGCCCTTGAGCAATTGCTACATTATTTTGCTATGTTATATGCCCCTTTTATCCATTTGGATCTCAATCCTGGACACCATCCAGGCAGAGTTAAATAGAATACTGCAAACCTGATAGACATACCAAGAGAAAATTCATCTCTGTTGTTTTTGGGTGCCCCAGCATCACAGCCTGGTTCGTCACTAATGTTGAGCTGCAAAACAATTCTGCTCATTGGGGCTGAGAGCAAAGGTGCAGCAGGTCCTCTCACTGGGGTGAGCTGGTCTGAAGTCCCTAAGGCTGCTTCATATTTGAACTTTTTCTGTCTGCTAGTGAAGTGTGGGGAGGGAAGGGGCTGAAGCCTCGCTTTATGTTCAATATTTGTGGTGATATTTGTAAAGTTTTAAATACAAGAGAATCCTGTTCATAAGGCTTACTTCAGGTGTACTGTCAGTTGTGGACTTTGAACACGTGCTGACATTTAATCTGAGCTCATCTCACATTATTGACTTTGTATTTGCATCGAAGACCTTAAGTTGTAATCAGTCAAATGTTACATTAAAAATGACATTTTGGTATATGGTACAGTTGATAAACAAGGTTACTTGTTGCTGCCCTCATATGTCTGTGTTACTCTACCGAATTTTGAAAAGGTGCAGGGACTACATTCAGTCATAAAGGGTTACTCAGGAACCATACAATATTCTTCTAAAACAATCACTAAATTGCTTAAAATTCCTGAGTTTTGCTTGTGTGTTAGTTCTACTAGTTGCTCACTGATAGCCTTTTGAAAATACACAAAACATGTATTTCCCCTCCAGATTTAATCTGAGGTTTTTGTCAGTGTTATCAACTGCTCTGAGTGCAGAGCATCATTAAAGAAAAGCAGTGGTGCATGCATGTTGCCAATCATTGCATGCCTTAATGCATCTCTTTAGGAGACCAGTGCATTGGTCCACCCAAGCATTTGGCTGCCTGGAGGATTTTCCAGAGATTTCCTTTCCTGAAGATATCTGAGGGGATTTTTCTCTTGCTGAAAGCTGGAAACCACAAAGTAACTGAAGAAATCTTATGACACATGGTTTTCTGCTTTCGCCTTATCCTTCACAAAGACCAAAAAGGAGGAATGTATTTTGAGTGTTGGAGTCCTGCAGCATGGTTTAACAGAGTTATTGGTGAAATCTAGGTCAACACTCTTGCTCTCCATAGCTGAAGCAGGATTTTTTCCCTATCTAGTAATGCTGTAGCTTTTTGCATTTTAAAGCAAGAATACAGGCTGATAGGAGTGAGAAGAATCCAGCTTAGGTATTGTAGTGCTCATTGTGCCCACACAGAAGGTTCAGATGCATCTTGTGGATGCAGATTTAATACTGCCAGGTTCAGATTAGCCAACATGCAGGATGTGACCACAGGCATACTGGTGCATTCAGTGCATGTATAACCACATTTATGTTTGTTGCTGTTTGTCATCACATACTGTGTGCTTTTCTAGGATTTAATTTGTACTTCTGTTCTCCCTGGGAAATCCTACGGAATTTTACTACCTGGATAGGAAAAAAAAAAGTCTCCCAACTTTGTAGCTAAGGTAGGAGCAACAGCACATTTTCTAACCATCTTCTTGGCCTTCAGATGCAAATTCAATGCAGTGCTTTGCTTTGGCTGGCATGTCCCTTAGGCCAGGTATCTGTGAATGAGGAAGGAAGGAGTAACGCCTCAAGATCTAGGCTCTGCGATAGACCAGTTATTTCAGCCCGTGTAATTTTTTTTTTAACTGTTGTTAGTTGCTTTGACTTACTTTCTTGGTTCCTCCCTTTATTCTGTCCCTTCTTCCTCCAGGTATCTTAATATTGTTGCTCCCCACCCCGCATCTCTAGGCTTCCCACCTACATTTCCCCGCAGAGAAACATTCCTGCCTGCCTGCCCTGCTGTGGGTTGCGGCCACTGCTGTAGCCGCCTCCTCTCTTTCCAGCTCCCTGGCTGCCAGGAGCTCCTGCGGCCAGCGCCGCGTCCTTCCCGGCTACCTCGCCTTTCCCCTTGCAGCGTCGCTTCCCATGGAAGCAGCCTGGGAACAGCCCCCTGCTTGCCTCTTTGGGCAGGTCAGACAGGAACAGCTTTTGGGCCAGCGGCGGAGCACTGCCCATGCTAACATACATATATTATATGTATGTCAGGCTTCTGCTAAAATTAAGAAAAAGAAATTAAAAGGCCGAGTTGGGTGTTGGTAATCTCTAGGCATCAGTTGCTGAGCAGATCAAATCAGCGATAGGCAGTTTTGTATATTTTAATTCAAATTATCCTTTCTTCCTGCTCACGCAGATCTTATGAAATGCCGTCATGAAATAAACAAACTGTCCTTAAAGGCACAATATGACAAGAGAGCACTTGACCTGCACGCTTTATTTTGTAAATAAGCAGAGGGAGCTGGCAGCCGGCGGTGCGCAGGCACCGGGTGTGCGAGCGAGTGGCACATGGAAGTGACCGACCCCGGCAGCCCCGGCCTGCCCGGGGGAGCCGCTCCTCCCTCCGCCCCCGGCTGGGAAGGAGCCGGCCAAGGCCACCCTCGTCCCATCGATCGCCCCAGGGGGCGGTCCGGCCACGCCACCGCCCGCCCGGCCCCCGCTTTGTCCTCAGGTGCCCGGCTACGAATCCCCTGCTCGCGCTCCGTCCTCCCGCCCCGCCTGGGGCGGGCGAGGGGCGGGANACCGCCGCTGCTGCCGCCATGAGCGCGGACCCCGTCGTCTTCGTGTCCGCCGCCAGGACCGCCGTGGGTGAGAGGCAGCGGCGGGCGCACCGGGTGGCGGATGCTCCCGCCGGGGCCGGGCGGGTGTCCGGGTGCTGAGCGCGCTCCCTCTGTGTCCCCCTCCCAGGGTCCTTCAACGGCGGGCTGTCGTCGCTCCCCGCGCACGAGCTGGGCGCCGCCGCCATCCGGGAGGTGCTGCGCCGGGCCGGGCTGGCCCCCGAGGAGGTGTCGGAGGTGATCCTGGGGCAGGTCCTCACCGCAGGTACGGGCCGGCGGCGGGACCCCTCCGCCCGCCGCCGGGCTCTCCCTCTCCGCGGCCGCATCTCTCGGGGGCTGTCCCATTGAAATAGCTCAGGTTTCACCTTCCAGGACCTTATCCCTTGCCATTGGGAACACGGTTCCTTAACAAAGGACTTGAGAGGCATCGTGGCTGCTTCTCCATACGCTCTGGGTGACCGACAGGATGAGTTTTTGGAAAGGATGTTGTGGGGGATAGTTCAGGGGCTTTTTAAATCCCTGAAGCTGCCAACAGTGTATGTGTGAATGTCACTTTCTTTTCTTTGTTACAGCATCCTTCTCACCTTGGTCATCTCAGCTCCTAAATTTAATATTCTAAATAATGGTAACTCTGAGATTTCAAGAGCTAGGCCTGCATTTATGTTTATCTGCAGGACCGACCTGCAAGATCTGTGATGCCACTTGTTTGGAGAAAAATACTTTGATTTAATGAAAATGCAGCTGGCCAAGGATTGTTTGTTTTGAACTTGCTCCTGCTTTTTCCAGGGTAATGTTTAATCAGCAGAGTCATAGGCAGGTTTGTATTTTAAACGTGGAGGAAGGAAATATATATTTTTGTCTTAAAGATGATTCAGATTCCTGTATATTTTTAGCTTGCTGAATGATGTGCTCTCCTTGTCCTTCTCTTTGCATACAAAGAGCTTTGGCCTGGGGAGATGCAGATGAAGACTGTTGTCTTTGAATATAGTGATCCTATTATCTCCATCAGGATCACAACAAGGACTGGAAGCTTTCAGGTCCATCAGTGCATAGTTGTGCTTTTGGTGAACTTTCAGGGAAAGTTAACTGCTGGTGATGTACAGAAGATGTCAAAAAGAAACTCTTCAGGAAGTAGCAATTTAAATGATTTCTCATCTTACACATACAACAGGCTAGGGCTGATCTGAAGTAGTGTTTCTTCTGACCTGGCGTCAAAAGCAGAGGTGCAGATATAAAACTGTCGGTAGCAGGTATTTATTGATCAATATAAATGAGAGAAGCTTCTGTTTATAGATTACTGCTGGGCACTTCTCCCCACCAGCTGAAAGTAGGAGTGAGCTCTCAATTTTGGTGGAATAGGGGTATTGTTGTGAAAAGTGACAAGGCAGACATTTGTTTTTTAGAAACAGACAAAAGAAAAATACTGCCTGTTCCCACAGGTGCTGGGCAGAACCCCGTCCGGCAGGCCAGTGTGGCTGCGGGAATCCCATACTCTGTGCCCGCCTGGAGCTGCCAGATGATCTGCGGGTCGGGCTTGAAGGCAGTGTGCCTGGCTGCTCAGTCCATACTGATGGGAGAGTCCAGCATCGTGGTCGCAGGAGGCATGGAAAGCATGAGCAAGGTAAAGCAGAGGATTACACTCCCATTGCGCTGACATTGTGGGAGCATAGAGCCTGATGTTGAAACCCTGTGTTTCCAGGCTGGCACCTGGAGGCCGATCGAAAGGGTCGCTGCGCTTGTGAATGAATTTACACATACAGCAGTTGACTTCAGTAGTGTGCTTTTAAAAAAAGGAAAAGACCTCATACTGTAGCTACTGAAAAGGTGCCCTGCAAATACGCACTGCATTTAAAATTCCATTTTCATTTCCATCTAGCTCTGTTGTGGTGAATGATTTGCCTGTGACAGCTGGCAGTAGACAGGATTTTTGTATTGCAAGAAGCCCAGAGAAGGAATAACTGAAAATGTTATTGTTTGCCAAGCAATTAGAGCTTGGAAAGAAAGCAAAGCAGTTTTATTTCAAGGTGTTCATCCCAAGGCTGTGTTCAGGAATGGGTCTGAGACGGTGATCTGATGCCCAAGAAATGGCTGGCCTCTTCTGCCAGGGCTCAGCTGCCCGTGCAGAGAGTGATGTTGACATTCCCTGGCAGCAGAGTGCAATTGGGAACTATCCAGAGCAGGCTAGTAGGATGGAGAGCCACAGCCATGTGGCCCCAGCAATGATAGATTTGGTCTGTGGAGAGGAAACAACACTTGAAGTGTGGTGATCTGCTACCAGGGGAATGCAGAGGCCAAATGGCACACCAGCTGGGAGGCTCAGGAGAGACAGGCAGAGCGGGCAGCTGGAGAGACAGCCAGGATCTGGGATGGGTACCTCCAGCCACCAGGCAGGGGTCTGTCTCTTCAGTGATCTGGCTGAATTGTGTACTGGAGATGTAAACATCTGACTCCTTTCGAAATACCCTCTTGCAGGCTCCTCATGTCATTCACATGCGAGCTGGGGTGAAAATGGGAGAGGCTTCCTTGCAGGACACTATAATCCTTGATGGCCTTACAGATGCTTTTTATCAGTATCATATGGGCATAACAGGTAAGTGATGACAGTCCGTAAAATGAAATGGTCAACTGAAAGAATTCACTGACAGGAAATTTCAGAAATCTAAAGTTACAAATAACATGTTTCAAGCTGTCCTTATGTTGTAGTCATGAAAAAAAAAAAGAAAGAAATATGTAATATTGAAAGGCATTGAAAGCATTTTCCATTTTGTTTGTAAAGCTACTGATTTGGGTTTTTCTTTTGTCTGAACTAATCTCTCTGCATCTCTTCTACATCTGAGAAATTTAATTTCAGAAAAAAAATATAAACAAAATAATCCCTGTATATTACTCGAGCGTTCAGCAGCACAGATTTACAGTGGGGGAGAGTTACGTAAAGTGTCTTGTCGATATGCGTGGTTCTGTGACTTCAGGTTATTGCACCCTGGATGGGATGGTCAGCCAACTGCTTTTCCAGACCCTGCTTATGAAACAGAGTGACTTCAGAACTGTTCCCTTTTCTGAAGTGGCTATAGAGAAGTCTGAGCGTAGTAATTCAGAGAAGCAATAAACTAGAAAAGCTTGTTTGCATTTGATTTAATTTGATGTATCATCTGGGAGGAGATTCCACACAGAAATTTTCACCCTCAAGTGAAAATATAGTAGAGAATCATGAGTAAACAAAATGAGGAAATCGGAATGAAAACCATTCAGCAAACTCAGCTGCTTGCTACAGCAAACATTAATGACTACATTTGTGCTTACAATTTTGCAACTTAAAATTTTGGCATTTCCTGAGGCAGTTTGCATTTTGTTCCTGTTTCAGCTGAAAATGTGGCCAATCAGTGGCAAGTCAGCAGAGGGGAACAAGACCAACTTGCTGTACAGTCACAAAACAGGGCAGAGGCAGCACAGAAAGCTGGCTATTTTACAAAAGAAATTGTTCCTGTTCTTGTACCTTCTAAAAAAGGTAAGTGTGAGTGGATAATGAGGGCTAATTTTAAGGAAAAAATATTTTCTGCTATGTCTCCTGTAATCAGTGGATGGTTTCCCACTTACACAGCCTTTTTCTAAGCATGTAGCCTGTTGCTCTCTTTTTCAGCTTTCAGTAGTTATATTTTAAATAAGAGAGAAGCAATGCAGATGTGGATTATCTCAGTATAGCTTTCTGCAAATACTACCACTGCCTTTTATTGGAGATAGAATAACAGCCTAGACAAAGCACTGACTTAACATAGGCTTGGATATGGTACCAAAATCAGTATTTTTCATTTTTTTAAGACTCCTGCTGCACCAAACTTAAAACAGTCATGTTGATCTGGCAAACCTTGCCCTCCTAGTAAAATACAGAGTGACAATAATTAGGGTTACTAGTTAATTATGTAGTCAGGTTACATATATTGGATATGTTTCTCTTTAGGTGAGGGATATAAACAGACCTATTAAGATGCTTGAGCCCAAGGTCTGTTTCTAGAGCAGGGGAATTCCCCAGCTCCTTGTGAGTTAGATGCAAAGACTAAATTTTCAAAAAAGAAATAAAAAATCAGTTGTTCAACATTTCCATTGAATAGACCCTGCAGAAAAAGTCCTGGCATTAGGCAGGCTACAAACTAATGGAGGGCTTTCATGATACCAGTTCAGATGATAATTTTTAATGACTCTTGCCTACTCTTTGTAACAAGATTACTAGAAGTATCATTTGAAATACAGCCTCCTGCTGAAAGAGAAGCTATTGGGTTAGGAATAGCAAGAATAATACCGACTTCTGCACAACTAAACAGTATTTTAGCTGCCAGTGTTTGTCTTAGAAAACCTGAGCTGTCTGCCCTGCTAGAAGGAGCTGGAGGGTTACAGCCTTTTGTTAAACTGCCTTGATTTGGAAGCTGTCTCTGGCATAAGAATGCCTTGTTGGTTGAAAGGAATATGGTGTATATTCCCACTCAGCCTGTTGTTTTTCCTGTCTTCCTGTTTGAGATGTGTGTGTGTGTGATTAGACCCTCCTGTGAGCATAATGCTCTGTTTTGCAGGTCCTATAGAAATTAAAACAGATGAACACCCTCGACATGGGAGCAACTTGGAAACAATGGCAAAGTTGAAGCCCTGTTTCCTGACAGATGGAACTGGGACAGTAACAGCAGCTAATGCTTCAGGTTGGTCCATCTGGCTTAAATGAAATGGAAAAGAACAGTAGCTGCTTGTGGCTCAAGGCAGGGTCTCTGTGAGGGGTGTGGCTGCTGTGTGTTTACTGCTTTGCAAGAAATGGCAATGTGTTTGACAACGTAGGTAGCATTCCATTTTAGATGTGGTAGAGGATTTCTTTACAGAGTTGTCTTTTGTGTCCTTGTTTTCTATGAAACAATACAAGAGTTTGGACAATAACAGCAATATTTGATAGGCTGGAAAGAATATTTCCTTTTAAAACTGTCTAAGGGTTTCTGATACTGCAGATCCAAAGAATGGAAGACCTAATGATTCATGTTTGAAAATGTTACTCCTGTGGGACTGCCACAAGTGGCTTTTAAACATCTTCCTTTGTCCTTACGCTGCCCCTTCCAAAGCCTGCCTAATAAATCTGATGTACTTCTTTTTCAGATTGTACTGTGATTCTTCCACCTGCTGCTTTCCAAATAGAATCACAAATGTGTCACATTTACAGCAATATAATTTCAAGTGTTTGTGGCAGAGAACAGATTTGGCTGATATGAACAATACTGACCTAAACCAATAAATGATTTGTGATTTTTGTTTTGTCCAGATTGTGATCTTATGCAAGCAGGAGAAAGTGGTACAGTATAAGCCATAAAGCCCAACAAATACATACAAGTTGTTTGTTATTCCACAGGTTTAAATGATGGAGCTGCAGCTGTTCTTCTAATGAAGAAATCGGAAGCTGCTAGGAGAGGTCTTATGCCTTTGGCTCGGATTGTATCTTGGGCTCAGACAGGCATAGATCCATCTATTATGGGAGTAGGGCCCATTTCAGCAATAAGGAAAGCTGTAAGTAATCATTTATCTATGTATCTACTGTGTTAAAACTCTTGCTTGTAATTGCTTTTTGTTTTCTGGCTATCTCTTGGTTTTGCCCTGTTCTAAAGAAAACTTAAGTGGGAAAAAAGTAAACTATGTGAAAAAAATACTCGAAATAGTGTCGCATATAAGATTAGGAATCCTAGTGCTACTAGGGTAGTACCTACTTGTTGGAAAAAGAAAACCCAAATGTATAGGTATATGAATGGACTTCAGAGCATAAACTAGTCAGGTTTGTGGAAGGGTACCTAGATAACCTTAGGAGGCTGAGGATCAAATTTCAGGGATGCATATAACTAACCGAATTCAGGGATGATTTGGTCCTGCTGTGATATGGTTCTGATGATGTGTCTAGCCAGGTTAATTTTCAGATCATTGCCTGATTGTATTTGCAATAGTACAACATTGAGGGAAGGGCCACTGAGTGCCATCTGCATTAGCAAATGGGATGGTGCCCTTTGTGTTTCAGTTTGGCCTGCAAAAAGCTTGGAGCTTACAAATTGGATTCCTTTCACATGTAACTGAACAGGAAGGTGCATTCCAAAACCACATCTATCGTACTCAGACCATTACTGCACCCACTGATGTGCTCAGTCCACAGGACAAGGTTCTCAATGCCCCAGTGAGCAGCCCTGCTGGTACCACACTGCTTGCTAATACAGATGTAGCCCATGGCAGCCCCAGCTGATTATTTGTTAAAGCTTAGCTATGAAATTGAGCATGAAAAGAGCTCTTGTACAGCTAAGAACAGATTTGCTTTAGTGTTCCTTATTTTTTTTAATACTGTGTAAAGGCCTTATTTTGTTCACCTCTGAAATGCCCTGGCAATGTGGAGCTCTGATTTGAACTCACCCAAGCTCTGTGGCTTTTGACAAGAAAATCAGAACTGTAATGCTAAAGCTTTTTCTTACCAGATCTCAAACTGTTCTTTAAAATGAAGAGTGCAGTTACTGCATATACAATAGTTTTAGTTTAAACTGTGGAACAGACAAGCTGTGCCTATAACTGTATAGATACTATGAAAAAGGGCACACTACTCCTTCATAGAGCATGGTCCTAATAACACCAAGGTCATGGCTTTGATCCCTATATGGGCCTTTTATTTAAGGGTTGGACTTCATGATCCTCATGGGTCCCTTCCAACTCAGAATATTTTGTGATTAAACTTTGTAATGTGTTTTGTCAAATGTTCACACCCTCCATCTATTACGTTTATCACTGGAGAATTTTAGAGTAGCACTTTATAGTGAGAGAATGAGTATGTTATACATTAAGTGTTACAATAACATAGTATGTCTCTTAAGCTTTTCCCAGAAGAATGGAACACTCCATACTGTCTTTATTTTATCTAGTAGAAAAAGGCTCTCCTCCTTGACTATAGCTTCAGAGGTGCAGCAGTCTGGCTAGCCTAGGTTGTGAAACGTCATTGCTGATGATTCTGCTCATATAAGTATTGCTGTTAGAAACAAAGTGAGTAGAAGTAGAAATGTACATATGTGAAACATGCCTAAGCCTGTACCAAGTAGGCAATTGCATCACAAGTTTCTCAAGTGAAAACATGAGCCAAACCATCTTCCAAAATAGTCATCTATGAAAAGCTTGAAGTGGCAACTTTCAATGTAAAGGCAGGAGAGACTGGACAAATTGGATGTGGCACTGATTCCTAATGGTTGACGCCTCTCTATTTCCTGTGTATAAGTCTCTATTAAGTAGAGACTCCCTAAAGGAGTCAGACTATGTCCTAAAAAAATTGCTTTTAATCGGTTAAAGCCTGCTTTTTAATCCCGTGCTTGTTCTAGTAAGGGCACCCTGTACAGTTCGATTTTTGCAATTGCACCACCACCACTTCATGCGTAAAATTAGTCAAGATTTTTATGAGCAGCCAGCGTTATTACAGCACATTGTACTGACTTGTCTGACACTGAAGTTTTGTCTGTAGTCTTCAAGAATTCTGTCAACACTGGCTATAAAAAAATTGTTTTCCTTCAAATTTTTCAAAGTGGTAGCTTCAAATCACCCAATTTACATCTTAGGAAAAGCTTCCTCTGGTGCTAAGGAAGACCTAAAAGATACTAAGGTCCTATTTGTATTGTTTTCTCAGATTGACAAAGCCGGCTGGACTCTGGAACAAGTTGACTTGTTTGAAATTAATGAAGCTTTTGCATCACTATCTGTTGCAATAGCCAAAGAACTGAAAGTAAATCCAGAAAAGGTAATGAATTTATTTGTAGGCTGGCATTAATTTGCCTCTTTTCACTCAAACTTGTCCAATTCTGTGCATCTGGATTGCAAGGGTGAGCACAGCTCTCTTGCAATCACTTTGTTTTAAGCAAATGGGGTGGGAGCCCTAGCAGGCATTTCCTCACACTGCTCTGTCTGCTCTGCTGGCTTTGCTAGGCGAAGAGTTTCCCAGCTGAACAAGTTCCAACGTTGTTGCAGTGGATTTTTATGCAAATCTAGGCAACTGCTCAAGCATACTTAATTCAGAATTTGAAATTGCTGCTGCAAGTATATTTGTCACAGTATTCTTTCAGTGATGGCAAGAAGCCATCAGGATATTATTCTGCCCTCCGTAAATTCACCTCAGTAATCTTCAGAGTGAAGATAGGGCCCTTGCAGAAGAAACACTGGTTATTACCAGCTGTTGCACTCACATGCACTTTCTTGTATGAAAATGGTGTTTGTGGTTTCAAGCTCACACATAGTCAAGGGCTCGATCCCAGTGAAGCCATTTATGTTGAAAGGCAGCTAAGCTAGTTGAATGTTTTGACTGTCTATACTGGGGTTTTTTTTGTTTGTTTGTTTTAGATCAATGTACAAGGTGGAGCTATTGCTCTTGGCCACCCTCTGGGCGCCTCTGGTTGTCGCATCCTTGTAACTCTTCTCTATGCACTGGAACGAACTGGTGGAAAACGTGGTGTTGCTGCTCTCTGTATAGGAGGAGGAATGGGAATAGCCATGTGCGTTGAGAGATAAATGTGAGGGAATGAATGAACAGCTAGTGGTAACTAGCCTTGAAACATTTTACTAATAAACTTCTAATAACAGAGCTCACATTTTGTATGTTTTGCCTAAATTAAATGAACTTACACCATTACTTTCTGACACTCAATCACTGACTTGACAAAGAGGTTAAGTGGTTATTGCAGGCACTCTAGTTGTTAACACACTCTAGAGCTTAAACTCTCACTGCAAGGACCAAACTTACTTGATTTCAAAAATTAGTTTGTTCACAAGAAAATAGCAGCAACATTCAACCACTTGTTTTATTACCATTTTAGTTATAAGAGTGGGAAGTGTAAGTGAAACAAACATAAATAAAGCCTAAGTTATTCTTCAAGTGCTCCAGACTGAACTGCATCCTCATAGCACCCTCCTCTCTCTTCTTTAGTTTCAGGGTGCAGTTTAATAAGGTCATCAATTCGAAGAATAGTAATTGCAGCTTCTGTTGCAAACTTGAGGCTCTTGGTTTTGACCATGGTTGGTTCAAAGACACCAGCTTGCTTGTTATCACGAGGTTTTCCATTGATCAAGTCAAGACCAATCCTGCAAAGAAGGAATGCTGTCAGATGGAGAGGGAGAAACAGCAGAAACACAGCTGGGAGTATACTGTGTAGCTACTACTTGGTCACAGCAATACCTACATACAACTGAAGGGCAGGGGCAGAGGAGTTCACTGACAACATACATTTTTTTTTTACTATCCAAATCATGAGACTTTTACACAGTGGTTCAGTGAACTGGGAGAACAATTTTCCATCTAGATCACCAACCCACATCACTTTTACTAGCCTTCTAACAGATAGATACTTGCCATTTCAGATTTTTGCGATCTGGGTTAACTTGAGCCTCGTTGTGGAATGCTCTCAACTTGGCAACAAGATCTGTGGCATCCTGAGCGGCATTTACTGCCAATGTATTTGGAATTACTAAGAGGGATCTTGCAAATTCTGCTATTGCAAGTTGCTCACGTGATCCCTAGAAAGAGGAAAAGTTTTTAAACCAATAGCTACAACAGAAGAGGAAAAAATACAGCCATGATCAAGAACAGTGCTGATAGGTAGGGGTTTTCACATGCAAAACCTGTGTGTGGGTCAAAGAACCATAGAGTCTAATTATCAGAGAAAGAATTAACTCATATCCTCCATTTTAAAGAACCTAGATTCTATGAGATGATTAGGTTTTCATGAACCACAGAAATGACTTCTAATAGATGAAAATAAATGCTTGGAGATTCATTGTGCAAGTCTTAACACATGCACACCATTGCTTCTTTGTGCAAAACTTACCATGCTGGTTGCATAATTTTCAAGATATATTGAAAGTGCTGCCTCTACAGCACCACCACCTGGGACAACAGACTTGGATTCCAAAACCCTTTTGACAACACAGAGAGCATCATGTATAGATCGTTCCATTTCATCACACATGAAGTCATTGGCTCCTCGTAAGATAATTGATGCTGAAGTACGAGCCTTTGTACTAAGGAAAAAAGGAATCAGAAGTCACCTGTGTTGAATGTAATCTAAATTAAAATTCTTCTTGGTAAATTTTTTCTTCTAAAGCCAAGTTCAGTTGAGCCTCATTCTTTCATCATTTAAAAGAAAATCTTAACATTGTTCTTCCCCCTTGCAGGACATGTACATTATAACTTACTAAATCACTACTTTAATTTCTAACATGCAAGAACCCAGTTTGAGTTTTAGTCTTTTAAAGAAAGCTACCTGTCAAAGTATGATGTTTTCCCATCACAGAGGGGAAACTGTACTTAGATATTAAGAAAGACTCCCTTTGCACAGCCCTCAAGTAAGCTAATGACTGCAATGTTATAGAATAAGCTGTCACCATGTACCTGACACACAAGTGCCACAGGCAGAGCATTTCATTCACACACAAATGACACTACAGGAACATGAACACCCAGAAGGGATATTGAAGCAGTGGAAAAGTTATTATCCAAAGTGTGTTCTCGTTAAATGAACTGATACTCAAGTCTTCAGGTACCAGACAGCAGTGACACCAGCACAAGTGAACACTGTCTTTCACTACAAATGGAAAGATTTAGCTCGCACCTCTTTATTCAGATGAAATTATTCACTGTCTCTAAAGGGAAGCCAGTTTAGAAACATTTGTTTATAAACAAAAATTTAAGTAAATCTGTCTAGCAATCTGATTGTCTCATATGCTGGTTGACAAAGAGTGTCCAGCTCCAGCAAAAGAGATCAAATACTGATACTTTCACCTCTAATTTGCACTGGATTTGTGTACCCTTTCCCATGTGTGTAACTATTCCAACCAGTTAGCATGAAGTAAATAAAAGGGATTTTATCTAGAACTTAAGAGAGAACATATACAAAACTGAGTATTTTTAAAAGGATCCTTACTTCTTGATTAAAATCAGCTCATCATCACAGATTCTCTCTTGAATCACCTCTTCTGCCTGTCCCAGCATTAATGCCTCAAAACTCTCCTCACCTTCAAGGTTTGCAAGGGTTGAACATATGGTTGCTTTAACAAACAAACAAAAAAGTGATGTTAACATTCAATTCCTGCACATCATCCTTTGCCCACTTCCCAGAATAGGCGTACAGAAAGAAAAACAGAAATAAAAGCTGTGTTAAATACATTTTTTTAAAACAGCACTTCTAGTTCTCAGGCAGCAATTCAGTATTTCAGTTTATAACTGATAAACTGACTGCTCCTTTTGTTCAACTTTTACAGCTCTTCCTCTTCCACGGGCCAGTACAAGTTCCCGTGCTTTACCACAATGAAAATATTTTCTTCCAAATTTAAGAACTGACAGATAAAAATCTGTACAGGACCAGATTTTTTTTAAAGTATGTATTTAGTGATTTAGGAGTTCTTCATTCATGTTGAACTATCTAAACAATGTACTTAACTGTCTAAACAGAGGCTTATGAATACATGCATAATAAAAACTTCTAAATAAATAGATTATGGCTCCCATTTCCACAAGAGGCCAGTCTTGACAGTGCAAGGCAGCTTCTTCTCCCCCCACTGTAAATCTTCAGCAATCAAGTCTTACAGTAGTCATCTACTTTGACAAAGGTCACTTAGAAGCAACAGTAAAGCTAAAAAGAAGTGGCTCAGCTTTACTCATCCTGACCTTGAATGTTAAGAAGCCATATTTTAAAAATCAGTAACAAATACCCTAACAACAGCTTCTGCTTTGAAGACTAAATTTATAAACCAGTTATTCTTATACAGACATACCTCCCGATGCCTTAGCAATCCGCTTAAGGTCCTTTTTTACAACTCTTCGTACTGCCATAGCTCCGGCATCAACGAAGTATTTCAGACACATATCATCAATACCTCCAGTGGTGAGAATAACATTGGCACCAGTGGCCAGAATCTTCTGGATTCTTTCTTTGGTAATATCTGACTCTCTGCAAAGATTAATGTCACAGTTATAAAAAGGTATCCAAAAATATACCATCACATCCTGTCAGCCCATTTCCTGAAACCTTAATGCAGAGCTCTGCAAGAATGGACCACTGCACAAACATACTTGCATTTCTTGAAAACTGACTTAATACTAGTTCTGCCTCCAGAAGTGAAGACTTCTTCCATTACTATTTGGTATTGTTGGGAAATGTTAACATTCAAAACATTTTTTACCTCTTCCACTCAGCCATATCTACATTAAGCCACCTCAACTGAAGTAATCAAATCGAGCCTGTGAAACCCCACTGCCTCAGTTATTCAAGCTTCCACACACCTCTGCCTTATCTGGTCCAGCTTCTCAGGGTCTGAGATAACAACCTGAACACCAAGCTTCATTTTTGCTTTCTGCAGGCTGAAGTCAAGGCATGCAATCTTTGCATTAACTATTCTCTTGGTCATACCTGATGAGGAAAAATAAGCAAGAAGAAGGATTTTGTCAAATAGAGTTAACAGAACATCAAGTTAGCATTAGAGACTAAAATTAATGTTACTTTCACATTTCTGCTGTTTACTTCTCCACCTCCAGTTCTGCCCTACTGCAGAAAAAAGCTAATAAAGACTTTCCTGTGTTACCTTTTTATATATGGTTCCCAAAACGTGAATGACCATGACAATCTGACCTACCAGTCTCACATCCTCTAAGTTAGCTAATCGCAGCACGGCTCTGCTAAATGGAACAGTTCCCCACAAACTTGGCACTGGCTCCCCACAAGGGAAGTGCCTAAGTTCCACCAGACCACAATGCTACCTTGCTGACACTGAGCTACAGCAACTTACCAACACTTTGTGGATCACTGCTAGCTGGCAGACTCTAGTCTAAGAAACACTGGTCAAGTGCAGTATTTTGTGTTCCTGTTTAATTGTTCTGAAAATGAAAACCCACATGATTTGCAATGAATGCAGCCAGTAAGAAGAGCCACACAGAAAGATGAAGAGGACTGAGCTGACACAAAAGATTTCTGAAACACAGCCTGTTCTTACCCTGTGAGCCCACCACGCAGTTCAGCGCATAACCGTTCACAAGAATGCTCTCTTTCTGGCTGCGGCCATGGGCCTTCAGAACATTAACCGAGTTGATGGGGTACCGAGCTTGACCCTTCTGGTCTGTGTATTTAACTGCCAGTGCAGCATCCACCACCATGTTAGCAAAGAAATCACCATCACTGAAAGGCTGTTAAGGTTAAAACTGAAGAAGGAAACTAGTATTATGCTTCAGAAAAAAAACCCCAGAACAAACCATAAACAGAAATAACTGATAGTGCCCAAACTAAGTTTCCAAAAAAGAACTTCAGAAAGGCACAAAAGTGCTAGCTCTCTTTACCATTGTCTTAGAGGAATGAGTCATTCTAAAAGCTGAAACACTGCTAGGAAAATTATGACAGACTACTATGACGCCTGCATTTTACGTACCTTTTGTTCCTAAAGTAAAATACATACCCTATGTTTGGCCTGCACAAAAGCTAAAAATGCAGGGTTTTCTGTGCCCATGGAGTAAAATTCAACTTTCTTTCCTCTAGATTCACTTCCCAGGTACTTCTGTAACACATTCTTCCATTCACACAACTCTTTATCTAGCCTCCCTAACAAGCAATGCAATTGTTAGGAAACAATACCCTTTTAAAGCTATCATGTGCCAACCGAGATTTAAATAAATTGGGAAGTTTGAACATGTTTTCCCATGCCAGATCACAGTATCTGTAAAACCCCTGTTATAAACACAATAGCTTCAATACTGTGTCATGTTCATAAAAACTGCTGCAAAGGATTCTCTAGCCTAGCTACTCAAGCTCTCTAATCAACCACTCTCACTTCACTCACTTGATCAAGTTAAAGGATACACTCCTATAATTTTCGAGGACATTGATGTTTTAGCAGCGTTAATTAGGCACTCCCTGCCCAACTCATCTGTGTTAATAACAAGATTTTCATTGATGTAGCGAACAGCTTCCCTGTAAAATAAAGACAAATACACTGGTCAAGAACCACCCCCATAAAAAGACAAAAACTTACATGTTTCCAGCTCTTCTAAATGTTACCTTAAAGAACAAAGGGATAAAATCAATTAATCTCCAAGGACAGTAACATGACCATCATTCTGTTATGCGATTACAGAAATACAATTAAAAAAAAAAAAAAACACAAGAAAACCCAACCCAAACCAACAGAAACCCCACCCCCCTGCAACAAACCACTATATTCCACTTGGTGCCAAAAAGTCTGTATTAACGCAGCCACAAAATACAGAAATTCTACTTTATCAGTTTCTTACTTGCAGGCAAGTCGGTATCCACCAATAATGGAGGTAGGATGAATTTTCTGTTTCACCAGCTCATCTGCGTTTTTGAGAAGTTCTGCAGCAATAATTACCTGTTTGAAATACAAACACTAAATACGTGCATTCCACACAAGCAAAGTAACTACCTTGTGCAACACAGAGCTAAAAACATGAGGTGAGAGCTACCCAATTCCAACCCCCACCAAGGTATCTAAAGTCTCAGGCAAGTTTTCAACACTCAGTATCCTTTGTTGGTACTTCACTTTTACTTCTCTCAGTCATTAAAAATTAAAAAACTAAATACAGCCTCTATCATCAACCTTTGAGACAGGAAAAAATCAATAATGAAACAGAAGTAAGAGAATTCCCTTCCAGAGCACCACTTTGCATATGGAAACTAGCATCTCTAGAAAATAGCAAATCTAAACACTGACTTTTAATATATCTGCCTGTAAAACTTGCTACATACCACTGAGGTGGTCCCGTCACCAACTTCTTTGTCCTGCAGGTCTGCCAGCTCACAAAGGACTTTTGCAGCAGGATGTTCCACTTCTAGCAGTTTCAGAATGGTTGCACCATCATTAGTAATGGTCACATCCTAATTTTCAGGAAATCGAATGTGAATATGATGTACATTTCTATTACACTTTCACTGCTGTGTTTCAGAACACTCATACAAATAGAAATAAGTTATTCTTTGCAATTGTCCATAAAACAATTACTTATACACAAACTTTTCTGCTTCTTTTTACCCAGGAGTCCCATTCTAACAACAGAAATGTTACCAGTGCAGAACCTGCACTTTCTTTTGGTCAGAAAAGCCTTTATGTTACAGAAACTCATCACACATTTAGCAAATACTGCATTAGTAGTCATGCAATGACCTCCCTCTAACACAGTATTTTATTACAGCAGCCTGGAAAAAACCAAACTTTCTTCAATTGCTTGAAGTATTTTGAAGTACAAAATATTGCTTAAAAACTTGTTATGAGATTACTTGAATTTTTTTTTGTTATTTCTCCTAATGTGGAAATCAGAATACACAAGTCAGCACCTGTTAAACTTGACTTAAATGGTGAAACTCACTTCCTGCAATCTGACCAGTATTTTAAGTGGTTACAAGAACTTACCTACAGAGAAGAAATAACTGTACCACATAAATTACCACCACAATAGATGAAACTAGAACGATGTAAGACACATTACCCAATACTAAATTTTACCACAATTCTCCTACCCCTCTCAGAACCACGGAAAAAACAGGCACATGCACATTAGGCCTATGAAGCACACTAAGTGGAAGCACTTCTACACAGGAATACAAGTCCTCCTGACATTTCTTAAAGTAACATTACTTACCCCAATATCATCCACCAACATCTTATCCAGACCAACCGGCCCAAGAGAACTCTTCACAATATTGGCAATAGCAGATGCAGCAGTAACTGAATAAATGAAAGAAACAAGAAAAAAAAAGTTTTATCTTCCCAACTTTAGAGGATGATTCTCAGGTTTATAACAAACTGTGTCAAGAACCAACAAATCAGGAACTTGACAAGTGATCAAATCTACAATTACATTTCAGCCTATCTAACCTGAAGCTTTACCTTACTTTGCTAGGCTTGCTACTACTAAAAAACCACAATCTGCACCAAACCTCACTCTTCCCTCCGAGCTGGTTTAGCTAGCTAACCTGGCAAAACTGATTGACCAGAAAAAGACTGCTTCCTCTGCTGTCTGGGTAAGATGGAGGACAAGACTGAGGTCAGAGGAGCAGTGGTGTTAGCTTAGGAGGGCTTGGTACCACTGCTGCTTTTTGACTGCAGCAAGCCATGCCACGAGACTTCACTCTCATTTAGTCCTCAGTTCTGGACAGACAGAACAATGGTATCACCACACATCAATTAGTAAAACATCTTTTGGTCCTTATCAGGTCTGTGACTGAAACAAAACATTTACTTCTGCAACTAAGTCACCAAAAAAGTGACCTTTGAGTCACCACTAAAACAACACAAAGCCTCCAAAACACTGGTATATTTAAAGGTTGTTCTGCCATCTTCATATAGGAAAAAGATACAATCAACCTTTTCCTTCAGACCATGGCAAGTTTTTCTCTATCCCACAAGCATAGCCACTTAATCTAGAAATTGAAAAAGTGGTAGTTAAATGGGAATAGTTATAACTCAGAGACTTTCAAACAACGCAACAATTTATTTTGCTTAGAAGGACTAACGGCAGCGTTCTGGAAGAAATAACGTTGTACCAAAGGTGCCATTATCACGTGGAATCTAACTCGTGAATTAAGGGAAGGCTCATAAATTGCAAGTGGTCTGCCTAAAGTACCATCAGAGCTACATGAACGAATCTCAGTTCGATCAGGAAGCAAGTATTCGGCTTCTTCCTTTGTCTACCCAGAATCCGAGATCGGTCTCGGAATTTGCAGCCTTCCCCCAGGACTGGGGGTACAATCCCGAGCAATGGGTAGCGTGTTTGAGAACGACAGTTACAGACACACATCTCGAGGGCGGTCCCCGCTTTCAGAAGCAGGTTATTTCCCTGTGCCGGGCAGGGGGGGCCTTCCCCAGCTGCCCCTTCCCCTACAGAATTCCCCGCAGGCCTTGCCGGCTCCCGCCCTACGCAGTCGGGATGGGGCAGAGCGCCCTCCGTGCAGCAGCCGCCCTACCCCGGTGTTTGCTGCTACCAAGGGAANCGTTACCGTTCTGCGTGCGAACCGTGTCACCGCTGGTCCGCTCGCCGAAGACGGCCAGGGGCCCCTCCATCGCCGACATCTTCCCGCCCGGGCGCGGCGCCACACGCACAGGCAAGGAACGGGAGGGCGCGGAGCGGCGGGACGGCTGGAGCAACGCGAGGCACGCTGGGAACGCGCCCCCCTGCCCGAGGGCGCGGTGGGACGGGGCACGCCCCGCGGGGGGCGGGGCCTCACCCCGAGCC
>VWZW01004616.1:633265-685735 GCA_013397115.1 Edolisoma coerulescens | reverse complement strand
CGGCTGAACAAAGCGGCGGCGCGACGGGGCGGGACCGGGGCGCTTCCACGGGCTTCTAGAAGGTGTCGCGGGCCGGGGCGCGCAGGCGCGCGGCGTTCCGTCGGTGGCGGGGAAGGGAAGGGGCGCGGGAATCGTCCCCCCTGCCCAGCAGTGGGAAATAACCTACTTTGGAAAGTGGGGACTTCGGCATGCGTGTCTGTAACTGTGGTTCTCAAACGCGCTACCCATTGCTCAGGATTGTACCCCGAGTCCTGGGGGAAGGCTGCAAATTCAGAGACCGATCTCAGGTTCTGAGATGGCAAAAGATGAAGAAGCTGAAGACCTGCTTCCTGGAGAACCTGAGATTCAAGCAGCTCTGATGATACTTTAGGCAAAACAATTTTAATGAGAATTACCTTAAGTCATGACTGCGATTGCACTTGATAATGGCACCATTGTATTGTTTGAAGGTCTCTGAGCTGTAACTGTTCCCATTATCCTACCACTTTTTGATGTCTAGGTTAAGTGGCTATGCTTGTTGGATAGAAGAACACTTGCCACAGTCTGAGGGAAAAGTCTCAGGGAGCGGTGGGGAGATGGGGAACGTGCAAGGGTCAGTATGGGCATGTAATGGGTGCAGATTCATACTGCATGGTGTGAACAGGCTTCTTGTATTTTGACAAACAGGCACCTTAAGGGGCCAGGCATGACCTCCAGAGCCAGAGGTATGCCTGCCTCCTGCGGCAGTGTCCAGAGCTCATCTGTCAGGTGGTGGCAGGGTCTCACCAGGCCTTCAGCCTCCTTTCAACACAATTTGCTCTTAGATGGGTCATTAAATGCATTTTCAGGAGGACAGCAGTTAAATACAGCCCCAAAGTAGGGTTCCTGCGTGGTCATGCTTGCAGGAGGATGCTTTGAGAAGGCAGGGCAGCTCTGCTGTACCTGTGTGCTGCAGGAGCTGTTGCAAAGAAGCCTAAAACAGGATGATGGTAGTTCCCAAAACATCCATTGTTGCTCTCACCCCCTCCCCTTTCCGCGCCTTGGTCCCTCTTCCTTAGACCCGTTCCAGGAAACGCCGACCCGGTCTCTGGAGGCCGGCATTTCCTAAAGCCCTCTTTCCACGGGGAAAAGTTAAAAGATGAGTCGGGGAAGTGTTTTCTGCTGTATTTTGCGAGACGCGAGGGACACACGGGCGCCCTTCCCCGGGGAGCTGGCGCTGGGGGCGGCTCAGCCGGCGGGCCGGGATCGGCCCCGCGCTCGGCGCTTCCGCCTGACCCCGCCGGCGGCGGGCGGAATTCCCGCGGCCGCTTCCGCGGGAAGCGCCGCCCCCCGCGCGTGGCGGCGCCCGGGTGTCCGTGAGCGGAGGGAGGGGACTGGCGTGGCGGCCGCCCGGGGCTGTGGCCGGCCCGGCTCCCATGGCGCTGAGCAGCCGCCTGCTGCTGGCGGCCGGAGGGCTCCGTGCAGCGGGTAAGCGCAGGGCTCGCCGTGCCGGCCTTTCCCGGCGGCGGCTGCGCGGCCCCCGTGCTCCCGGGGTGATCCGGCGGCTGGGGGTCTTGGCGGTGCTGCTGTGCCAAGGATGAAGGGTTTATACCTTGTTATTTGGTAGTGTTGTCTCTGGTTCCTTGTGTACTTCGCTTTTAGTGTTTTGTAAAGCCTTGCTCCTAGGGATCTCCCAGTCACGCGTGGGTTTACATTTTATATACGAGTTTAGAAACGGCGTTAGTGTACTTGCAGTTCACTTCATAAATTGAGGAAACAGGTTGAGGTCTTGTCATCCATTTGTTAAGTGCTTAAAAAATAAAAGCAAGATGATTTTGCTCTGCTGATTTCTATAAGCTGTGTCATTCTGTACTGTATCCATTCTGCTGTCTGCACCACATGTTTTTTTTAACCTTGGGTGGTTTTTTATCTGCTCTCCCTCCCAAGGTCTTCGTTTTGCATCAACTACAGCCAGTCTCAAAACTGAGACTGAAGTGGACACAAGTGAAAATGAGGTCGTTGCCCCAAACTTCACTAACAGAAATCCTCGGAACTTGGAGCAGATGGCCCTGGCTAGGAAGGAGCGTGGCTGGAAGACAACATGGCCAAAGCGTGAGTTCTGGCACAGGTGAGTCAGGAAGTCACTGCCAGAAATGAAGACTCCAAAAAGAAAAAAAACCAAACCCCAGAAACCCACATACAAAATGTGTATTTTGGGTTGCTGAATCAGTTACGATGTTAGTATTTCCTAATCAGCAGGTGTCTTCTGTGTTCAGAGAACAGTGGACTAGTAGCACCTGAAAGTCAGCATATGTGGTCAAGATTTTTCCATCTGTTGTTAAGGCAACAGTAATGTTGCTCAAGCAACAGCTTTTTAACTCGGGATTCTCTTACTCATGTGCTTACCATGCTTCATTGTTTTATTTGAGGCACCATAATAGTCTGTCTGGGGTTGTTTTATGTTTGTGGGTTTTGGTTTGGTTTTTTTAAGTTCATTTTAAGCTGGCATTTCAAAGTCTTTATTTTGTTCTTGCAGGGAGATCCCCATCCAGTTTGTTCATACCAGGAAAGCTGATACTGTCTCAGTACAATAAGAAATAGTTGCTTCTAATAAATAATCTGTTGCTATATGTGGAGGCTTATGAGGTACTTTCTGACCACTTGCAGATCTCAAGAAGTTGTTAGCTGCTGTGTCAGCACAAGCCTTTAAGGGACTGCATAGTGACCCTACAGTTCCATTTCTGCTGTAGTAGTTCTGCTCATCATATATACCTGTTCCACACTGGGCAGGTGTACAGTGCTTGGTTAGGAGTGGGTGCTCGTCTGAGGCAACGTAGGACTGTGGCCCTGAGTAAATGATGAGAAGTTGCTCTTGGAATTTCACTCTTCTGAGCTAGTAACAGGAGTTGTGTGAGTCGACACAGGCAGGCAGCTGGAACAACCACAAAACTATGGCTGAAATGCAAAGAGTACATTTATTTCACTACCTCGCTACCTAGAGAATCCCAAAGCAACACCCAGGCAGAGACACACAGGTGGGAATGCGGGCATTGTTAGGCCTAGTCTGTGCAGGTGGTGGGCCTGCTCTTGGTAGCCATTTATTAAGAGCATTTAGGTTTACCATCATGCTGTGGTCTCTCCTGTGTTTTTTATGATCTCTGAGCTTTGATCTTCTATCAAAACAGGGAGCTCAAGCACATCCATGAGAGTGCCTCCAAGTCTATTCAAACACCTATGGTATCTCCACACAGAGATTCTACTTCTCAAAACAGACAGAGGATAAACAGCCATAGGCATAATACATGGGGTTTCCCACAATGTTATTCTCCAGGCCTTGGCATTCCCAGCTGCAAGGTCTCTTGAGCGAATCCTCATCACCATTCTTCTGCTTTTAACCCTTTCCTCCCAACATGAGTCCTATTTTATGTCTTAATAAGCAAAACTACAATAGGATATAATATACCAGTACATTCAATTTTATTTCATAAAGGGAGTAATTTAAGCATTTGACTGTGTTCTCTGGAAAAGACATTATAATCCCGTGTTACTTCTTTCCTGCACTCAGATTACGGCTTGAGCGGACACAGCATTACGTAGAAGCCTTTGTTGAGCGCTCTAACGGGGATATTGTGGTATCTGCCTCTACCCGAGAGTGGGCCATAAAGAGACACTTGTACAGTCCCAAGGGAGTAGCTGCATGCAAAAACCTTGGCCGTGTAATGGCACAGCGCTGTTTGGAAGCAGGAATCAACTTTGTGAACTTTAAAGCCATTATTCCCTGGGAACACCGTTGTGACTCGGCAAGTACCCATCTCCTTATTCCTTTGGCCCTTTTTAGGCATTAATTTTACTTCGCCATTCATTTTCTTACGTGGCTTGACAATCCCTCCTTGCAACACTCAAAAGGGCAGCTTTGACAAGCTGCAGGTCCTGGCATTATGCTTCCGTGAGGCCGTAACCTCTGCCCCTCCATGTAACATGTCCCCACTGATATTTCAGTGCTGCTGGCTTTTTTTTTTTTTTTTTTTTTTTTTTTTTTTTGTTTTTTTTTTTTTTTTTTTGTATTTATTTGTGTCTCTTTTAAACAAGATTCAGGAATTCGAGAAAGCTATGGAGGAGGGTGGTGTCGTTCTGCGTGAGCCACGAAGAATCTATCGGTAAAATGGAGACTGTTGGGAAGACTTTCCAAGGAACGAGGATCACTTCTCTAGGTTTGTGTACTGGCAGAGTGAAGGTCCAGAGGTGGAAAAAGTTGGAATGTATCATCTTATAATAAAATATTTTCAAATGAATAGAAGCATGTCATATTCTTTATTCTAAAATGATTAACACCTTTAGGGCTAGAATAAACTTACTATAGTTCAGCCTGACAGAATTTATTAATAATCCAACATTTTAAAAATATATTTTATTTTTAATATTTGATTTTGTTTGTTCTAACCTGAACTCTGGAAATACTTTGATATTTGATCCCTGTACACTGCCAGTCTAATCTAGCAAAATGTAGTCATTATGTGAATGTTAAGAACTGTGATAAAGTAATGCGCTAATCTTGGTGAATTAAATTCCTGTAACTCATCTTTGCACCTTTCTTGCAATCCTGAGATTCTAACTGCTTAACCACATCGATAGGTCTAGGAGGGAAACAGCACAAATGCCTGCTGTAGGGAGTAAGAAGCGCCATTCTCTCCTTGTGTTGGCTGCGTGCTGCTTGGTACAGGCTGGTGCTGGCAGCGGCTCTGCCTAATGGCTCTGCAGAGCTCGCGCGTATGACCAGGCTGTGAAATCCCCACATTAAGTGTGTCTGAACCCCTCTGACAGGCGAATTCAGGGAGGGGAGCACGGTCATGTACCCGTGTCCCGGTGCTGTACCTGCTGCCTCGTGTTTGCGGGCTCTGGGGCAGGAGAAGGGAACGCCTCGGTTGTGTCCCGGGGTTCAGCAGCGTGAGGGGTGAGCCCGGCCCGGTTCTGGCATATGTACCAAATCCTCAGCGTTCAACTGACATAGTGAAAAAAACCACCACTGTTTTACTGGATTTTTACCTAGAAGTTGGTTCATAGTAACTCTCAGACAGTAATGGCTTCTGTGCGATCTGTATTTCCGGCAGACGCGCGGCAGGAGCTGCCCCTGCGCTCCCTTTAAGCACGGGCTGTCCGGGGTGGCTCCGCAGCCTGTCCAATTTCCAGCCTAAACCTCCCCGTCCTTTGTTCCCGCCGCTGGTGACCCGTGGTGTTGCCTTTCCCATCCCTTGCTGCAGATCAGGCCCGCCCCGCGGGGCAGCGCCGGGCACGCAGGCGCGCCGGGCCGTGCTGCGGGAGGGCGGCGATGGAGGTGGGCGCCGAGGGCTTTGCCCGGCGCCTGCCGCGCCTCAGGCGCCGCATCCTCCGCGCCGCCTTCGTGGGTGAGCGTCGGGGGCGTCTCGTCCGGCCCCAGTGCTGCTCTCGGCCCCCGCCCGGCCGCGCAGGGGGGCGGCTGGCCCCTGCCCCATGTAGGGACCCGGGCACGGAGGGGTATTGCCGCCGATAATGGCGCTGCTGCGCCCAGAACAGCGAGCGCTGAGGCGCGGGGGTTCAAGCGGGCAGCAGAGGCTGGAAAGGGAGCCCTGGCTGTGGTGCTGGCCTCGGCTCGGCGGGCTGGAGCTTGGGGTGTTACGGGGTTCGGGAAAGGGGCACGAACACAGCACAGGGTGAGGCAGGCCCTTCCTGAGGGGCGTGCGGGAGGTTTCCCTGCCTCATCCTGCCACAAGGATGAGGTAGCTGGAGGTGTAAGCCCCACAACCTTTCCTCTTGAGCTTGCTGCCGGTGATTTGACAAAGGTTACGGTGAAGAGAAGTGTTTGAGAGAGCCCTGTCCTCGTGCTGGTGAAGCACGTGCCTCAAATTTCAGATTCTCTTGTGTTCTTTCCACTTCACCAGCCCTTGATACGGAGTTTACTGGCTTGCATTCAACTTCCCTGCAAAACAACGAGCCCAGGTAAAGCTGTTGGACTTGAAGTGTGAGGGAAACTTGTTGCTCTAGCCCTGTGAGAGCAACTTGTGCATAGCAAACCTTTGTGTGTCCACTCTCCCCAATTCTGTTCCCAGCCTGTTTGACTCCCCTGCGGAGCGGTATGTGAAGGCCAGGCAGAGTGTTCACCGCTTCACTCTTGTTCAGCTTGGTAAGTGCTGCTTCGACACGGAAAGTGATTTCCTGAGGTCTTACAAGTAACTGGCCTTCTGCTAACAGGTGGGTCCTGCCGGTGGCTCTGGCCTTAAATCACTCATTCCAGAGACATTTGCTTGTTGGGTTTTTTTTTCCCCTTTGATGTTTAACACTATCAACTTTTTAATAAATAATGTAAAATCAGGTGGGCTATGTACTTTTTACTGGTGTAAAGTTGACCATATTTAAGGGTTGCAGTTAAAAATACAAGGCTTTTAAATCAAGAGGATGCAAGCAAGAAGCATATGAGAGCAGCTCCTGTTCAAAGCTGTGTCATTTGATGCAGTGCATGATGAGTAAGGGGACTATGAGGAAAATGAAGGCTGCTATTTCTGTTATTCCTAAAATAACAAATCAGCATGAGAAAGGGCCTGTGGAGGAGGGCTATTGACAGTTAAGAACCAGTAAGCAGTCAAGAAGCCAGCTTGAAAACAGTTTGAAATACTGCTCAAAGTCTTGGGGGTATGTAAGATCTTAATGTGCCTTTTACAGATTAACAGAAGAAAAAAAGAACCTGAGAAGTAAAACCCATGTTTCAGTCCTCTCTGGTGCCCAGCTTCTTCCAAACATTTTTGTAGTGTAGTTGGACCCACAAACTCATCTGTGTATGCACAGAGACTCATCACTAACTCACCTCTTGCCCATTGCTCAGTCTATTTGTTGTTTGATTCAAATTTGACCCTTTTCTCACATAGCAGTAAAAGCTTGTCCTGTTCAGCTCTCAGGGATCCGGGGAGTGGCCCGGCAGTTGGTGCTAAGATTGGCACAGTGACGTTTGTGAATGGAAAAGATGTGCTTGTTGAGGGGTTCCCCACATCCCTATCTAATTTGCACACTATCTGTAGACATCCAGCTAAGCACTGCCATCTCAACAGAGGTTTCTTTCTTGCAGGGCTGGCAATATTCTCAAAAGAAAATTCAAACAAGTAAGTAGAAAAGCAGTTTTCTGTTACAATGAGGATAGTGCAGTAGAGATTTTATACGTAATTCCCTTTGGGCAGTTATTTCTTGTCATTATCTTCTAGAGATATTTTTCTTTTCATTTTAGGTATGTGGTACATTCATACAACTTTTTTCTCTTTCCCTCAACACTGGGAATAAGGGATGTTGAATTCACCCTCTCTGCATCTAGTATTCAGTTCCTGTCTCATTATGGCTTTGACTACAACAAGGTAATGTAATGTAATCTCTCTGCCAAAAATGCAGAACAGAGGAAATCTGTGCAACTGCAGAAGAAATCAGGATTAATATCCCTAGATGTTAGGTTTCTGGGGTAAATAGCATCTTCCTAAGCTATGAATGCATCATGAAGTTCGTTATCAACAGGGATAGTGAGTGCTGTTTTTTCTGAACTAGTGTAAAGGCAATAACCATATCCTTGGCAGCCTCAGACAGATTCTTCTGCCTCAAAAAACCCCAAAAACCTGTCTCTGGTGAGCCAAGGATTCACTAAACAAACCCTGGTGGGTGTCTTTACTATCCACGAAGGTGCAGAAGTACCAGTTTACCTGCAATCTGTGTATTGCCATATTTCCCATAAAATTCAGACTCTGTCATCCCATAAGAGTACTTTTTGCAACTTTGGGCAGGAAGCATCTGATATCTTGACACTTGGAAGTATCTTATTAAAGGAAAGGTAAAAGCAGAGCAAAAAAATTGATTACAGCTGACAAATACCATTTTCTTTCCTCCATACCTGTTGGATTGCCTACGGTTTGTTTGTCCTGACCAACCTGCTAATTCTCTAATGTGCTGTGAGAAAATCCAGGGGAATGTAATCAACCTGGCATTTTCTCTCCCCTCAGTTCCTCAAAGATGGAATCCCATACATGAATGAGGTACAGGAGAAGATCCTTAGGCAGCGCCTCTTAGCAGGTACCTGGGAAGTCTGCAGGTGAGCACTTTTTAGAGAGGTGTCTCCTCAGTGCTGACTGTGTTCATGGCTCAGCTTCACTGAGATCACATTTTGTAGAAATACTGAAACCTGTTGGTCTGAACGCCTCGCTGCCAGCTGTTCCAGCATGCTGTGGTCTCTGAAGGAAAATCAAGATCACAGCATATAATGTGGAGAATTGGGTGCATGTCGGGAAATGAAGCTTTTGCATTCCTACAGCAAGGCACAAGGCTTCACCTGTAAAGAGCATTTCTCACACTGCCTGTTTCCTCTCATCCAGTGCTAGTAATGCAGACAGGGATGTTCTGAAGAAAGCTATTGATGAAGTGACCTCTTGGATAGCTGCAGCAAAAGAGGAGGATACTATGATTCTGCAGGATCTGAATGGTATGAAACAGTGCCTCCCTTAGGCACCTGTGGGCTCTGAGTGGGTTCATAATTTCTCGTGAACCTCTGGGGCTGCTACTGTCCTTTCTTCTGTTAAATTGCTCACTTGAGAGGGAAAGCACCAGTGCCCATCCTGACTTTACAACTCTTTACCCCAGTTTACACCTCAGCTCCTGTCAGGAGTTCATCTCTGGGCTCTGCTTTTCTGCTCTGTTGGGGTGGTGGGTCTTTCTGAAGCAGAAGGGCATGTCTGGATGCTTGGAGCATTGACTTACATTTTACATTTTACATTCATTAGAAGCATTTACATGCTGCTTCTGAGCAGCAACTGGAGAATTTGCTAGAGTAGTTTCTCTGAATCAGGATAACCTTTTACGTGTTTTACATCTTGGGTGATCTGGTTTTTTGTTTATTTTCTTACCCTCCTTTCAGAGTTTGGTCCCTCTCATGTGGAGCAACAGGGAGCCCCATGGAGACACATATGCCAGTGGGGATAAACAGGCCACTTACCCCCTGTGTTAGGTTTTGGGAGCACTATAGCAGAGCTGAGGAACTTCTGTGCTGACTTGAAGGACAGGGAATTTTTGCAGGGAATAATTTGTGGGTTTACTCACAGAACCCAAAACTTAATCTTCCAGGTCAGGGAATAAAATATAGAAAAGGTTAGGAAGAACAGAGTATTCAAGGCTTTGTCTGTTTATGTTTTTTTGCAGAGTATGAAGTAGGAGGGGTGGAGACTGTGCTGTGCTTTTTATCTGCTTTGTCAGCTAAATACGATACTGATATTTTAATAGAGTCTGGCAATGGTGAGCACCTGTGATGAGAAAGACATTTATTTAAGTAAGCAAGAAGACTGATTCAGGTGTCTTGTTTAATGCTATTCAGAAGAGGACTGGGTTAGTTCCTTATCAGCTGTGAGAGAAAATGCACTGGTACCCCTTGTGTGCTTGGCTTCTGGGTCTGTTCCTCTGATACTGTCCAAAAACACAGGCAGTGTCTTTTTCAGAGTAATAGCCTTCCTCCCTCTTCTGTTCAGTTAGTCTTTTCCTTTCCTCCATGTCCTTGCAAAAGCTCATTTGCCTGAAATTTTCACTGTGACTTTTGGGGTTTTTTTGTGTTTTGTTTTTTTCTCTGGGTGGTTTGTTTGTTTTGGGGTTTTTTTTTTGTGTGTGTGTCTATGTTGGTTTTTGTTAGTTTTGTTTTCTTTCTGTCATTGTGTATGGTAATATACCAGGATCATATGTTGAGGAATATTTTCTATACATTGGGGGAGAAACATGTGGTCAGTCCATCTGTCTAGAAGAATGATGTGTTTTCCTCAGTAGGCTTGTTTGCACCTCTGAAGCTTTTACTGCCTTTTTCTCTTTTTTTTTTCTTTTTTTTTTTTTTGTGTGTCATAGGCTATCATGTGCTTGAAGTTCAGTTGGTTCTGAGGCAGGCTCTCGAAAATGTTTGGACAGAGCCTCTTGGAGACAAGAAGGTGAGATGGAAATGTGGACCTTTTAAAAAGAGGATTTCTCTCTGGACAGATAGGACTGGCATTCTTGCAGGGAGTCTGAAATGTTGCTTGTACTTTTAAGGATAGGGTCAAGGAGGAGGAGAAAATAATGACTAAGGAAATGTTGATTGTGGGATACTTAGAAAATGGGTACAGAAAACTGAGCAACTCTGGTTTCTGTTTGTCCTGTAGCCACAAAATCCCTTTAAATGGAAGTGCTTGTGCTTGGAGCACTTCTGGAGGCACCCTCTCTGTGTCTTCAGACTTAATATTAGGTCCCTCCTTCAATACCTCCACAAAAATGTACAGTTTTAGCCTTTTTTGTGTTTTCCTTTGTTTACTTCTGCCATGAAGTTGGTCTGAAGACCTTTACTCTCTGTGATTTGCTGTTTTGCTGTTCACTACTGGTATTTTACATTTGGTGCAATATTTTCTGTATTAAAACTATGGCTGTGGACTTTTCAAACCATGATTATGAGTATGGTATCAGTCAGTTGCTTAGAATTAAATTACAGAAATCTTTTTTTGCATTAGTCCTACTTTGGTCTGATAACCAGTGTCCCCAGAATGTCAGATTTACCCAGCCTTCTCATCTGAAGCATTGCCTTTGGGGACTCAGCTTGTATGATTGCTGTTTGTTTCAGGGTTTTTGGTACCATGAACCTAGCATATTGGTATCAAGTTAAATGGAATTAGGTTCATTTGTGCTCAGAAAAACCCTTTGGTAGGAATCGTCCTCTTAAGTAGAGAAGCTCTAATAAGACTCACTTTGAGCAGGCCTGTTTAGTTACTGCAGCACTGATCTCCATAGAGAAGTGAGACAGTCCCAAGGTCCCAGGGGATGCAGTTTTTCTGTCCTTCAGTGCCTTGAAGCTGAACTTGACTTCAGCATTACTGAACCCTAGTAAGTAATGTACACACAGCTAACATGGGAGGCTGAGATACTCAGTGACTGTTCTTTTCAGGTAATGGTAAAAAAAGTGAGCCCAGAGTATCGTCAGCGTCTGGAGAACTCTTCTTTTGACCACTGTCAGAAAAAGCTCATTCTCCTGTCTGCCCGGGGCTTCACCAACCTCTTCCAGATACTTGTTAAAGCCAAGAAGGTAAAATGCCTTAACCCTACTCTCATTTTTCAGCTCTTTTTAATTTGCTGTGTTAAATGCAGTATTAAAAATCCTGGTGTTATGGTTTGAGTCACCATCAAAGAAAGCTGAGCAGATTCTTGCCTTTGAGGCAAGCTCTGCTTTTCAGCATGCAACAGTCCAGTTATTGGACCATGTGCACCATTGGTCTGACTTTGTGTGGAAATTCTTACGTTCTTTATGCAGCCTATCAAATGGATTTCAGCTTTAGAAGACTGTGGGTGATGTGCAGCAAAGACTGTCCCTGCCCTTGTGAGTGAGCATATAAATCTGATGGCTGGAACATTGTTCAGCTGAACTGAGAATCCACCTAGCTCCTTAGGTCCACTGAAAATAGAACGCTGCTGAGACAATACCCTCTCAGAGAGTCCACAAGTCTGATTTCCTGCAGGCAGTAGTTCTCCTGTGAGCCTTGCAGCCTGAATGAGTCCTGTGCGAGTATGTGTGGATGTTGTCTGCTGGAGGAAAGGGTTGCTGCTGTTGAGTGTGCCTGTGTTGTTTGTCTCTGAGTTCTCTTCAGAAATATGCTCCAATGGCTGTTATGTTTACATTCCTCCTGTAGCCCCTGGTGGGACACAACATGCTTCTGGACCTTATGCATCTTCACGACAAGTTCTACAGGCCCCTCCCAGGTACTGCTGTGTGTAGCTGCTGTCCCGGGCTGCTGCCTTTGCACTGGGGGTGGAACAGGAGGTGCAGTGGCCATTTGTCACCACAGACACCTGCGGGGCTTAGCAGGCAGCAGGGCTGGTTGCCTCTTCTGAGCTCTAAATGCTGGAGAGTGCATCATTGCCTGCTGTCACTTCTCTTTCCTATTACTTTGTGATACCATTGGCTTTTCCCCAGTTTCATGATGCTTTTTTCCATGTGTGCTTTGCTTTCAGAAAGCTATGAGGAGTTTAAAAGGAACATTCACAACCTGTTTCCTGTCATCATAGATACCAAGACTGTAATAAAATCTGTGCAGAAGGTGAGATGCACAGGTCTTTTTGTTTGAAGTTCAAACTTGTGTTTCACCCAAGAGAGAGGATATCTTTCCTCAGTGCCTTGTGGTTACGGAACTGCAACCAGTTCTCAGTGTTGCCTTGGGATGTTCTAATTTTAGATCTCATTTGACAAATTAGCAATGCAAGTAATTGAACTCACCATAAGGTCTGTCTTGGTTTTCTCATACATTCTTCTTTTATAGAAATGTCTGTTTTCTCGAGTATCTAGTCTTTTGGAGGCATATGCAGTTTTGTGCAGGTAAGTAGTGGGCAATAGAACTTTCAGCAATCCCTGTGTCTTCTTTGGAAAGATATTTCATAGTTAGCCATTTCCCATGTTCATACTTTCCCTCCTCTCAAATGTTTTTCAATTGGACTCTCGTCTTTCTAAATTTAAGAGCAAAGGATTTGCACATCTTTCTTATGAAGTAATTGTGTAGTAAATTATTTGTTCTGAGTCACTTCTCATATTGAATCACCATTATTTCCTTGGTCACAAATATGGTTTGCAGACAGATGTACATGCAGCTCGAGAATTATGTTGCTTATGTTATGTTCTGAAATGAGTAAGACTCAGTTCTTGGTGAAAATACATCCTAATTTCAAATGCCTGTCCTAAGAGAGGGCTGCACTGAGCCCAAAGCAGTAACTAAATACAATGTTCAAATGGAGCACATAAGTAGATGTTGTATCTCATGAGCTTAGTCATAATGTGGTTTCACACTTCTTTTGTCAATTAATTTTTTCCATGTCAATTTTGCTAAGGAAAGGAAAATTTGCCTGTTTCCCATTACCCCCTAGTCCCAAGAAGGAGATGCAAAATTAATTTTTTTTTTGAGAACAGTACTGGGATTCTGAGGTTTTGTTTGTTTATTTATTAGCAATTTCAGACTGCATATTCTCTTGTTTGTTCTTTCTTTTATTTCAGTCATTCCAGGGGTGTCTGTTTATCTTCCAGAGTTCCCCATTCAAATAGATCCATCTAGTCTAGTCAACCCCTTTCCCTGCAGTTTTTGTTCTGCTTACTTTTTTTTTTTTTGTATGCAATTAGACCAGATTTGCTGCTTACAAGTTTTGAGTGAGGCAAGAGACAAAGGAAGTATTTAGGAGTTAGTTTTCAGGAAGAAAACTAGATATTACTCAAGTAAGTATTTTGCCCTTTTCGTAGAGGCCTACCAAAGTTCCTTTTAAAGTCTCCAGTAGCTTTTTCTAAAATGAAGCTACAGGTCACTAGAGAACAGTAACTTTTCTCTGACATACTGAGAAAAGACCAAAATCTTACACATCCACTTGTCTTCAGCAGCAACCTAAATCCCAAAGGTCCACCGTGCCCTGTTATAGCTCTTGCAAGTGGCTGCTCAAGATACGGTATGTTCTTAAGCAAATCTTCAAGGTCAGATAGTTCAAAGGAGGTTTGTTTTACTCTGTGGATGTCCACATGCAGAGCATGAGTGAATGGCAGTGGGTCTGCTGAATTTGCCCAGAGCTGCTGATACACATTTTTGTCCAGATCCAAAGCCTGGGCTCTCGAGACATGTGTTCTGCGTGTCCCTGGTAGCTGCTGAGGGTAACCCAGGGCAGGTTTGCATCATGCTGCCAGCACAGACAGCGTTTACACTATGTTGGGCTGAACTGAACCTGACTTGGCTGTAAAGAGTCAGCAGCCCTTGGAAGGGGCGAGGGGAGGTGGGAAACTGCTGTCTTAGAAGGGAAAGTAGAAGAAGCTAATGGCAAAGTAGCAGGAGCTCGGTGGCTGGTGTGCAGGGTTAGTGATGCCTGTGCAGGAGGTTGTGTCCAGGACATGGTGTGATACTGGCTGTGAGGCAGATGTTTTCTGGATTCTCCTGTCAGCATTGTGTCCTGCAGCACAGGGCCTCCTGTGTTTTGAAGTGGTTCCTATACCATCAATAACATAGACAACACAGTTTGGTTTAGACTTTCATAAAAGTTTAAAATTTTTTAATGTGCATCTTGCTAAGCTTTGCAGACATTCATGTAACTGCTGCCCTTTTTTTTTGGTGTTGTTTTAAAATGCATGCTAGAAGCACAGACTTTTTACTGAGTGTAAAGTTTTCAGGGTGAGGAAGGAAACAGAGCTGAGGGGAGGGGGAAAAGAACCTCCAGAACAGTGGATCTTATGAATTAGGATTCTGCAGTACAGCAGTTTTCACAACATGCTAAATGTGTTTACTTCTTCTTGATTTTGTTGGACACTTACAGCTGAGAAGAAATCTCCTCATGAGGCAGGCTATGATGCATTTCTCTGTGGTTCAGGTAAAATGCTTCTTAAAAACTCGGTCAGAGTTTGTGTTGGGATTCGGCAATCCTTTCCTTCTCTGTACATCTATTTGATGCTAAGAAATATTTGTTTATATACAGTCTGTTGCTCTTAGTAACTTAGCTGCACTTCAGTGTGTTGTTGCTTTCTATGTATTTAGCTCTGTTTCTCTAGCTTTGTTCTAATGCCGCCTCATTATTCCTTTTTCTAGTTCTTCTGATGTCAGCTCATTTGCTACTGTGCAGATCCGCAGAGTGAGTAATGTTTAAATGTTGACTGAAAATTGCATTACATGGATGGGTCCTATGGAAAAGAGTCCTCCATTTGCTCTGGCTGACTTTTTGTTTCGCAGACTGGCCTTCCTTTTGGACAAAAGAAATATTGGAATATTGTTATTGGAAATGTCATGTTCTAATTAGATTTTTATTTTATAAATCTGAAAGTAGTAGTTTTATGTCAAAGCTGACATTTTAAAAATGAAATCCGGGGCCATGTGATCGCTCAGAGGTTGGGAAATGACATTGTGACTTCTTTATTCTTGAATGAGCTCTCTCAAGTTCAGTTCACTTGGGTAAGGGTCAAATAATTTTCCATTAGTTTCCATTTTTGAAATCTCTGTGAATCAGTGCCTTCAGTTAAGTTCCCTTCCCTTTTCTTGCAGCTTTTTGACTTCTGTAGGAAGATACTAAGATCTGAAATATCTATTCTGTCACTAGTTGAAGAGCTTGACATGGTGTAGCAGTGCAGCACTGGAGAAACAAAACTTTGTTCTCTTTTGTTTTCTGATTTAGTGATGCAGTGGAGGCTGATCCTTCTTTCTCGCAGTATCTCACCGTGTTAGCTGAGCACGTGAACAAAGTGAATTTCATCCGAGGTGGTGTTTCAAGCATTGTGCGTATGAATTGCAGGTCTGTGACCTGTTTGTGGGGTGCATAGGTCAGTAGCCTACTTGATGGCTTCGTTAGAGGAGAGGAATCCACCGGTGCTGGGGCCCACCTTGGCAGAAATTGTCGTCATACAAGTGACATAGTGGACCTTTTAAAATGTCCAATGAGCTGGATTTCTGCTTTGTGAAATGCATTCATACTTTTATTCTGTAAGATGGCATTAGTTAGTTTACCTTGCTGTTTCTCAGGTAGTTTCTCCATGGTTGTCATGACAGTTTGCTTTTATGGCGATATTTAGATGAATCTTGGGGCAAAAAAAAAAAATTTTACACCAACAGCTGTATTATACAACCTGTCAATTATTTGTCATGTTTTGCATATTTTCTGATTATATTAGCAGTGCCTCTATAGTATTTCCAAATTCAGGTATGTCTCAATATTGTCCATTTTCCAGAATTTTTCTGGGGAAGACGCTCCCTGCCGTCATCCCCCTGCCTTGATTGTTCATGTCCGAGGCTTGCCAGGGCTGACCGAGAGACAGATTTACCAAGAGTTTAAAGCTCGTTGTCGCTTTGATGTCAGACGGCTTTCAAAGAACCAGTTCATTCTGCTCTCCAATCAGTACAAGCAGTAAGTGATCAGAAAGTCTTAATTTTCTGTCCTTTGTTCCTCTGATCCAGGCCTCCGTCCCCCCTTCTCTCTGCTGTGACAGCTGTTGGACAGAAATTCCTGCCCTGAGCTGTGCGGTGCTCAAAGCAGCCTGCGGGCTGAGACTCAAGCCGTGCTTTCATTGCAGCGTCAGGCTCGTCCTGCGGGATTACAGGCACCACCCTCACCTGCAGGTCTCCGTCTATCGCCACTGGAGGCACTCTCCGAGCGTGAACTGCCTGCTGCAGTGAGTTGTGGGAGCACGGGAATGGGGAGAGGGGAAGCATTCCTTTCAGGTCCAAGGCCCTGGCACAGCAGCAGCCTGCCACGCATGTGCAGTGTCCTCCTGCCAGCCCCTCGGGGAAGCAGGGGGCTCAGAAGCAGGTTTGCTTGCTGACTGCTGGGTGGCTGCTCGTGAGCTTTCAGCCCTGGGCAGCTGGCCTTTAATCTTGATCATGGTTAACCTGCGAGTGTTACACCGTGGATAGCACAAAACTACATATGTGCTATAATAACAGACAGGTGGTGTTCTTAATGAACTGTAAGCCAGCTCTAATAGGCTTGATGAGAGGGAGGCAGAATCTCAGGTGTGGGATGGATGTGGGTTTTTTTCTACAGCTGAGTTGAAAGCTTGGTAGTGGGAGAGAATTCCAGGTTCAAAGTGCACCCCTCTTGTGAGGTGGTGACAGGGATGCTCATGAAGGGTGAATTTCTGGCTTGACACTGTTTGGAAAAGAATCTAAGGGCTTAATAATAAACACAAAATTAAGCCGTAAATATAAGTAGCCTAACAGCATTTTATTATTCTTGTCCCTTAGAATCTCTGGCATTGTGGCACTGTGGTCTCTCTTGGCCTTTGCACTTGGAGGAACGTCTAGCTGTTGACTCTAAAGGACTGCTGTAGAGATGAGACGTGAGGAACACTGATCTTATTTCTTGTGTTTGTCTGTTTTGTTTTGTTTCATTCAATAAAATGTGAGAAAAAAATTAACAAAAAACCCCCCAAAACTATGAATACTGTTTGAATTGTTTTCTTGGAAATGTGTTTTTTAAAGGGGGTGTGTTAGTTTGCAATTTGTGATATTTTGTAATTTGCTCAAAGCATCATCTCCTCCTGAAGAGGGAGATGATTGTTTCAATGCCTAATTTACTTTGGTGCTGTGTAGGCTCTTCACGGTTCTTCATACCTTCAGCTTGTTCCCAGTGCTGGTGCTTGCTGCATAAAACACATATCTGATAAAATTCAGGAAATTATGAAATGAAAGATGCTATTTTTAGCTTCAGTTGTAAAGCAGGGGAAATGTCACTGTTTACCAAATGAAAATGGGCAGAGTTGATGGAGAAACCACTCTTGGGGCTCATGACAGATTCTGGGGAATAGTAAATGATTTGCAGTGCTGTCAGTGCAGTACCAAACGGTGGTACCTTCAGTGGCAGTGTGGCTGAGGTTTGACACAGATAAGTGGAATTTATCAGGTTCCAATTTGTGGAGTATACAGAGGTCAGGTGAGTCAGCACACATTTCTGTTTGCTTCTAGTGCACAGCATGTGAGCAGTCCTTTATCCAAAGTAGCATGAGACATGCTTTGTGGATCAGATTCTCTTGATATAGCTGGAGTATTTGTCAGTCCAGGGACTTTGGTCTTCAGACATTTTTCTTACTAATCTCCTTCTCTTCTTAAAAATAACCTGTTGATCCAGGGTTTCCATGCAATGGTTCCTAGATGTCATTAGACTTAATTGGATGGGGCCCATGATCACCTAATTGGGAGAATCTGCCTTTAATTGACTGTAACGTGGGAGTTGCTGCCGGGGACTTTAAGGCAGCAGCAGGACACTGCGGTGTGCCTGAGGATCATGTGCTCTCTGCTGCTGAGGGCCTGCTGCTCTTGAGGGGAAGAGGGCAGCGCATCTTCACGTGTGGTTCTCGACTTTTGCACAGCTTGTGGTTTACAGCTCTTGTTTCATAAGCAAGCTCCTACAAGACACGTAACCGACTTCTTGACCTTTTTTATAATCCTTCAGTGACAGGGTTCTCTGTCACAATGTTCCTTCAAGTACCAGTGTGCTCCCTGTATATTCTGTAGTGTTAGTTTGTCTTTTAGCATCATTTGACACCCCCCTTGTGTCAAGGAGAGCACAGGCTCTTTGTCTTGTGTAGGTTTAGGAAGATTTTCACTGAGTGTTATATACAGTAGCATTTGTTTTCCCATAAAAACCCTCTTCTTGGCTTATGATCTGGGAAATGTAATACCCTTGTTCTCTGGGGTCTGGATTCAGCTAGCTATTTAAATGTGGGGAGACAAACCTCACTTGCATCTGATGTTTACAGTCTAGGGATCCTGAAGATACAGATGCTGCTACCTATGAGAAGCCCAGCAGTTTTTAAGGGAGCGTGCACTTTGAAGGAACAAAGAAATGGTTCTGTCTTTAAATTCTGCTCTCTTCCTCCCATTTTCTACTCCAAGTGGCACACAAATAATGAATCGGTTCCCTGCTGTGCTGTTCTCTCTTGGTTCACCCTCTAGAGAAGCACACTTCCCCATGAACAAAAGTAGAGATCCTCTCCTTTCTGGAGAAATAGCCTATGGGTCTGACCATGTGTTTTCCATTTCCAAGAGACAGACACACCTCACGTAGCAACATGGTGTAGTGAATCAAGAGACTTGGCTTTCCTGCTTTACAGTTGGGAGAAATAATTAACAATTGCTGTAGAGCTGCTAGATATTCCTCGTATAAATCAGTTAAGTTTACATGCAGAGTAAAATCATGAAGAAATCAGAGTGAGTTGAGTATGTTCTGATCTTCCAAGGAAAGACTTCACAGAAACAATTTGCCTGTCTCTAATAATCAAGGATCACTTGCTCCTCAGAGCTCTTAAAGAGCTCGTTGAGATGTACTGGCAGTCAGTTCCAATGAAATGTGTTAGCTGGGGGCTAGTCAAACAAATCAGAGCAGAAACATTTGGCCGTGGGAACAGAACTGCAAGTTTTTCTGAGTAGCTGTTGATCAAGACACAATCTTCCTGAACATGTCAATCTGGCCATTCCGACCTCAGCCGTTGCTTTTGCTCCAGACTAGGGAATTTTAACTAATTGAAGTTGGAAGTATCCAAAGTATTTCAGGTTGTGCCTGTTCCTGCCTGTCTCCTGCAAGGAGTAGGAGATAATTTAGATTCTTGTGAGGCCAATTCATGGTGGTGCAACCTGACTTGTAACTCTGGCCCTGAAGAGGTGCATGTCAGAGCTTCTGGTTTGTTCTGAGGGCTGGCAGCTCAGAAAATCAAACTTGTCTCCCTTAGACAGTGGTAAAACCACAGCAGAGTCCCGAGCAGCAGTTGCAGCACACCTGCCTCTTAGCACTGTGAGAAAGTTGTGCTTCAGCTGCAAGGCTTGAAAGGATAATTCCAACCCTCAATGAAAAAAATGTTAAAATTCAAGTTGTGGAGGTGTACACTAAAAATAAAGCCCTGCAAATGGAACACTGCAGATCAGAGTATATTTATTTACAAGAACAATTTGATTTTTGATACACTGACTTTTTCTAATGTGTTCAAGATGAAATATGTGGGTTTTGACATAACATCTCTACTCCAATGAGAAGGCATGGAAAAAGCAGAACTATCTCTAAATATTCCTCTGTTCTTGCTGCTGCTCATGGCTTCAGTGGTGATACGCCAGATTCCCACTGGCACTGGAGGACAGGAGAGCAGGATTTACCTCTCTGAAAAGACACTTCTTTCATATAGAAGGAAATTTTTTATTTGTTCTATGTTTTCAAATAGTGTGAATCAACAATTCTTCTTAACAATATGCTTTCATTCAAAAGACATCATAGCAGAAAACCTTGGAACGGCGAGGTTGCAGATGTCTTGCTGGATGAATGAAGTGCAACAGCCTGGTGCCAAGTGCCAGTGCTGCTCAGCACCTTGGTGGGAGGTTCCCTCATGAGCCAGAACAGCTTTGGCTGTGTTGCAGCACCACAGCTGGGTCAGAACTCTGTGTGCTGATGAAGCCACTGACAAAGTTTCCATATGCCTTAGACATGGGGAAACCCTGCTGTGCAACTGCTCTGTTAACACATTTTTGTGGTGTTCTTTTATAAGCAGCAGCAAATCTGACTTTTATTTTCTGGTTTTATCTCCCTTTTTCCCATGGCTTTTCCTAACAGCCCCTCTCCTCTGGTTGCTGCAGTCTCCAGCACTGGAGAACCCCCCCAGGAAAGCTAAGTGAAGGGGCAGTGTGTGAAGTGCCGTGGGTGTATTTCTTTCAACAACCCTTATGCTTAAGGAAAAGGGGGTGAATTGTACCCACAGGGACCCTTGGAAGGGGAACGTTGCATCAGCCTGGTGCCCTCTGAAAGGCATCACTGTAAAGGCCACAGAGACCAGCGATGTTGGGGAGAGCCCAAATCTCTGATCCCTTGGTTTGCTGGAGGTGTGGCATGGCTGACACCTGCGCTGGCTGTCCTGCAGAGCTGTCAGCACACCCCTGGGAGTGCTGGTGGAGAGCGACCCGCACGGGTGTGTGTCAGTGCTGTGACACAAAAGCTGTGGCTGGGCAGCGGGGAGGGAAGCAGGACCTGTGCCCCCAGAGGCAGGTGCAGCTCATGGCACAAAAGATGGCCAAGGACTGCTGTGGTGCATGGACTGGAAGGAGAATGTATGCAGGCAGAAGTGATGGAAAGATTTTTTTCCAGAGGCCCCCGAGGAGCCTTGAGTTTGTTGCAAGGCAGGAGGCCATGAAAAGTGGAGAAGAGTTGTAGTTGTCAGGATGCACAGGGGATGAGGGTGAGTTTATGCCCAATGTCTCATTTCATGCTTTCTCTTGCTGCAGAAACTACCTTGTTCAAGCTTGTGGTTTTAACTGGTTCTAACAAAAACAGTGCTTAAGTATTATGGGAGTGCCTTTGGGCTTCCCTTCTGGGAAGGAGCTTGGCCCAGTCCCAGCTCTGAGAGATACCTGGGCTGGGGTTGCTCCCTTTTGAGCACAGACACAGTATGCAGAAACACTCCCACATGACATTCAGACCCCTGCCCTGCAGCTTGGGCAGAGGAATGAGGCCCATATCCTCAGAGAAGGTGGATTCAAATCCCATCAGCATCCTCACAAGCAGGTGAGTAGTTGAATCCTCTTGGAATTTCTCCCCAGCCAGATGAGCATATAGACATAGACAGATGTTTCCCCAAAGGTAAGCTGAAGATGGGACCCCTGCACTGCTTCCTCCCCATGTAGGACAGCCAAGGACCCCCCTCCAGACACAGGAGTGATTGACACTCATTCTCCTGTTTCTTGAGGTGGGTGTTTTAATCCATCGACCTTCCATAGCCAAGCTTTGAAAGAAAATGGCAATGGCAAGTGTGTTGGCAAAGAGCCTCATGTCAGTGATGTAAGTTAGGCTGGCTTTTAAAATACCTGTGGGATGGAAATCTGTGAAAGGTAATAGCTACTATGCAGGAGAAACCCATGGTGCCCTGGCAGAAACACATCCAGTTAAAAAGGAAAATTAAAAAAGAGTGCTATTTAAAACCTAAAGACAGCTTATTAAAGCATCACCTAGGCGCACACAAATTGAGGAAGTCCTAAAGTACTTCTAAGTTTGGACCTGGTCCACCTGCTAACACTCCTGAAGTTTACCTGGGTTTATTAGCAGTGGAAGAGTAATCTGCAATCCTCAGTTTGAATTTTGAAGTAATACAAAGTATTTTACTTTCCCCATAAAACTTGGCACCAGTGTTTGGACAGATCTGTCACATGTTCTGACCTTGCTTGAAAAGGCACTGCTAGAAATTCCTGCTTTGCCCCCAGCTTTTGGTTAACAAAGGTTCAGCTGTCTTAATTTCTCACCATTTAGCAAGATGCTTGCTTACAAGTGCAGCCAGCCTAACCAAAACGGGCAGTCATTTGCTCACTCTCTGGAACTCATCTGTCCTGTGCATGAAACATGTACAGCTGACTTTGCCATTCCTACATAAATGTGAGGATTTGCAAACCCACAGGCTCCCACAGCTGCCTGCAGTGCTCAAAATTTGCCCCCTCCCCTGGGATGCAGGACAGAAGCAGCTTGATGTAATTGTTCCACAGGGCCACTGGGTCATGGGAAGCAATGCCACAAGAGACATGCTGGGCTCCTGGGCCTCCCCTGGGGTCCTACAGCCTCCAGAAGCTGGGCAGTCTCCAGGGGATGGACTGGGTCTGTCTGCTGAGTGAGGGGTGCCTGGGGGCTCTCTGCAGCCAGAGGCACCCCTGTGAGGGGGGATGCTCTTGCTCCATGGCTTGCATTGATGAATGTCCTAAATGTACCACAACTTAACACAAGCGTGGTGCATGGTGATGGGGGAACAGAACTGCAGCCAGAGCTCTTCCCAGTTCCACAGGCACCTGTCACCATCTTTAGACTCTCAAGTACGTGTACAGTCTGGCTGGCACCTCTGGTTTCACACCTGCTCCCTGCTGAGCTTATCCTCCTTTACCTGCATGCTTCCAGTGGTGTCACTGCTGAAGGAGGCACCTGGAGGAACAAATAGTGCCTGTCAGTGGCTGCTGGCTTATGGTGGGCTTACATCGAGCAGGAGGCAGGGCTGTGGCTTCACTGCCCCATCCCCTTGCTGCAGGCAGTTCCCAAGGAAGATGTGCTTGCCTGTCAGCCATTTCTATGAGTGTTTGTGCTAGACCAGTGGCCATGAGCTCCTGGCACACATGCCAGGATTAGCAGCCTCATTGCTGGCAGGGCAAGAGGACCCTGACCCCAAGGCTGGCTCAGCTGGTCAGAGCATGGTGCTGATAACACCCAGGCTGTGGGTTCAATCCCCGTACAGGACATTTACTTGAGAGTGGGACTCGATGATCCTTGTGTGTCCCTTCCAACTCAGGATATTCTGTGAACCTGTGAACCCTGGTCCCACCCTTTCTTCCCAGTTGTTGGCCCCCACCACATCCCAGGAGCAGCAAGCACAGGAGAGAGATGAGCTTTGCTCCTCACCAGGGAAGAGAGACTGGGAGAAAAAGTTGGATTTGGAGAGAATGGGCAGGAATAGGTGACTGGGAACTGGAGGTGATGTGAAAGGGTTTGCTGATGATGATCTGCAGGGGGAGAGCAGTCTTTAGATGGGAGATTTTGGCACTTCAGCTGCACATGAGTTTCTCCTCGCTGAAGGTTACCACTTCTCTAAGGGTTTTGCACATTCACCCTTTAATCTGCCACATTCACCTCAACCAGAGACGGGCAAGAGGGCTGATGCAGTGGATGTGTGGACCTGGCAACCTACAGAAAGGGTCAGTGTTTCTTTCCTGCTACTCTCCTCCTGCAGCTCTGAAGTTTAGAAATGAATGCACCTTCCTCTGTAAGTACGGATTTCCCCACCACCAACACTTTTTCTAGTTTGGGGATGGTGCTGGCTCTGTGGTCACAGGTCTTATTGTCAGGCAGGTGTCCCAGGAAGCTGAATACAGCTACGGTTGTCCTACTCTGCACCCAGCTCACCATAGATGCAGGAACCAGCCTGGACTAGTGCCAGTGCCCTCTGTGCTGGAGCTGGCTCCTCTGCCCCTTTTAGTCATCTCAGCTGGCTTGTTCAGCTGGGGCAGAGACTGGGACAAAATTTTCCTTGAATCACTCTGGCAGGGACCCAATGTGATTTTAATTTTCTAGCCGGGGCAGGGTGCCTACCTGGTAGAGTGGATTGAGCATTCCTTCCTTCACTCCTTATTCCTGCAATACCCAAGCATCGGCTTCCTGTTCTGTAGCCACTTGTGCTCTGTTTTTTGAGATGTGAAATGCTGTATCTCTTTCAAGTTTTGAAGATTTTGTGGGTTTTGGTGTTTTTCCAAGAAATCCCAAATTCACTGACAAATGGAGTTTTCACCACAAAAACTGGGATGATTTTTGAAAACAAAAAAAAAGTAAAGTTTACCTTTTTCCCCTCAAAAACTGCTTTGCCTTGCCAATGACAAAATGTTTTGGTTTTGTCACAGTGCAAATCCAACACCACCACCTGCCACTGGTTTCACCTCCCCCTCAAATCCACTTGTGCTGAGGACTGCGACTCTTCTCATGTAGCAATTTGCTGTCTTTATAGTCTTCAAAAATCCGAAAAAGTCACCCACCTGCAGAGAGCACCTTCAAGAGGGTGTAACTAAACTTCTGGGTTTCCAACCCATCCTGGCTCTGTTTCTGCTCTCACCTTGCCCCCCATGTCCCATCTATTAAGGCTTTCTGGAGGGCTCTCTGAATGGTTTCTCTAAGTTTCTCATCTTTTCATCCCCTGACACAGAATGAGACCGGGGGTTTGCACTGCTGGTGGTGATGTTGAATGAAGCAGAAATGTACACGAGCCTGAGTGGCAGCAATGCAAGAAGCCTGCATTTCGCAGTGGTTGTGAGTCTGACAGCATGGCAAAGATGAGGAGTGCCATGGCACTGACTGCCATGGCGAGGTCAAGTCTCATTTGGAGGCATCTTTTAGACAGTGATGAACAAGATCAAACTGGAGAGAACTATGAGTGGGTTAAAAATGAAGTAATTAATGACTGAAGTGAAGATAATTATTGCACTGTTGCTCCCAGAGCCCTTAGCAAGCAGTTTGGGAGACCTTCATTTCTTGAAACCCTCCATCTCACTGAAAACAAAGCAATGAAAGATGCTTCTCCTCTTTTGATAAAGACCCAGGAAATATAACCATGCTGGCAAATCACCTGAATTACAGTGTGCTTCATCAGCTACTTAGTACTTAACATGGAAACCAATCTGATAAAATCTTAACTACCATCAAAGGAAAAAATCAACATCTGGATAAAGTCTTGTTTATGTAACTGAACAGTTTGTAATTTTTTTAGAGGACACAAAGTCATTGATCAGTGATCTATGTCTGTGTTAAAATGGCAATTAATGCACTGTGTTAATAGATAAATATGCACAAGAATGTAAAGATAACTCACGGTATCATTCGATCTTGCGCCTTTTGCTATCTAGTGTAGTTTGCTCATATTTACATAGACTTGGAAAACTACAAAGAAGCATCTTTTACCCCATTTATGGTAATAGCAGCTGATAATGTTCAAAGTTTGGTGGGAATAGGTCCTACATTTTCCACGAGTCATGAACTTTGTTGTAATTTGCCTCCAAGGGCCCAGCTGGGGGTGCAGCACTGATCCCTCCAGCTCCAGTGTGCTGATTCCAATCGGTTCTCTATATCCATCAGAAAAGGGGAGAGCTTGGTTGTGTCCTAGTCCTGTGCTCCCTGAGGCCGTGTCTCAAGGCGAGGAGACAGCCTCAATGCCTCTGTTGTGAGGAAGGGCTGAGTACACGGCTCTGCCACTGTGACCTTCCCCAGTGTGTCCCGGGTTATGTCCTGTCAACAAAGGCGAAGCACCTCTTTATCAGTCTGCATTTAGAGAGCTAACAGGGAATGTGCAAGGGCATTTTTAGAGTATATAAATAAGAACAAAACCCTACCATTGCTCTTTATAATGATACTATAAAAAAAATGAAGTTTGTGATGAAATCTTTATTTTGGTGCATTTGATCTCTGAGTTTTGAATGAAATGGCAGAAACCCTTTAGGCTGTTTAAATATTTATTTGTATACTCTGTTAATTAAAAAAGACTCAGAAAAAAAATTGACTACTAGGTGGCATTGATTTAAAACGATAAGCCAACCAGTATTATAATTCAAATTATTTCTCTTCTCTCATAAGTGAAGTAGCTCAGAGGCATTTGCTAGGACTCTTGCTTTATGCGCACAGCACCCACACCTCCCGTCCCCATGTCATTCTTGCTGGGGCTGAATGTGAGCCTTGGGGCAGCCTCACGTGGTTTTTTGTTTCCCGTGAAGGAGGAACTGTGGGCACAAGGGTGTATTCTTGCTATTACAGTTGTTTAAGGCTGCTCTGGTCTCCAGGGACTCACAGGAGACAGCCACCTTCTTTCTCACACAACTCTTACCTGCAAGACCTGAAAAGCGAAGCAAATGGGGTGCTGAAGGCTCCACTGGTCGTACAGGAATGGAAAGTCACAGACATACTCATGAACTAGATTAAAGCCAAAGAAGCAGACTTTATTAGTACCACTCCTGCACACAAAGCACTTGAATCTAGAATTCCCAAGGGCAGAACAGATGCAAAGGAGAACATACTGACTTTTTTTTTGCATTACTCTGAAGTAAGATCATTAATGTGCTGAAGTGGGAATGCAGGACTAGAAGGGAGCTCTTACTTTGCAAAGCTGAATTTCTTGTTATTGCAATAGAAAAAAATCCCATCTTGAAGCTGATCATATTCTTTCCTGAAAGTATTCAGTATTTTCTACCTGTTCTCCTTCCAGGCTGTCCAGAAGCCATGGTCCCCTGGCACCAGATCAGTTTCCAGCCCAGATGCACTGTCATGCTAGAGGTGATACAATCTTGTCAGCCAGGCCAAGGCACTCTGACACTTTCAGATAATGTCCAAGAGAAGTAATCATATCATTTCCTAACTGGAGGGAAAAAGTGTGCTTCACAGGCAGTTTTCCTCAGTTTTTCAGAACAAAAAGTGTAAGTCAACATTCAAGCAAGTGTCAGGCTGGGTCCTGTTCCTGGTAAAGCCAAAGGGTGAGCTTTGCTGGAGGTTTCAGTGGGAGCTGCTGTGGTAATTAAAATGTTTAAGATATGTGTGAGACATAATTATCTCAAATAATGTCAGCACACTACTTTTTGCAGATAATAGGTAGTTGTGCATGTGAAGAATTGCAGACATTCAGTGGCAGCCACCGTGCTCATGGTGAGGGGACCCCCAGCTAATCCAGCTCATGACTTTTTCGCCAAGTGTGTCAGTGGTGTTCCAAGTCTGTAGATGAGCCATGAGGGAGGAAAGTGGAAGACAAAGCTGAGGCAGGTCACCACATGCACTCGGACAAGCTCTGGGGCTGATGTTGTAACTGGAAGGACACCATAATGCCTCCGAAAAGGTAATATTTCTTCAAAGCTCAGAGTGTCTAAAGGGTTAAGGTGACAGAGAAGGTTTTCTTTTTGCCTAAATTAGGAAAGAGAAGAAAATTCTGAGATTCCCTGTTTTGTGTGTATGTCTGTGTCCTGGAAGATCTCTACCAAATAAAGACTTTACATAAACAATCGGACAAAAATAAATTTTCTCCCTGAGGTAGAAAGAGGGGGTGAAGGCAGCCCCCTGGAGCCAGTGGGTGAGTTTGAAATGAGCATGTAGACAGAGAACTTTTATTGCTGGTGGTGTGACAGGAGAAGGGTCTGAAGCAGGTTATGATCAGACTAGCGGCTTGCCATGTAGAAATGCAGAGAGGATGTGGCAGAGAGATACTGAAGATGCCTGCACTCTCCACACTCTCCATGTTGGTTTTACTCATGCTTTGACAGCTCTGCACTGAAGTAAAGGAAAAAGTCCCATGCCTCCTTGCCTTAGAGTTTTTGTCCTTTGCAGCATTCTTCTTTTCATTTTCCCAGTCTCTCAAGTCTTGTCTGGCACTTCAGGTGTACAAAAGAAGAAAGCGAACATCTCAAGGGAGAGCTGCAGAAGTGATGAGAGAAAGGACAGAGAATGAAAAAAAAAAAAAAAGGAGCCATAAAAGCCATAAAGAAGGAAAGGGGAAATAGAAACACCCAAAGCTGTGGACATTGGAGTAATATGGTGGACAAAGGAGGCAGAAGAGTCGTTCCAGCACTGCTTATTTTGTTCCTTTTGCTTGGTCCAATTCAACACAGGGCTGGAAGTCTGTAGCCAATGCAATGGCAAAAATATTATTTTAAGGTCTGTTTGTTTTCAAATGAGCTGTCAAACAGACTATTCAGCAGCCCAGGCCTTTGCCTAACCCCGGGAGGGGGCTATCTCAGAGGACATCTCTGGCTTCTACAGCCATCAGATGTGCAGCTATCCAAGAGCAGAAAAGACCAGGGCAGAAGCCCAAAAAGGAGATGCTTCCCCTCCTTTCCCCAGAAGTGTTTCCAAATCCTCTTCTGAGCTTGGCTTCAGCATATGAGAAAGAAATGACCCTAGAAGGGAGGGGCCACCTGTGCCTATTCCCGAAGAATTTTTACTCTTATGCAATACTTTCTATGGAAAGAAAGGCTTTGAAGTGCACAGACATGTAATTTGCCTCCTGATGCTACAACAGCCACGTCGGAGAGTGACACAAAGGGGTGATGTGCCTGTGATATTATGGTGTATTTGAGATGTGTGAGGAACAAGCGAGAATGTGAGTATTGCCAGTCAGAGATCGTGCCAGTTACTGCAGTGGGGAAGTGCTCTCGGCTGTGAATTAGGGCAGAGACTGTATCTCCTCTTGCATTAACATAAAGCCTGTTCTTGGAAGCCAGAAGGTATAATTAGGCTTAATCAATCACATGTTTCCCACCAGGGAAGTCTGTTTCACCACTGACATAAGGAGATGAATGCTTGAAAAGCCTGGCCTTGTTTTGCCTGGCACATGTTCCTTCAGGAATCACGCACCTACAGGTTAATGATCATCACGGGAGAGATTTACGTTTGCAGTTATGGAACAGGTAGTACCACCCCTCAGCTGTTTCTCCCCAGCTGATGAAAATGTGAAGACTCAAGAATTTAAGCCTTGACTGAATATAGTGCCTGAACACAAGCTAGAATTTAGGTGGCATTTAAGCCATGTTCTCATGCCATCCTGACTTGACCTTGCCTTTCAGAAGCGTTTGTGGTTTATATACCATACAAAGCCTTTGTGTTCAGAGCCTGCACCCTGATCCCATCCTGAGGTGCACATAGCAGCTTGCTTAAGTAGCTGAGAGGATGCAAGAAACCCTTGTAAAACTAATTAGCTGGGATCAGGAAGCACCTTACAGCCTGGGGCTCATTCCCTGGTTTTGGGCTCACATATTCTGTACTTTAGGTTAACTCTGCCAAAACAGAATTAGTAGATGCCTATTGAGACTATCACAGGTGACAGGAAGAAAAAACCCCACGTGTTTACAGATTCTGGCCAGCATCTACTCATCTCCTCTGTCCCAGCAGAGTCATCAAACCAACAGCCACGATGCAAGACACACGGACTCCAGTGGCTCATCTGCCGCGTGAGGGATGAACCCCACTGCCGTGCCATCCTGATGGGGTGCTGCATGTGGCTCTGTTTCAGGACTCTGTCACTGGAGTTGCCTTCCAGCTCTGAACGCTGGCACTCCATCTCTGTGCAGTGTCACAAGACAGCTCTGATTTTGGTCTTCAGCCATCACAATGTCTCCAAAACTTTCAGGTGAAAAAAAGAGATACAGTTCATCAGGTTATTTTACGAATCTCTTAATCTACTTTTTTTCTTCTGACTCATATGGCTTCTACACAACCAACTGTATTCTAGTCTCTTGCTGATTCTTCCTTCCCCCATCCCTGTCCCTCAAAAAAATACCCCAACACCAGAAACCAAGCCTTTCTTCACCTGGGAGAGTACTAAGTTTAATTTTGGCAAGATATGTGTATAAATATTATGCATATTGTATACTATACAGTCATCTGGGTGATTGGTACACTTGGCCTGATAAGAGGAGCTGTATAGCTCTGTGACCGACACCTCTCTATCTCCTTCCATCAATCCATAGCTGGAGGAGGACTTGGAAATAGCTTTACTGAGAATATGTCTCAGATTAGATTCTGATTTCTTTGTACCACAGCAGAACAATCCACATAACAACGTAATTGCAGAAAACTTACTAAGTGTATTTAAGTGTGCCCTGAGTCATGCTTGTAAACTCTGCTCCTCAACCTCACTGACAATGTATATTCGTCAGTGGGAATGTGGGTGCATGTAAACCACAACAAGGTATTAAAAGATTAAGCCAGGGTCAGAGAGAGAAAAAAAAAAAACCAAGATAATGAGAAAGAGAAACAGGATAGATGATACGGAGCTGCCAACCTTCAGTCTTTTGCACGCAGGTGCCCTGTGAGCAGTGAAAGTGCAGTGAAAGTGCTTTGTTGCCAGGGCTACATCCTGTGGGACTGTGTTGGCCCGGGGGCTGCTGGTAACCTGGACATTTCTACTCTGCACAGCCAGCTCAGGCCCACTCCATCCCACCATGGGTGCACAAGCAGACACAACTGCCCACCTGGGACATGCCCTGGAGCCCTCCCTGCATCTGGCTCCACCGTGATCAGCAACATGTGTTGTTGCAGAGATGCTGGTGTGTTGCTCATAGGGCAAGGAAAATTATGTGTCCTTGTCATCAAAAGACCAAGGCAAAGTAAGACCTGGAATAAAAAATGTAGTCCTGGGAAATGTGTTCAGCAGGAAATAGAGGCAGCATTAGTCCCTGGAACACCTAAATTCTAAGGAAAATATTTTCTATTAACTAAAGACTGAGACTTCAATTGGCTCTGAACATATTTTAGTTGTTGGAAGTCCCTGTTAAGGGGAGGGAAAAAGCAGTGATGTCTTTAACACCTCCAACTCAGAGGAAGAAGGAAACTCATGTTTTGATGCAGGAAGAACTAGAATTCCTAAAAAATGCAGAACTTCAGATTCTTCATCTCCAGGCGCAATTCGGTTAGTTGTTGTCCACTGCAAAACTTATTTAGTGTTATCTCAACTCTGCAAGGCAAATAATTTGTTACCAAATCAAACTATGAATAGAAGAGGACAAGTCAATACTGTTTCTGAAAGCAAACTGATGACACAGCCACTATAGATGTTTATGCTGGAACTTTGGCAAGATGTACCACTACATCACTGTAGGAGCTAAAAATCCTGAACCTGGAGTCCTCAAAAGCAGCCTTTGTTCATGTGCAGGGCCTGAATGATTACCTGGTTTAATGACATGGATTTCCATGTGATGACTACCACAGCTTAGCATCTTGTCCCATTTCTGTTGAAGGTATAAAGGAGAAAGTTGAAAAAGGTGGAAATATATAACTAAAAAGCCAAGACCCCTTGTTTTTACTGTAATAGAATCAAACTAATTTCTTATTGTGTTTGCAGGGTTGAAGTAGTAGGTAAATTCCTTGTATTTTTAGTGTTTATATTACTATATCAGATAACTGTCTCACAGATTTGAAGTTGGCCTCCCAGTGCTCCCATGCTACTCCCATTTTGCAGAGGAGGAATTTTGATGATGTTGAGGCAGTCTGAAACAGAGTAAACCTGAGCCTCATGATTTTTACCCTCAGAGTCATTGTTCTGTACTCTTGCCACACTTTAACAATTTCCTTTTTCAGAAAATATAATGGCCTTCTTTGTATTTTAGGACTCTAGATCCGTTCCATATATATACGCTTGATAGAAGAGACAGTTCTGTGTTTTCACTCAGTGACCTTCTGACTTCATGCAGCAAACCTACTGCATGAACTTGTTTTGCACTTGTGTTCAAGCTGGATCACCTTGAAAGATAAAAATTATCTCTGAGTCTATGTTTTGTCTTTGGAAAGAGATGGGTATTAGAAGCAATTAAAAATAAAAGAAGAACTTTTCTCAAAGGAAACTGTTTAGCTATTTGAGAGTCTTCATTTTAAAAACTCAGCATTTGGGAAAAAACCTACAGCAGGAGGAAGCATTTCCCTTCTGCAATGATGTTTTGATGCACTGTGCTCTGGTTCATCTCCATCAGTCATGCTCCCAGCTGGACGCCAAGAGAAAAGAGGATTGTAATACAAAGTCATATTCCGTGGTGCACTGTGGGAGGTTCAGTTCAAAAAGGAGAAATGAGACATGAGAAAACTGGGCTACAGTTTCCCTGCAGAACCATAATGTGATACACACAGTGAAATTTTGATTTTTAAAACACTGAATCAATTCATGGACCTTTAGACCACTTCCACAGTTCTGATGGAAATTCCTTCTTTAAACCCTAGCATCACATCGTAATACACACTTCATTCAGACACGTCATTATAAAGCTCTTGTTGTTTACTGCTTATTATCTAACTACAATCATACACAGTAGTTACATTTTCAGCATGTCATTAGAGGACTTGTAAAGATGTTGCCCTAAGGAGTCACAGACCTGTCCTGGCTCAGTCCAAAGAGTGTCCAGAAAGGGCTGTTAACAGTTACCGTGTCATCTACATCCATTTTTTTTTAACTGCTGGTGCCTCCATACAGCAGTTACCATCCTTTTAAATAATTTTCCAGTACAAGGAATCCTCAGCAGTATGTGCAGCGAACAGGGAGACAGGTGAACCACCAGACTTCAAGTGAAAAAATCCTGAGTGTTCAGTGAGCCAAACCAAAGAGATTCATGTTTCACAGTAACGTGCATCAAGCATCTTACGTAACCACCTATTCCTGCAGTGCAGAGGGCAAATAAAAAATAATGGCTAATTTCTGTGCTAGGTTGGAAATGCATGCAAATGATGAAAATGTGATACAGAATAAAAGTAAACAGGGGTAAAACAAAGGAGACAGATTAGTACAATCAAGAGTAAAGATTATTTCAGGGCAATCTTTCTTACTAGGGCAGGCACTTGACAGACATAGCTTAGTCTGACAAGCAACTGTGTTTCAAGAGGAATTTGGACATATGTCGATGGGAACATCCAGAAACAGCACAGGTTGAGAGAGAGAGCAGCATGCTATCAGACCCTTCTTTCAGTAACTTTATCAGTAATATGAAATGTCTTACTCTATATGCACTACTGGCTAATTGGCATTCAGAGCTTTTCTTCCAACATTTTATCATGGGAAGCTCTGACTCATCTCTATCATGCCTCAGTCACATTTTCTAATGTGTAACTTCAGCTTTGCACAACTAAAGCTGAAGTGGTTTAAACCGCCTATACTAATCACATACGCCAAGTTATTACTGCCATCCTCACCCTATTGTCTCCCCAGTGGTTTCCTGTATTGTTTTACATATACAAAATGCAAATGTAGAAAGAAAATACTGTTTCCTGTATTGTCTTACACTACATAGCAGTGATGGCCCTAACGCTTGGTTGCTGTTGGGGCTGCCAGCAGACAGGTGCAGAGTATTTCCTCTTTTGATGTGTGATAATGCTGGGTTTGGTGCAAGAATTTGTGCCATCAGTGAGCAGACCGAGAGGGAAATAGGACTCAGAATGATTTTAGCAATGGTAGATTTCCACTGGGGACAGACCCCACTGTCTTCAAGGTAAGAACAACCATCTGCTACACATGTTATGACTGAGGGTAAGTCTGCAGACAGCTGAGGAGCCTCTGAAACCCAAGGATATAGGGGATAAAGATGGGCATTAGGAAACCTTGTTATTTTATATTAGTTTTCCCAAGCTCACAGCAACACTAAGAGCTCCTCACTTGCTGATACTCCCTCTGATTTGGGAAACTCCCTGCAATTTACTCTGGCTGCTTCCTCAGCAGCTGTGACACGACACGGAGGTATGAGCTCAGATCCAGAACACCACGTGTGCTGTGCCCCGGTGGGCAAACACGGCCAGCTGGTATTGTGTGAATACGTCTGTACAGCTTCTGTAGCCAAACTGGCCGATTTCCCCTCTGGCTGTGGGGACTGGAGTCAGCTGTGTCCCCCTGTGGCCCAGTAGGCACAGGGGTGAGCAGCACACGCCTCATCCCAGGGCTGCCGAGCTGGAGCTCTGCTCCGGCTGCTGCTGGCATCACCCCTGAGTGCTGAGCCCCGGCTTGCCCCCCAGAGCCGTGCAGGTCAGAAAAAAGAAGGTGCGGCTCAAGTCGGGAGCAGGAACATCTCCAGATCCTCCCTTGCTCACACGACAGTCACTCCACGAAGTTAACACGTAAACAGGTCCTCTAACCTTCCACCAGCCTGGGCAACACCACCAGAGCAATGGGCCAGACACCTCGCCTTGCTTCCAGAGATCTGCATACCAGCTTGGGGCTCACCTGCCCCTACCTTTCTGTCCGCTATTAATTACCGTTTTCTCATCAGCATTTTCAGAGCAGAACCAAAAATCCATGCATCATTCAAAAACATCTCTGACAAAGAATAGAAAAGTAATCTGAAAACAGCCATACCAAGCTATTTTAGGGGCCTGTATGGTCCCAACACCAACTATAAACTGCCCCATCTCTCCCATATCTGCTTTATTCTTTCCTCAAATAAAGTTCTTCCCTGTTTCCCACAGTACACTTGGCTTTCAGGCCCTAAATCTACTTTCATAAACAAAATGTGGTGGGTCTTAACCACCCACAAAATAATACAATAAATTCACCTCTACCAACTTCAGTTGTCAAAATTTCTCAGTAAGATTGCAGGATTAAGCAGTAATCCTTGATTTAGAGCCTGCTATTCCATACTGTTCTCATGAAAACACAATCCTGTGATTGCCATTAATAGGATTTTACAACTGGCCTTGCAACTGAGCAGCCACCAAGGAGTCTTCAACCTTACACTAATTCTGGACTTAGTCATCTTTGTGTTACGTTTTCTAGAATTTTAATTCCTACCATAACCTCACTTTTAGCTATGAACAGATGAGCCTTGTTGGTTTCAAAACTTGCTGGTGACATGTATTTTCGCCTTGCTTTGCAGAAACCAACAATAAATTCAGCTCTCATGCCTGTTGCCTATAAAACACAATCCATCAGTTACCACCCTTTAAGGAACTGATACATGCTAGGATCACGGCTGGTACAAGTGGGATAAAAGATGTCCAGCAAGTTCTGTGGTGGGTTTTGGGTTAGGGCAACCTTAACTCCTAAGTTTACCCCATGAGTAACTCCTACTTTAATGACATGCTCATATCACCTACTGAGGAGTATCCATAAGTCATCAAGGCTCTTCCAGTCTCTGTGAGACTTAATGGGTCTTAAGACCCTTAGGATCCGTGCATTTTGTAGAGTCACAGAATGGTTTGTGTTGGAAGAGACCTTAAAGATCATTTAGCTCCAACCTTCCCCGTCATGGGCAGGGGCACCCTCCACTAGATCAGATTGCTCAGAGCCCCAACCAACCTGGCCTGGAACACTTTCAGGCATGGCACATCCACAGCATCTCCGGGAAACTCATTCCAGTGCCTCACCACCCTCAAGGTAAATAATTTTTTCCTAGTATCTGACCTAAACCTACTCTCTTTCAGTTCAAAGCCATTTCCCTTTGTCTTATCACTACATGCCCTTTTAAGAAGTCCCTCTCCATCTTGCTCTCAGTGTGCCCCATAGTCCTCTGTGTGCTCTCCACAGCACCCTAAAGCCTCCTGTTTAGTCTTTGGCCCTCTTACAACCCTGTTTTTCAGTGTGCCCTTCAGCTCTCTCTTAGTGGTTTGCACCCAGATCTTCAATCCACACTCTGAAACCTAAGCCAAACTCCTAACCTTTGTTAGAGCTGAGTAATTAAGGAATGAATTACAGCTGGAAAGTGGTAATGACTGAATGACCATCAGGAAAAATTGCACTTCCTGAAAGTGCCACCAAAGCTCATCCCCGAGGGGTTTTTGTCATGGCTCATGTAAGTATATAGTGGGAGATCTGACTCCTGGGTACACAGAGGCTTTTTTATATCCTGGCACCTGTACCAACCACATAACCCCCTCTAACATGGTTTATATACCCTAGGTTATTGGGTTGTGTTTAATGAATGAATTGCAAGGTCTTTATAGGTTGCCTTCTGCTTCCAGGAATTGGAGACAGAAAAACATGAAATTATTCAAAGACTGTAAGAAAAATGATAAAAGATAACACTACTAGCTTCCTACGTACAGGATAGTTGCAAGTATTAGTCCATTCAGTTTACATCCACTGCAAAGCTGCTCTGTCCCACCAAGTTAGTGTCAGAGAAAAGTTTTAGGATAAATTATCATTCATGTGAGATCTTGCTGTATATGCAGTTTAGATCGAAATTAAAAGAGTTTCCATATTGGCCATCATGTCTTTACTGTCAGTACTAATTTCTAGTCCCAAGACCTATTCAAGTCCCACATTTTGCTATTGTAGGCTTCTTGTTCATATCTGAATAGTTAAACTAATTCAGAAATAGCTGCTCCAAGTCTTGGCAGCATCTGATATAAACACCGCTATTCAGCCTTCCTCTTACTCCCAAAATCACCAAAGATAAGGTGTATTTGTGACCTATTCCCCTCAAGACCAGGTTTCACTCTGGTGCCCTGGCCGTGTAGATGGTGACTGATGATGCTACAGGGATCAGTCATGAAGGAGGTGCTGTGTGCATGACGGAGGTCTCACAAACCAACTGCCTCTTGGAGACAGGGAAGCCAGGGCATCCCCGATTTTGGATTGCAGTGGGCTGCAAAGACAAGTACCTGGTCTGTCTTGACATGTTAACAGATTCCTACAATGACTCTTCTCATTACTTGTATGCATATTTCCTTTTTGGGGAAAGGGACAGGTTTTTTCCTTTTTCAGAGGTAGCTTGAAATTTTTGGTCCCATTGGTGTTGAACATAAGGTAGATTACAACTTGAGACAACAAAAAACAGTTAAAAGTTGTTTTATTTCACTCTGTTCCTTTCCTAACTTTATTCTGACCCTCCCTTTGGGGTCATTTATTTCTCACATTAGTTAGTTGCTCTTCCCGTTTGGGGATTTGGTAGTTTTAGTGAAACATTTAAAGGAGAAGACCAAGCAAGCTCTCTCCTTATTTGGCTAAGAATGTTTGTTCTGCTAATATCTGAATATAAAAACAACCTAATACTTGGGGCAAAAGCAGGGGACATCCTCAGGGGACTTTTCAAGCTCCTAGTCTTGTTTGAACTTTTCAGGGGAGACTGTTTAAATCTCATGAAAAGGTTTTTGGTTTTGATTTTTGTTTTGGTTTGGTTTTTTTGTAGAATAATCTCAAGATACAGATTTTACCTAGAGAAATGGATGTATGAGACTAACATGAAGATGGGCTATTTTCTTTGCTCTATGGTCTTTCTTTCTTTCTTTCTTTCTTTCTTTCTTTCTTTCTTTCTTTCTTTCTTTCTTTCTTTCTTTCTTTCTTTCTTTCTTTCTTCCTTCCTTCCTTCCTTCCTTCCTTCCTTCCTTCCTTCCTTCTTTTTTCTTTTTCTTCCCTTCTCTTTCTTTTTTTCCTCATCTCCTATCTTTTTTCTATTTCTTTCTTTCTTTTTCATTCTCCCTCTGTCCTTCTCACTTTCTTGTTTTCTCATATAAAAAATATAAAACAAATTTGCGAATCGACTTTTATTTTTTTAGACGGCATGTGGTGGCACAGTTCTAAATTGAGATTTTTTCTTTGGATCTTAACATCCCCAAATAGATTTTCTACTCCCTTCATGTTTGTTTGTTTAAACTAGGTCTCTTGGTATTGTAGCAGCTCAGGACAACTTTCCATATACTGCCATTCAGTTCCCACAAGAGTTAAATCCCAGGCTTTCAGCTAGATGAGTTGCCAGTTACTGAGTGATGCCATTTGAAGCTCAGCCTCAGATGATGAGCCTGGGACCCTTTATTTGGCATGCCTCAGACTTTTGGAGCAATGGGAGGACTGCACACTTCTTTTTGAGTCATGGTCAGAGTCACCATTCGCTCCCCCTCTTACCAAAGGCAAATGGTTGGAGAAGGTAACCTTCAGCTTCTTCAAAGAAGTTCTTCAACAGCTTCAAGAAAATCTGAACAAACCATGGATGTATCTGGAAGGAGAGGATTCTTTCCATCCTCATCTCTGAATGCTGTCATGTGGGAATGACCTTAGTAAGTCAAGAACTTTTTCCTCTTTGTTTTACTTTCCAGAGAGGAAACTCCTTTTCTACAGTGATACAAACCAAGAACTTGCTTGAATATTTTCATACTCTTGAGTCTTTTTTTCATACTTGAGTATATTCATTCTCCTTTTCCTTTCCTATTTGTTTTAACTCTTGAAGTAGTATCTCCTCTCCTTTTTTTTCTGTGAACCTTTACTATGCTTTGAGCAGCACACTGTTTGAGCACCTTCCCTCTGCAGTTTTTGCAGAACACTCTTTGAGAGGCTTCCCACTCATTCTGGTCACTGCACTCACTTGTTGCATTCACGCTCACTTCCCTACCACATCTCCAGCTATGTTGTTTGTTGCTTTCAACTGTCTCAGTTGGTGGCATGGTCAGCATACAGGTGGGATCATCATTAACATTTTTGCACAGGTTTAAATGCCAGCACGCCCTGAGGCATCCCAGGTTGTTTACAGAATGCTCATTCTTAGACTGTAATTTCCTGTCTTAAGGAGCTGTTTTGAAACCAGGAAATGCAAGGCTCATGAGAGAACAGCTATGACTGGGGGGAATGGCTCTCTTTAAATAATCATTGCAGAAGTTGCCCCAGTAAAACTTCTTTACCTTGCATTTGATGTTCTTAACTACTTGAGGGTATGGGTAAATTCTCATTATGGCATGTTAATGAACAAGGTAGGTTATATGGATGAACTAAGCCAGCTAGGTAAGCTTATTGTCAACAATTAGTCTCTGTTAACATCAGTAAATCCAAAAGTGTCCTGAATGTGACTGTGTATCATCACAGGGCAGCTGGGAAGTTAACAGGGAATGGGGTATGAAGTATTTGTATGAAAATCAGCTGAAGCCAATGCTACTAATTCTCTGTTGTGAGATAAAAGGAGACATACAAAAGGAGAATTTACCCCATAACTCAGCAAAACAGTTAAAATCATTATAACAATGGCAGGGAACCTGAACAACTTGTGATGATGATGATGATGAACATGATGTTATGAACAACATCTCTTTGTGATGGGTTAGATTTGTAATGTTTGCAAGATACCTACCCTTGTGCTATGTGTAAACATGGTTAAATTATGTTATGCTGTGATAAATGACACTTAAAGCAGGTAAGAAATTGCTCTCAAAACAGTGGCATTTTGCCTTTCCTCCACCTCTGTACTTGGAGGGAATACAATGCTGAGTAACTACATATTATTTTTACTTACTTAATTAAATCCCTTTCTGGAAAACTGGTGTTGGTATCAATTTTTTTTTTTTAAAAACCAAAAAACCTATGAGCCAAATTCACTTGAAATGCATATGTTTAACTTAAAATTAATGCCATTCAATAGGAACTGAAGAGACCTGACTGGGAACAATCTAGTGCTCTAACAAGAACCACCAATGCCATTTGTCACAACTATATCATGAAACTGTGCAATGTGATGGAGATATTGATTGTCCAAGAGCTCTTTAAGAGAATCTCTTTAGCTGTAGTTTAGCTCTCATAGGCTGAGCCCCTTAGAGAAAGCGGTTCAGGATTTCTGCTAGTGTGATGGGCTTAGTCATATTTAACATTGCCAAGAGTAGTTCCAACTGGGTTTTAGCTAGCATCAGTATATCAAAGCTGGTGTTCCTTTTGCCAAGGCCTTCAGGTATGACCAGAAATTGAGGGTCCACAAAACAGAAGGAAAGAGGGGAGGGGAGGAGCACACAATGCTCACAGTATATTTTTATACGTATTTGCAGAAGGAAGAGCTGTGCTATCCAAACTTGAGCTTTCCCCATGGATGAGTCAAACATAACGTTTCATCCCAGCGAAGGCACAGAGAACATCTCAATGCACAGAAACATTTCTACACAGGAAAGGGTCTGGGAGATATTGACCCCACTTTGGGTAATTATGATCATCTCCTTCCTGGGTTTTTGTGAAAATGGAATTGTCCTCTGGTGCCTCTGCTTCCAGATCAAAAGAAACCCATTCACTGCGTACATCACACACCTGTCCATTGCTGATATCTCCTTACTGCTTTGTACATTTATTCTGTCAATTGAGTACATCGCTGGTTTTGGATTCGCGTATGGTTTTTACTATTATGTAACCACCACACTATCAATTGTCTTCCTTCTTGGCTATAATACTGGTCTCTATCTCCTGACAGCCATCAGTATTGAAAGGTGTCTGTCTATTGTTTACCCCATCTGGTACCGATGCCACCGGTCACAGCACCAATCGGCAATTGTGTGTGCAATTCTGTGGACTCTGTCTTTTTTCATGACAGTAGCTGAATATTTAACATGCAAAGATGATTCAACCAAGGAACAATTCGACGATGGCAACCATTGCCAAGCACTGCTCATCTTCACATGGATCCTGACTTTCATGATCTTCATTCCTCTAATGATTCTGTCCAGCCTGATCCTGGTTATCAGGATTCACCGTAACTCCCTGAGACCTCATTCGTCAAAGCTCTACATCATCATTGTGGCCACAGTCATTGTCTTCCTCATCTTTGCCATGCCTATGAGGCTGTTGTATCTTCTGAATTACCACCACTGGTCATCTTTGCTCAGCCAGCAGAACCACGTCACCATTGTTCTCTCCACCGTTAACAGTAGCATCAACCCCCTGGTTTACTTCTTTGTAGGAAGCAGCAAGAAGAAGAGGTTCAAGGAGAGCCTCAAAGTGGTTCTTAGTAGAGCACTCACTGATGGGTTGCGGCCAAGAAGCCAGGAAGTTGGCATGAGTTTGGATATAGCCGAAACAATTTTCTAAAGCTTAGGGGGGAAACTCTAGGGGCAAATAATTGGACTTGAAATGTTTAATAAACCACTGCAAAACTAAAAGTATTTTTCTTCCATAGAATGTAAAAAGCAGTGGTGAAATGGTATTGTTATCTTTGGTGGTTGAGCAATGGAAAAATATGGACTAGAATAAAGATAACTTTTATTTGGTTTTTTTTTTATTTTTCATTTGTATTTTCTTAATTATTCAAACACATGCTACATCCTGATGTGACTATGCCAATCAAAGATACCACAGTGGAAAAGAGACAGGCCAACAGAGAATATAAAAAAAGGACAGAGAAATATTTTATAAATAGTGTGACATTTAGAAAAGCACCGAGCACCCATAAATGCTATTGAAGTCATCAGGGCCTGTGTGCGTTCGCATTTTTAAAAGTCAAACCCACTGAACACAGGATTCACGTTACATACTGGGATTTAGTTTCAACTGTTTCCAGCTTGTTTAAGTACGCAAAAGAGCTGGTCCCTGGGGGAAACAGAGGAAGAAATCCACGTATGAGAGTAAGTCCCCATGCATAGCCAAGCACATACGGCCTCTCTTTGATCTAGCAAGACATTTAAGTATATATTAAATGTCCTAATTCATCTGTTGTTAAGGGGCTGCTTCAGAGGTTGTTTTCAAAGTATATGTTGCATAATTTCCACTGACATCAACATGTCTTTGGGTCCTTGGATAATTCGGTACTTCACACATAGGAGTATCTGGCAACAGAGGGGTGTTGTCAACTCACAGAGGGCTTTTGCCCTAATTATGAAGGGTGGGGCTGGCTTATCCCCAAAATGTCAGCATTCCTGTAGGTTTAGATATTCAAGGAGTCTATGAGAAAGTCAGTCCCAACATTTGCTGTCCCAGCCACTTAGTATTTATCTCTTCTCTGGAGAATATATTCCCTGTGTGGCCTCTGTTTTATAACAACCAGTTTTGGAAAAACAGAAAAAAGAAAGGTGCCTCACACAATGGAGCTACACACCAGCCACACTTTTCCAGCTGCCTGCCTCCCTCTGTTGTATGCCAGGGCACTAGGTCTGGTATTTTGTGGAGTTTAATTCCCAGGGCCACTTGCCCAACTATAGCAAATCTGCAGAGTGCAGAGGACAACAGCAAAGAGAGGATGGGGCCAGATCAGCTTTATCACACTCAACATGGGAGATCTCAGCAGTCAGAGCACTGTGGCCCTTTCAAAGAGACACACATTTGCTTCTGGCCCCCATGGAGCTCCAAATTCAGCAGGAACTGAGACCTCCCCTCACAAGCAAAAGCAGCATCTTCAGCTTCCCGCCAAGTTTCCATTGGCACACTTAATAGCTAACTGGGGAAAGAAAAATACAACCCACCCCTCCTTTGTTGAAAGATTGCCAGTCCTGGAATACGGAAGATTGTAGGTTTAGACAGAGGATTGGATGGGAATTCATGCAGAACAGAGATCTCAGAAGGATAAATATTCTTTCTACGCATGTGCCCCTTTCTCCTTACATTGAAGTGTTGCAATATGTCATTGTAGAAAAGACTTGGGAGAAGGAAGAGGTTACCCTTATGTCTTCCTGAGTCCCTCACTCCATCAAAACCTTTATCTATGACAGCCCCTCCACCTGTCCCAGTTTTTGTCTTTGAAACTCTAGTCCCAGGCTTGTCACCTCTACTGGTTTGGCTGCTAGATGAGTGGAGTCTGCTTCTCTCTTAGGGCAGACATCTACTGTGCTGCTGGAATGACACATCAGCTGAGCAGTGCCCCATTGCCGATGGGGAGGGCAGGATAGGGCAAGCAGGTCTGTGGAAACCTTGTGAGGGAGGGCCAGGAAGAAAGCACGAGTGTGATATCCACAGACGTGTCATGTGTGTGCATGCAGCTGCTGGGGGCTGGGGGACTGTCGGGAAATTTGTCAACACTGATAAATACCATAAACTTAAATAGTAGGGTAGATCTAGCCCCCACCAAAAACACCCCCGACTTTCCTTTAAAGCCATGCCCTACCCTTACCACCAGACCCTTTACAATAACCAGAGAGAGAGGCAACATTGCAGGAAGCATCTTCAAAACATGCTTCTGCTGTAACCTCACACGTAACCCAGTTCTCTCAGAGTGATTCAGGTGAGGTAAGGCATATGATTTACAGTGCTTAAACATATCCAGATTACTATGACAGGCTTGGGTTAAGGATCACTACGCATGCAGCCAGGGCAGTAGATCTGAAGAGGCAATAATATGCAGCAGGGAAATCTGGGTGCTTGGGAGCTGAATAGGGGCTCTAGGACTTTTAGCTTCTTACCCCTTTCCACCTGGCCATTTCTCCAAATGTTTCAGATTTTGGACAACTGTCCGTAGATCAGTTCACAGAGCAAAGAAAATTAACACTCAGCATGAGATGAACATCCAGAAGGACAAATAAGAATGAACATCTAACAGTTGAAAAATTACTAGTATTTCTCAGTCAATATATAAAAATAACTTAGGGATGTTCTTTCTTCTTTATCATAGCACCTGGTGACTGTTCTCTGTGCAGACAGGCTGCAGTACAAGGGGAACTAATAAGCACATGATTCCATGGTTAAAAAAAACCCCAAAAAAACAAGACAGGGAAAATGAGACAATTTATTGGACAACAAGGATGTGATTCTCCACCAGCTTGCATTTTAAAAAATCATTTGCAGTTGTGGGAGAGATTGAAACACCATTGTGCAGATCAGATGGTGTAAGCAGTCTGTAGTGGTGCACAACAGGAGAGATCGTCTTGGGGGTCAAGTACTAGCCATGGGGTTTAGAGATGTGGGTTCTATTTTAATGCAGTACTGGCCTCTAATTTTTCTGTGTCACTCTTTCCTGCCTATAAAACGAGGGTTATGTTATTTTGCTTCCAGTGTTGTGCTTTCACATTTGCACTATAGACACTTCAGAACAGCAACTATCTCTTGGTTATCTCTTGTAATGTCTGGGGCAATAAGAACTTAATTTTGCTGTGCAGTCAAGACAAGGAATTATTCAGGAAAGTAATGCCCAATATAGAGCTTACTTTGTTAAAGCTCTCTTTACCAGGCTTCTGATCAACTTGATACTAATGAATGTTGTGGGATTTAAAAATATGACTAGAAATACAAGGAGGGAAGTCACTTCACTAGGCACAGAAGAGTTTTTGCTCTTGTAGCTACTCCCTGGGTGGAGAGGATGATATGGGGCAGGCTGCTGTGCAGTTTCAGGCCCAAAATGATGCAATGAGTTTATGCAGCAGCTTTCCTCTATAACTCACAGACTTTCTGAATGATCCTTGTGACAACAAGGGCAGAGAGATGAGGAAGAAGATATTGCCCAGTTAACTTCTAGCCTGGAGCATAAGGTGGGAAATCCTCTAAGGGAAGCTGAAATGCTTCCCAGTTGTACTGTTTGCTGCAAACAACAAACCTCCCTTTCCTAGCGTGAGAAGAATCCACAAGTCCACAGCATTCCTTAGTAAAATGCCTCAGGTCGCTTACTGGGGTAAGGGTAAGAGGGACAGTTCATTTGCAGGGTCCTCCAAAAAACCCTAGATTGTCTGGCTCCATAGGCACCTCAGAGAGACTCCTTCTCAAGCCCTCCCACTGTGCCAGCCTCAGGGAGAGCATGATCCACACACTGAGTTTTATGAGCAGACGTCGCAGAGATGATACTGGCCAGCAGAAGATACTCTCAGAAGGTACCAGGTCAAGGGAAAGCAGAAAATCAGTGTGAGCTTGTTTGTAGCTCACACCATAATATGCTGCCTGCCATTTGTGTACCTGCTGCTTCTCTTCCCAGATCCATGCAGAAATAATTCATTAAAATCCACTACACAGGGTTTCTAGCTACCCATCCAAGAGGAAAGCCAGTTTGCTTTCTATTTGGTTGCCTAGGCACTTGTGTGATGTACACATGGAATTATTTTCTTTTCCATTTGACTCACACAAGCCTAAAAGATGAAGCACCAGGATCCACATTCAAACAAAAGTATTGTAGGTGCAAAACTTTGAATTCAAAGAAGAGGTACTGAGATAGCCTGCATGATTCTAGTACTTCTCCCTTGCATATAACCATTCCATTTTTAATTATATGATTGCAACCCATTTTTTTCTCCAAACTGGACTATTGCCTCATTAAATACACATCACATTACATTACATTAAAGATTGGACCTGCTGCTGGTTTAGCTAAGTATTTCTAGAGTCCTTGCTTCAGTCGTTTCAGAACTATGAAGGGTAGGAAAGGGGAGGGAGAGGCTGTGGCTGTATCCATCTGGCCCCAAATCCTGCCTCCAGCAGCGTTCACAAGCAGATGCCTACAGAGGAGAAGGAAGAGAGCAAACACGGATCACGCTTCTTTCTCATCCTCTCCAAGCTTCCAACAGTTATCAGCTCAGAAACACTTTGGTCTAGAAATCTTTATACTTGGTAACTTTCAATGGATTTCTCTTCAACAAAAATGTCTGACCTCCATGGAAGCCATATGAGTTTTTTATGTCCTCAACACTTTCACAGTAGTATTTCATGGTTACCATGAATGTCTTCAGGAACAGGAGAACGAAATTCTTACTTGGATTCCACCATTCTAACATCACTAAGCAAGATGCAACACAAAGCAACTAATTTTTTTTCTCTTAGAGCTGGGCACAAAGCATCTCTAGAACTGGAGTAACTTTTAATTATTTATTTCTCCTGTTATGAATCTGCTTTATAAAACACATGGGTCTTGAAAATTGGACATTATAGCAAATAAATAGTAATTTTAATGATAAAAGTTAACAGACTTCTGAGATAAAGAATAAAAATATTTATAGAATCAGTATTTTTAGTTATAGTCTACAAAGAGATGCAAAACTTTTAACAGCTATGTGCAGGAGATGGAGTGAACACTTTGGTGTCACTGTTCTATCTTAGAACAAAAACCCCACTTGCTTAAATGCATTAGAGGAGGGTGTTTTATGTTTTATGTTGTCTTTGGTCTATCTGGATTTATTTTTTAACTCAAAGAGTGACGTGTTTCAGATATAACTTTTTAATATTAATTATAGGAAAAAAGTTCTCTTTGTTACAAGTGAAGTATTTCAGATGAACACATTTGCTAAGCTCAATGACGAAACTCAATTACATACTACAGCAAAATGTAATTATTCTGTGAAAATAAATATATACAACCAGTAATTTTGTTTTGGCTAATTTCGATTTTTTTTTCTTTCCCTGGGCTTGGCCTGGAATGGACCTGCCCTTAGCCAGGGGACAGGCTGAGCCTGTCAGACCAGTGTCTGAACAGTAAACAGCATCTCTATTGCTAACCTCGACCTGGCTGAGGTCCTCTGTAAATACAGCTCTGCTCACTACCTATATTCTTTATATTATCACCTCTCTTTTGGTTCATTTATCTGTTAGCATATACAGCATTTCAGTACAACACTGGCCTCTGTTTCTTAGCAGCATTCAGTGTGGAGAAACTTTTCTCTGTACTTTTCTGTCCAGATTTGATGCCACTTCCCAAAGCATCACTCAGCCATTGCATGTGCCATCCTGTGAGTTCTCCCTTGTTTACTCCTTGTGGCAGAAGACTTCAAGCCCACGGCACAGCTATTTTAACTCCTTGGGCAGACAGAGTGAAATATATGCCATGCACCTCTCAGCTTTCTATCCGAGTTTCCTGTGTACTCCACTCCCCTCCAGTTTCATCATTCTCATGAAGCTTGTAAAATCCTGCAGAGATTTGATGCCTCCTACCCGGTCTGCTCAGAGTCACTGCAGCCATCACGTTCTTCTCTTGGCCATGCTCATGACATCATGTCCCTCCTGTAGCACTGGGATAACAAAATGCTGCCAAAAGGACTGAACAAGCTTTCAGCATCACTGCCCATCATTAAAGTGTCAGTCTTCTCATTATTGCTTTGTGTGGAGTGGCAAGAAAGAAAAGACACAGAAAATCCCTCCAAGTAGTTTTACTGAAGACTTCAAAGATGAATTACTGCTAGCTCATGAGAAAGCTCCAACACCTGTTTCAGAGAGCAGGCTCTGAGGCTAGAGCACACATTAAACGCCGAGAAGGTAAAAGTTAAGACAAATAATACACAGAGAATACTATTTTCTCTCTTGTGTGGGACAAACCTTCTATCCTATTTTGGATGAGAACATACATGGTATTTCCTAATATTACTTTATTTCAGTTGCTAAGGCAATAACTGTCTGACAATATCAGTATTTATTTCTAGCAATTTTTCTACCGTGGTGTTTATTCACTTCAGTAAGGGTGAACTGAAAGATTTCCTTCCCCATTACAATAACATCTATCATATCTTTAAATGTCACATCAGTACATGAAAAAATGCCAGAAAACTCTTCAGGACAGTTGTCACTCCATGTCTATCTGATGCATGTTTCTCAGCACATTCACTATCATATTTATACATGCTCTGTTCATTTTACTCTGGCTCTGACTGAAAAAAGGCAAGGAAAATCTGGATTACTGCACTGATTCAGATGGCAATATTACAGATCCAAAACTGTGCAGTATGGAGATCTCTTTCTTGTCTTGTGATCCACATGTGCAACCTGTTTTTATGATCTAATGTGAATCTCTAATTGAACCATTTATTCAATACTGTAATGGCTTACCTGGGCCGTCATGTATATACTTATTGTTCTCTACCCTATCTCCTTCAGCAACTTGTGAATATAAAACATCCAGGGCAATGGGGTATCTATTATTAAAAAAACAGATTGTTACTTTTCTTCCAAGTAAGTTAATATGTAACCTTCTTTCTCCTACTTCAGGTATCTTAAAATGTTTTACAGACAAATGTAGTGTAAATAAAATGCATGTCTAGAAGCAGTTTAATACTGGCCTAAACATATTTATGAATGAGGCTATAAAAAAAAATATATGTGCATGGACAGAACATATAAATCTATTACCAGAATATATCAATAACTTCTAGCAAGGCAGGGTGATAGAAGCATCACCTGAATAAAGTATTCCACATATTTCAGTCCTCCACAAATAGCGCATTACACAAGAAATTTCTTGCTCAGTTCTTTTCCCCTGAGAGGACTATGAAGAAAGAAAATGTAGGTTGAGCCTTGATGCTTTAAGCAAAACCAATTTGTTAATTTCTCTGCTGTGTATGAAGTTAGTTAATTTTTAAGTGTGATGCTGAAAATAGCATTTTGATTTTAGTGCCCTTTGGTTACATGGGAAAGAAGTCCCATTACAAAGAACCAGGAAAAATAGAGCAAACCAGAAATTCATCAGCTACTTTGTAACAATCAAGAAGGAACAGATGACAACTTATTTCCTTACAAAATACTACTGAATTAGGTGAAGTAACAACTGAATTAGAAAAAGAAATGTTGCCTATCGTCTTAGAATAAAAATCCAACATGACAGAGCAGTAAGACTTCCAGATGATTCATTTATTCACTTCAGCTCTGCACGAGACACCTGTATGTTTTTGCCATGGTAAAAAAAGTGGTCTTTACATATCTTGTACCAGCTTGCACTTCTTCCAGTTAAGGATCCACAGCTGTTTTCAGCTACCCTAGGTTAGTGCTGTGGTTTAGACCCAGCTGGTAGCCAAGCCCCATAAGCCACTTGCTCACTCCCCTCCAGTGGGATGCAGGAGAGAACTGGAAGGGTAAAAGTGAGAAAACTTGTGGGCTGAGATAAAGACAATGTAATAGGGAAAACAAAAGCCACGCCGCAAGCAAAGCGAACAAGGTATTCATTCACTGCTGCCCATGGGCAGGCAGGTGTTCAGCCGTCCCCAAGAAAGCTGAGCTTCATCATGTGTAACAGTGACTTGGGAAGACAAACACTGTCACTCCAAACGTCCCCCCCTTCCTCCTTCTTCCCCCAGCTCCACATGCTGAGCATGATGCTGTATGGTGTGGGATACCCCTGTGGTCAGCTGGGGCTGGCTGTCCTGGCTGTGTCCCCTCCCAACGCCTCGTGCACCCCCAGCCCTCCCGCTGGTGGGGTGTGGTGAGAGGCAGAAAAGACCTTGATGTTGTGTAAGCCCTGCTCAGCAATAACCAAAACATCTCTAAATTATCAACACTAATCTTCTAAGCCACAGCACAAAACAGTGCCCTTTTCAGTGCAAACACCGAGTACAAGTACAGCACGTAAGGACTTTCCCAACAAGACAAAGACTTCACATAAAGTCAAAGTGTTCAGACAAAGCTGATGTTCTTTTACAGTATCATTGAACAGTACCAGCTAGATTAGGAAATGTCATTTATTATCTCTCCAGCTGCATTGGGAAGCCTAAACCTATGTCTGCAAAACAACGTCATCAGGGACTGTTTTCCTCAACAGTCTTATTTTAAATTGTTATAAAGCAGGATAACTCCTCACAGCAAATCAGAAGGTAACTCTTATCGAGGACTTGCCTTTAAAAATGCTAAGGAGAGTAGACGTAGAACAGAAAGAAGTAGAAAGCTTTGGAGAAAGGGTGAAAGACTGAATAAGCAGCAAACAGAATAAGGAGCATTCAGAAGTAATGGCAATGGGAGTAATATTAGGAAGACTAAAAGTATAGTATAGCAAGCAAGAGAGCAGGAAAGAAAAGGTAACTACCCACTGAGTGGCACATCTGTGTTTTCGGAAAAATTCGCAGCTCCACGAAGAGCCTCATGAAGTTTTCACGAACTATAAAAGCAATTACTTTAAGATAATGTAGCTTACAGACAGATAGAAATAAACTGTCCAGACCTCACTGGAGAAAGAACTTCCCACAATCAAATGAAAAAACAGCTCTGGATGCTGAAATTTTTTTTGTTCCTGTTATTGAAAAAAAATAGAGTGTTAAAGGGAACTGGGACAGTAACAGTAAAAGTGAGCTGCCTCTCAGCCAGCCTGAACTGCACAGCTGATAGTGGCCACACAAAGCAAGACTGTGAGTCAGAAGAACAAAAAATGATGCAACGTTTGACACCTGGCAAGATGAAAAGAAGAATCCTAGAGGACCTATGTATCCATCACTTATTCAAGACACTGTGCCTACTGAAAACCATCCGTAACATGGAAACTGTAGCATGACTTTCAGGTGTACTGGGATTTACTCCACATAACTAGCAGCCATTGTGCTGAACTTCTCCTGAGGGAAAGGAAAAGGTAAGATCAAGACATTTACATAATTTCAGAATATTTTAACACTGTGCCATGGTACGTGGTTAGCTGAGATGCCAGTATCATTAAGCACGGGAGGTAAATATTTATGTTATTATTTATAAATGATACTCAGAAAGGCATATTCCTATGGGCTATTTGCAAAGCATAATTTAGGATACAAAAATGAGTGACACATAGCTCCTGCCAATTTCTATGCATGTAGCTTGTTTTAACATGGGAGAAATTCCATGAATCCTGAGAGAACTGCTGCATCCACCAGATTATAAAAGTTAGTGGTTTTAACCCACCACAAAAAGTTAAGGAAAATAGGTAGTAAATGGAAGCAGTCACATGATTGGAATTTGCAAACTTTTACTTCATAATTTTATTTTAAAGGTGTTTGCACTTACGTTGTGTATTTCAGTATTTCTGCAGCATCCTTGCTCTGTTGCAACATTTGTTCATTGTTAGGTTGATGCTTAGCACAGCAGATGAAAGGAGAATTTCTGGTTTGTTTCTTTTCCTTTCTAACTAGGATTTTTCCCCCAGGTATTTCAAATTCTTTCCTTCTTGGTAGGTAGCTGTTCACTTATACATACTTTTCTCTGTATGCAAAGAAACTGCTCTGAAGTCCTGTGCAAATACAGAGGCCTAAGCATACACAGCAGTACAAAGAGTGAAGAATGCCACTCTAAACATCTTCATTCTTTTGTCAGTAAACAACTTCGAGTTAGCTCTTAGCAGATAACTGAAATTAACTGTTTCTACACTGCCAGGCCTTGACACTGCAATATTTATATGTATTCTTAATGGTTACCAAGCTGAGCTGTCACACTGTCTTCAGTGGAGTCCCTCATGTACTTAAATCTACACAAAGAAAATTTCAGGGATAAAGCCCTACTTGCAGAAACCCGGGTAGCTAATAGGATCAGCAGCTACAGCCTGTCTGTCTGCTCTGCTGCCTGCAGTGAATTTCCTGGCTGATACATTTTTAATTCAAGTTGGTAAGCAGAGACACAATTTCCACCAAGTCTTTTCTATTTGCACTGCTCTGTGTAGAGTGAGTGATGCCAGTCCTGCCAGCAGCGCAGCAAAGTTTAAGAAACATAACCACAGAAATAATAGACTAGGTATTCTTTTCGTCAACTGCTTTTGTCTTTTTGAGCCTTTGAGTTGGTGTCATCAAGGTTGTCTTTAAACTATACAGGCTGGAGTCTTAAAAGCAGACAACAGGGATTCTTGGGTAATCAGATTTGGAGCTTTCAGGAATCCACTGAAGGTTAAAACAAAAGAGCAATAATTAACAATAATCCATTATGTTGTAGTAGAAAACTCTAGAGGACAATAGCATTTACTCAGTCCTTTTTAATAATTTTTTTTCTTAAGTTCCTCCCCCCTTCTGGAGCAGGTGGTGGTGTTTGTGCAGATACACAGTGAGCCAAGTAAGTCAGGTGACAGGTACAGCTGCAAACTCACACAAAACAATCAGAATAGTATGTTAGCTTTCAGCCAGAGCAGCATCTTTAGCCACATGACTGCCCTGCTGCAGAACTAATGCTACAATAAAGGTGGGTCATATCTGAGAAAAAAAGAGAGGAAGAGATCACAGCAGCCTGGAATCAGGCTGAACTGCCAGAGAGGCTTATCTTCAGTGCTGTCTTAGTCTCATGGATGCCAGAGAATGGGGCAAGAAAAACTATTTCAGTTTAGGCTTTTTTCACTTTTTTGTGCAAATGGCTTTTGGAAAGTGTTCATAATTAGAGAACGGGATTTCTTCATGCAAGACAGCTGTCTGTTTAATGAGTGTAATTTTTTAGTTTTCTTTCACTCGCCCACCCTTATGCCTCTTACCACTCTCAAAGGTACTTTTCTTCTTAACTGCACTTTCATAAAAATTTACTGCTAATTAATTACCTCTTTTGAATCTTAACGTTACAGTTAAAATTTGCTAAATCCTGGAAATAATTATGCAAACTCCAGGCTGGATCGCTTTCGCTTGTAGTCCAGGAGGAAGTGGAAGTAGGACAGTGTGTGTTCCACTTCCTCCTGACAAAGCTGCTGCCTTGTGCAAGCCTCCCCTCCTGCCCTCTGTTTGAAATGGGGGTAATTTCTACACCACACCAGCTTCCCTGCTGCAGTAATAACTCTTACAGCCAGAACCAACCACATCACTGTCGCTGCCTCCTCAGTCTTCATCCCTAATGGGTTTAGTTTCCTGATTTCACTGCACATTTCGAGTAACTTATTTAAAGCCCCACTTAACGTTTTCCAAACAGCATTTCTTTGACTCAACCAAGGCACAGAACCACAGAATGGCTGAGGCTGGAAGGGACCACAGTGGGTCATCTGGTCCAACCTCCCTGCTCTAGCAGGGGTATCCCAGAGTAAACGGCACAGGATTGTGTCCCCATGGTTCTTGAGTATCTCCAGTGAGGGAGACTCCACAGCCTCTCTGGACAACCTGTTCCAGTGCGTGGTCACCCGCACAGTAAAGTTCTTCCTCGTGGTCAGCTGGAACTTCCTGTGCATCAGTTTCTGCCCATTGCCTCTTGTCCTACTGCTCGGCACCACCAGAAGAACCTGGAAACATCCTCTTGGCACTCCCCCTAAAGATACTTATAGACATCGATGAGGTCTCTCCTCGAGGCTGACCAGCCCCAGCTCCCTCAGCCTGTCCTTCCTAAGAGCTGCGCCGGTCCCTTAATCTTCGTTGCCCTCCGCAGGACACGCTCCAGGACACTCCAACCCACTGGCAGTGCGTCCCACGGGCCGAGCCCCGCGCCCCTGGGCCGGCCGGCCAGCAGCCGGAGGCGCAGCCCCGGGGACAGGGTGCCGCAGGTGCCCCGCGCGGGCCGCGCTGTGGCGGTGTCACCGCACGGGCTGCGGGGGGACGCGCGTCACGTGAGCGCCGTGCCCACACATGGCGGAGCTCACATGACCGGGGCGGGGGCGCGAGGTGGTCACATGACGCGCCGCCGGCGCCGCCTGACGTCCCGGGGCAGACCAGCCCATGGCGCCCATGGCGCCCATGGCCTCGCTGCTCCTCGGCGCCCTCCTGGCGCTGCTCCCGCCGTCCGGGGCGGCCGCCGCGGCACTCCCCGGCTCCTACCAGGACTTGTGCAGGTGGGCGGCCGCT
>VWZW01004616.1:621286-633156 GCA_013397115.1 Edolisoma coerulescens | reverse complement strand
GGGGTGTCTCTTGGTGCCCGTGCCTCTCCTGCCCTCCGCGGGAGCGCAGCACCGGGACTCGGCAGCGCGGGCCCGGTCGCCCGGGCTATTGGTCGCCCGTTCCGGGAAGGGTCAGGCCGGGGATCTCCGGGGGAAGCGGCGGCCGTGTCCCCGGGCGTGAGGCCGAGGCTGGTCCATGGCGAGCGCGCAGCAGGGCTGGGAGCCTGGAGGGGCGGCTGAGGGGCCGGTGCCGTCCGGGACCTCTCCGCGTGGATCTCTGCAGATACAGGAAATCTGCGGGTGAGAAGATGAGTAGGTTTGCTCCGTGCAAGTCGCCTGTGGTCAGGACTGCGCCTGTGTTCTGAAAAACACAGTCTAGTCTGAAAAACACTAAGTGTTTTTGGTTTGGAAGGGGTGTCTCTTGAGAGTTGGCTTCTTGCTGAGGGTATCACCATGTGCCATTCAGTTACTTACAGGCGAGTTAAGAAAGCTTTCAGAAACTGCCATGTGGAGATGTCACCATTATTCATGCCTTGACATTTTTCTACTCTAACTTCAGCCGTGAATTTAGTCTAGGACCAATACCTTGCCGTTCTTAATTTGTAAATTGTTTAGCCAGAATATGCAGGGTACATACAAGAAGAATACATTATTTCATTCGATGTCACTGCGAAGGCACCAATGTAGCAGACTGAATGTAGCACTAAGGGCAGAGGTTGGATCGCTGGAGGGAATGGGCTGTCCTCCTGGCAGAATCTGGGATATGCTATTGTTAAATGTTGAAAAAGGGAAAAAATAAAGTAGGTTGACTTGCAAGAATAACCCATGAGGGTGGCAAAAATTGGTTTTGTGGTTTTATTGGATGACCACCCTAATTGAAGAATTGAGACAGAAACGAGAAACTCTAACGTAGCTTCTGGAGGGAATTTCGCTACTCTGATGAGTGATTTTTGTTATTGGTTTGGGTTTTTGTTTGTTTTGTTTTGTTTTTTGTTTTTTCTTTTTTAAACCCGCTCTAAATGATTTGATTGTCAAGCAGTTTCTACTCTGAGAGTAATGTTAAGTCCTGTCAATGTCTGTCTTGGCTTTTTTGTGGGTCTGTGATGAGAGGAATATTTGAGAGTGCTGTGGAGAGATATCCAGTCTCATTTTGGATGCAAATTACTTAAGCTAGTTTCATTTTGTTACTGGCAAGTGAAAATAATTTGCACATAGCACAGTCAGCAGGTTTCCTTTTAAGATGGACTGCTTCAAAAACATGCATTTGCTGTTGTGCCATGGTGGGGAAAAAACTGCTTTGAAGGACTTATGTCCAGTAATCTGTAATGGGTAAAAGAAAAAAACAAGAACTTGTGCTCTGATAGGTGGGAAGTCCCCAAGGAGTTCAGTGGTGAAGTGGCTTCTTGGGTACAATTGCCAAAAAACTATACCAAGTGAGGAATCATGCAGGCAATGCAAACACACTGCTCGTGGATTTCTCAGCCAAAAGTTACAATGTCGGTGTGCAGGACGAGTCCCTGACCAACCTATTTTTGTACTGGCTTAAGACAAGGTTTTTATTTGTTTTATAGCTATTAAGAAAACAGTGTCCTGGGTTTTGTGTGCTGTAATAGGGCTGGTGAAACTGCAACAGCTTCTGTATCTGGTGTGTGAATGTCAAAAGGTGGGCAAAGAAGGAAACTGCTGGGGATTAGAAGAGACACTGGTTCTCCTTTAAGTAAGAGTAGGAAAGCTGTTTTGCAGGGAGGAGGAAAGGTGTCAAAATGGTTTTGCGCAAGAACTGTGGTGTGAGGCTACTTAAACTTGAGTTGGAGGTTTTCACTGTTTGTTTTGTGTAGCCTTACTGCTGGTATGCTTGAATGGTCTGGGCAAAGAAGAGAAGCTTTCATTCTCTGAAACTTTGTCTAATGGCATGGCTTCAGTCACTGATTTTGTTATGCTTTCTGCTTTGTTCTTGTGTGCTCTGACAGCTGACTGTGCTGTGTCATGTGACTTGCAGTTGGAATTCTTTTTTTATCCTCTCTGTAGAGGTTTCTCCGGGATTGCTGCAGTGTGAGCGCCTGGGAAAGAACACAGAGAACTGGTTGGATATAGCGAGTTACTATAACCAGTTTGGTCTCTTTCTGAGTTTTTCTTCTTCCCCTTATGTCTTTCATGTTACAATACAGGAAAAATTCTGGAATTAGAGTTAATTTTGTGACCTGTTATTTAAGTCCATCTACTTCAAAAGAAATCTTGACAGTTTGGGTTCGCCTTCCACGTGACACTGCAAAAGTTGCTGTGTAACTTTCAAAAAAAAAAAAAAAGCAGAATATATTTTGAGTGTGATGTTAGAGCAGCAAATACAAACTGCCTCCTCTGTGGGCTGCTTTGCCTGAAAATCTATACTGGATGATTGGTGTTTTAATGACAGATGATTTTTTTTGTCCCCTTGCAAGGATAGGAGCTGGTGCATAACTTCAATGATTTTTAGACTTGTGGTGGATGTAAGGGAATCTCAAACTGCTGTAACATAGGATTGCTGTTACGCAGACTTCAAATGTTGGAGTTGTAAGTCAATTCTGTTTTATGTTAAATGCGTAGTTTTTAATAACACAACTCCTACAGCTGACTGTACCTACATTTCTGTTCATTCAAACACTATTTTCAGCCTTTGTTTGAAAGCACAAGTGTGCTCATCTGTGCTGCATGAAACCCTGGAGTTAGTGTTCAGCTTGGCCTCCGTGAAGAAGCACACGCTGAGTACAGAGAGGTGACCTTTAGGTGCACTCATTCAGCTCTATTAAGTGCTTTGACATATTTAAGTGGGAGATGTCATAAATAAGATATTACTGGACTTATATACCGGTGTGAATGGTTGTGTCATGTGCCTAGGAAGCTGCCATTGTGATGTCTGAATGTGATTTCTCAGTACATGAGCTGCCTTCTTAAACTTCAAATTGCTACCCGTTTTCTTAAGCATTCTGTAAAATGGTGTAGTAGATGTGGTTTAGAGTGCAGCATGAAAGACCAAATACCCTCTGGATGCAAAAGGCTGAAGAGCTTGTGGTGTAGCTGTAAGGCTGTCATGCATGATGCACACGCAAGAAAACTTGCCTGAAGACACACAGTGTGCGTAGTAGTTGGAAAAGGGGACGGGTGAGCTAGAGCAGAATTAAGCATGGGTAGGATGCATTAAAAAGCTCTTGAGGCATAGTAATGGCTGTACTTTGTGCCATTCAAGCTTGCATTTTCTGTAAGGAGAGCTTGCTTTGACATAGAGATTTCTTTACCATACATATTTATGTGAAAATGGTAGTCACATCTAATAGTGATTTCTGTGGCAAGTGAGCTGCAAGCTTCACATTTGCAGTGACCATCCTGGAAATTGTTCCTGAGCTTGTCTGCCTGAGATTGTGGTGGTTGAAACTGCTCATAAAGAGCTTTGGATACTCGTTTAATCTCTGCAGTGTTCTGATAGCTGAGAAGCATCTGGGCACAAAATCGTGTGGATGCATAATCACATGTGGATCTGCTTTCCAACTCTGTGGTTGTAGGTTGCTTTGTCTCTCTGCCAGGTCATCTGTGTAACACCCCCTCAGCAAAATGAGCTATTTCAGTGCATTCCCCAGAGAGGAAACACATGATTCTTTGCATCTATGCTTTACAGCTGTTTGGAGCAGGGTGCACTGTTCTTCCCAGCAGCCGTTCCTTGGGTAACAGTTTGAGAATCAAAAAGCTTGACCTGTTGTTAGGAGAATGGTGGCAGTAGTCTCTCGGGTGCTCTGCTGATTTGAAGTGGTTCACTAGTGCTCAGACCACAAAGTGGCTCTGACATTGGGATGCACATGCTGTGACAGGTGTTAGCCTTCTGCACCTTGCTTGACTTCAGTGCCTCAGCTTCTGATCACAAAGTAAACTAGGCTTGCTTTTTCCTTTCTCATGTTATTTTTTCCATATTCTTCTTTGATTTGTTAAAAAAAAAAACCAAAACAGAGCTCTCATTTGATGTTGTAGCTTGCTGAAAAGTAGATTAATTTTCTTTTTTGTGTGATTGCTTCAGTGTCTCAAAAACAAAGCTAGGTAGCTGGAAAGGCTGACCTGCAGGCAAGGTTATTCCCAATAACTCGTTTGGACCTTGCTTGCACAACTGCTTTTGACAGTGGCCTGAGCTGGCCCTGCCTCCTTCCCTGCTTCCTTCTGTGCCTCCCACTGCTGGTGCATGGCCAGAAACCACCGTGAGACAGACGGGGAACTGGCCAGGCTCAGTCCCCCCTCCGCACACATGCACACGCACCTGTTGTTTTTGCTGAGTTAATTTTGAGAGAGGACAGTCCCTGGTCCCAGCTTGTGTCAGGTGCTTGGGCCAGCAACACTGGCAGGAGAGCCTGCCCTGGGAGGATTGACGTGGGTGTATGTTTCATCCCTCTAATTATGGGATAGTTCACAGTTGGGTTTATCAGAAAACAAGCGTCATGTTGTGGTTTCAGCAAAAATAACTGTTTGACAGTTTTAATCAGGGCAGACGCTGTGTTTGAGCCCCGACCTTGAACTGCTCCAGAAGCGGCTGTTTGAATGGTTTAATCTGTGAGGTGGCATCTGTACCGAGCCCCCTGGGTCAGAGGATGCATCACACCCCACCCTGTGATCATGGCTGTTGCTTTTAAAAGCTGTTGGTATAACAGCTCCCTAAACTAGCTCAACTGCATTGAACCAGGATAGCTTAAGCCCTTCAAACAAGATAACTTTGTCTGGCCCTGGCAAGGAGGTAATTACATCAGGCATCACCACTGGTGGGGGTGAGTGCTGAGCTAGCTGGAAGAAGCCAGTCCATGTGACTCACATGGTCAGGATGGGCAATGTGATTGCCAACACATTGTTTCCCTTATGGATTGCAGTGGAGAGGTCAGCTTGTAGCTTATTGGAAAGTAGAGCACATGCGACTTGAAACTATTCCCAGGTACTGATTTAATGCCAGGAGTCTTACTTGTGTGATAAATAATTCTTGCTTTTACTGTGAAAGTATTTTTCATCTCTCTGAGAACATCTGCTTAGGCTACATCCAGGCTGCTGTTACTCACAATGAATAAATCCCACCTTGTTCCTCCCACACATTAAAAAAAAAAAGTCTCTATAACATCCATGAAAGTAATACTACTCTGAAACTGCACTAGATTTTCACTTCTGTGTGCCCCATAAGTTGTGGTTTGGGACATGATTGAACATTGGATATCATATTTCTTTTGTGTGGACTGTTTTGAAGGACTCCTCAACCTTCCCTGTCCAGGGGCCTCTGACAGGGCAGAGGGAAGGTCTGGCTTCGGTGGCTGCTTTGCTTCTGATCTGTAAGCTGCTCATCTTGTTTCTCTTTTGCTTCTGGCCTGTGGGTGAACTGACTTGAAGATGCTGATATCCTCTATTTCATAACATGTTAACATGAACTGGGGAAGCAAAACCTTAACCTCTGAGTGATAATTCTGTTGTGTGAAGGACTTAAATCCTTGTTCCATTCACAAACAGATTTTTAACTTGCAAGCTCTCTATAAGAACCAACAACACACTGAAGAACATCCCAGACTGATCAAAAACTTTGTGCCTTAATATTATATGATACCTTTTTGTCCTCCTCCAAAACCAGTCAAAAAAAAGAGTACTGGAGCCCTTGAGAAATTTTCAGTTCTCAGTTTGAGAAATGCTAACTTTCTGGGGCTTCACTATGAAGAAATTTGGTTTGGATTGAAATGCATTTTCTCCTGGATGTAAAACCAGCTTTGGTTTTAATCTCTTGCTCTTTTCAGAGCGCTTGAAGATAGTCAGGTTCTTATAAATTTTTTTTGTGTGTGTGTGTTGAAAAGCTTTATTCCACTGCTGAGCTTTGGTTATTCTGTACTCTAGCTAAATTCTCATCATCCTCCTGCTTTGATATTGCCTTTATCCACTTCAAAAATGCAACAGACTAGCTGAGAGAACTAATCAGTATGATTGTAAAAGGTCAGGTCTGCCTGCTTATGAGGAAAGAATAATGGAAAGTATTTGTCTAGGATTGAGACACAATCCTTGAATACATAATTTTATTGGTGTTTTGGGTATGACTCAATACCTGGCAAGTTATTTTTGACCCTTATATTAGGATATAAAGCCTCAAATATAATAATATACTGATATATAAAGATTTTCTTTGTTTTTTCAGTTCACAGAGAACTCTCTTGTATTTGTTCCTAACTTGTTCCAGCCATTAGCAGTCTGAAATGAACATGCCTGCTGTAGTTCAGGGAATCTCAGAGCCCCGTAGTCAGTAACTAAAATGGAAAAGTATGTGATATCTTACTGCTGGCTCTTTGATTAGGTATGGGATGCACTGGGTTTGAGAGGAGTTCTCAGAAGATTTAAAATTTAAAATAAAGTAGCTGGACTGTTGTTACCCCTTTCTCATCTGAGGACTGGACTTCAGAGCTGAACAGGAATGGTTTCTCCTCCTGGGGGGATCTGGAGTATGATAATGCTGAGTGGTGCAACACGTATGACCTAGAGATTAAGGGAAACAAACCTGATGGGTGAAGCTTCTTATCAACTGAGATTTGTACATGAAGACAAATGCTTCTCTGGGTCAGATAGGTGCACTAAATTTTGTGTGAGTTGTAAATAACAGGAATGCCTAATAAGTCACTGTGCTGTCTGCAGTTTTCCGATGTGATGATGAGTCTGTATTAATCCTACTGAAGTTTCCACTTGGGATAGAAGGGAAGCTGGAGAATCTGTTATCTTGCAAAAATCAAGTATCCAGAGGATGCAGGCTGCTACCAGTGCCAGAAGAGGGGTAGCTGAGCCAAGGTGATGGCAAATGTTTATTGAGCTGTGGTTTTTTAACAGAGCTTGGCCAGAGCACCCTGATAGTAAGCCAGGCTGTCTAAAGAGCTCCTGGCTCTAAACTAGGTGACCTGGGCCCGCCTCAAAACTGAGCGGTGCTGTGTCATGCGACTGACCACATTTCACTGCAGTCCTAGTGCCTGCTGTGAGGGGAAGGAATCCTTTCTCTGCCTCTGAACTGTGCTGCATTTGATATTTTTCTGCTGTTACTCGGATTTACTCCCAGTTATATTTAACCTGAACTTAGTGTTCCTTGCCCAGTTTTTAGACAGCTGGCTTTCTGATATGTCTGTAGCTAGGTAGTGTGATTTTTCACTGAGTTTCTTGTGGATAGCTCTGCTTGGTTTCCAGCTTTTGACATCACCCTTCAGAAACTGTTCTCTTGAGGTACTGAGTCATATATAAATATATATAAAAATATATATATATATATATATAAAAAAATATAAATATATATGTAAAATGCCTAAAGGTGCAGCTAGGCCCTAATAAGCACTCTCAGCATCTTTTGGTCTGAATACTGTAAGACTCTCAACCCCAATTTTGACCCTGAAGCTGGGTGGCTCCGCTGCAGGATGAGATGGGCTGCTCTATTCCACTTAGACTTAGCACTTCTGCCACTGTTGTTGGGCAGAATACTAAGATGCAGTAGTGTCCAGCCTGCCAAAGACATATGAGAAATTTATCAGGTTGTCAAGGATAACATATCACAGGTGATGATCCTTAGTCAGAGTGGCCTTCACAGAGGTTTGATAGGGAAGAATGGATGATTGGATGTTCAAGAAAAGGAAAAATGGACTTGATGTTACATTCCACAAGTGGTTAAATCTGTTTTGCTCTTAGTTCCAACAAAATAGCAATTATTTCTGATATTTACAAATATAGAACATGAATAGGAATTTAAGTTAGTGGTGCTCTTAGCCTTCGGCTTGGTTATTTCAGGGACTGGTATCTAGGTGATACACAATTCAGACAACTGACAGGCATTTTTGTCTTTTCAGTTACACTTGGGAAGCGATTGATGCAGACAAAGAGGTGCTTTATAAAATAAATTTCTGTTCTGGTGTTGAAGAGTGTGGAAGGACAAGTGCAGTCTGTGCGTATGACATCAACACGGAGACCTATCTGTCTGTAGGTAAGTAAACAAGTGTCTTGTAGGTAGTTCAGAGCCATGTTAATGGATGGTCTTATAACTATTGCAAACTTTGATGTGTTAGCAAAGATTTCTTTTTTTCTCCCCGTCTTGGAACAGTGTAAAACTTTGTTTTGTTGCTGATTTACTGGGGAGATTTGGTGAAACATGATTTGATTGTAGATAATCACTTTATGGGGCTGTGAAATGTATGTTATGGTCTAGTTAACTGTAATCTAGTGTGAAAGTATGCAAAGCTATCTCAAGTAGAATAAGTGCATCTACTTTTAGCAGGATATGGACTGTGCACAACTTTGTAAATACTGAACACAGGACAGAGCTTGAGTTACAGCTCTAAAGTATACTCAGCCTAGCCTGATGTAATATCAGGTCTTTGTTCAGAGGCAGGTTACTCTCTGTAATGCAATCTTGGGAGTATTGCTAAGAGTCTGGGGTGTCATTTTCAAGTTGTTCCACACGGAAAGGAAGTTAATTACATGCAGTTCTCTGGTTTTGGTTACACTTGTCAAATGTGGTGATGGCTTCAGTAGTTCACAGCTGTCCTTGGTATTTTGAGGAGAGATGGACTTGTGCATGCTGATCTAAATATGAAACTGGCATATTGCTATACGCACGCACGTGATTTCATCAGTCAGAAGCACCTTGTGCTCTGAACAGTATTTTTTCATGAGTTCATGTTATTTATTTTCATGAGTGTTTGTCGCTTTCAGGGTTGCTTTTGTGTTTTGGCTAACAAAACAATAATATATGAGTACTGTTCAAGAGGTGGCTTTCTGATAGTTGACTGTTACTTCTAATAGAATAAAGTAATAGCTTTCTGAAGAGCAACACCTCTTCAGACTGCTTCATAGTGTCTGCAGATCTGAAGTCTGATTTAACATGTTTGCCAATCTTGTCAGCCATGGCAGATAGCTCTTACAAGAAGCTGTGAGTCTTCATTGAATTGCTTGAGCTTGAACTGCTGGAATATGGTGAGGAGAAAGGTGTTTCTCATCTGTATGCCAATGTACAGCAGCTGGTCAGCTTCCATTCTTCCCACACCTCTCTATTAACAGTAGAGATACTTCGGTTTCGGTCTGTGGTTAATCGGTGCTTTTCAAACACACTGTTGATGTTGGGACCCAGGCTTACAGAATCACTGAATGCATGAATTAAGGTGTATTCAGGCTCCAGAGTTTTCTGGGATGACTGGTTAGATTGCATTTATATTCAAACTGCAACTACATGTAGTGTAGCATCTACTCTGAGGAGTGTGGCATCTTAGAGCACTTGATGCTGTTATTCTTGTTGTATGTTTTAGGAATGAAACACATTTTTATTTCCTGCTGATGGGGCTCTTAGCTCATATGCCATTGAGGCATCAGTTGCCTGTGGATTAGAAAAGAAAGCAGCATCTGAGTGTCTGTTTTAATATACTTCTTTGGGTGAGACTGGAATGTGGCAGGTGGAGTGAGATGGAGGAAGTCTGTTCTCCCCAGGGAAGTGTGAGAAACTAGAGGCTTGTGTAGATTTTGTTCCACACTTCTTGTGGAAAGAGGAAGGGAGAACAGAGCTGGGTGATGACTGAACAGTATCAAATATTCCTCTGTATGCAAACCTTGAGTTCCTGAGTGCCTCGGTGCTACTGAGTGGAAGAGGATTTAGCAATAGATATACTGTGGTCTTGCCGAGGCAGTTTGAAGTGACTTTCAAAGGCTAAGCCACAAATCTTGTTCAAGTAGGATAGGTTTTTAACTACCCTGCAATAAAGTGAGAAATTGAGGTAGTACAGTTAACACTGTCATTGAATTTTGCTTTGTTCTATTGGTCAAATTGTCCAGGTTTTGTTCTTGCTCATGCCTCTAGATGCCTTGGAGCTTCATCACCATCACACTGAGTTTAGGTCATGCTAATGGGTTTTCAAGCTTGTTTGTTAAAAAATAAAAAAAAAAATCAGTCCTTGTGAGAAAAGAGGAATCTCTTTGATCCAGGTCTAGGCAAGTGTAGACTCCCAGTTACCTAAACAAGCTAAACCACATACTTGTCTTCAAGCAATCCAGATGACATGAGGTTACCTGTATGCCAAAGCTGAGGGCAGCTGAAGGACTTTTATATGGGGGAAGAAGGGCAATTTGTCAGCTGATAAATTCTGTTAAGTTGTAAGCTGTCTTCAGATATGGGCTTAATCAGTTCTCTTCATTCTTTCAGAAAAAAAAAATCAGTGCAAACAATTGTTTTGTTGCTGTGCAAGGGATGACAGCTGTAGAACTCTCTGTTGCTCCCAGCTTTGAGAGGTGTTAAGGTCATATGCTCCATGGCAGTAATCAGTCTGTATCCCAGGGAAGCCTTGTGACTAATGTTAACTGTGTGTCAGTGTGACATACCAGGGTTTGCATGGAGACCCCAAAGGCCTCTCCTCTGCATTTCTATTAATCCTAGAAGTTTTCAAGGGTAGGCAAATATTTAGTTCATGAGCATCAGTGAGGATGGAAATAACATGGTAGTTATTTAACTTTTTAACTTACCATGACACCTAGTGACTCATGTGCCATGTAGTTGGATTACTCCTAGAAAATGGAGATATTACTTTAAGTGTTTGTAAACCTGATGATGAAATGTGCACTTTGTCCAGCTGCAGTACGCTGAGTAGACATGAAATGATAGCTGCCACCTAAATGCCCCTTTCTTCTGGGCAACTGATTGGATGTCTTCCATGATTTCCTTTTTCCTGCTAAGTAGCTAAACAGATGGAGTCAATGAGCAGAAGGTGTTGTGGACAGTGCCTTTGATACTGATTTAGCACAGCTGTGTAATATGAAGTATTTGCTGTTAAATTTTGTGAACAGTACTAGCTGATTTGTAGGTGTTGCTTTGTGGAAGGAACACATCTCTGGAGTCATGAAGAAACATGAGCGATCATTGTAGAGGGAGCTTGATGTTACAGTTAAAGTGATTGCAGCTCTGGACGGAAGCTGATCATGTGAGGGGTTGATGTCCCTTGCTCTGTGAGCAAGGGTGTGATGAGGCATGTGCCAGTGAAGAGACTCTTGGTAAAACGTTTAGCAAGTTCCCAAACTAATTGTAAGCATGCAAGGGGGAAGAGAGCGTGCATGTTGGCCCGTAGTAAACAAGATATACTGGCTGAACTTGTTTTTTCTTAAATATTACTTTAACTGAGAAAATTGGAATCCGCTCACAAGTGCCTTTAATGCCATGTACTTTGTTTTTAGCACTGAGAGAAACTAGTGCTTACAGAGTGCTAAGTCCTCAGATGGTGCTGCCATAAGTTCCCTGCTAAATGGGGGCTTGTAGCTGCATACATTTGTAACTGGAGAGGTTTTAAGTCATGTGCATATTGTTACTATATATGTCTCTTGCCTAGAAAGTTGTGTTGGCTTCCTTCTGCTAATCTGTGGAAGTAAAGAGGACACCTTGACAGTATCTTCTAAGCAATGATGTGATAAGTAACACTCTTGCTCTCAAAGCAGTATGTAGCTCTTAGAGAGACCTGCATGGCACCTTGGCTAGCATCAGTGCTGGAAGCTGTGAAACCTGAAAATGGCCTTTTGATAACACAGGAAATATAAAATGCACAAACCACATGTATCATCTTTCTGCCCAGTTTTTTGACTTCTGCTCCTTTTGGTCTCTAGACTATATTACTTGGGTGCAGTGTAGTTTTGCTTGCCTTGAGTGAGAAGATAACAGGCTGGGCAATGTTCCAACAAGTGTGTTTTTTAAAACGAAACACAGTTTGGCCTAGGTGCAAAGCTGCTATCTGCAATGATTACAGATTTGACTTGCTTTCTCCCTAGTGTATACATAAGCTAAAATGGAAAGGGGGAAGCTGATCAGTACTCACACTTCATAGCATTTTCAATAGCTCAAACTGAACTCATTGCAGAACTAAAAT
>VWZW01004616.1:457916-621269 GCA_013397115.1 Edolisoma coerulescens | reverse complement strand
AAAAAAAAAAAAAAAAGAACAGGCTGAACTTAGCATGTAAGATCTGAAAGGGGCTGGTGTTTAATATTAACCAAAATGGGCTTGAGCAGGAGCATTTCAGTGGCCTGAGCTGGTGCTCATCATAACTTGAAATGTGCTCCACCTTCCCCCTTCACGTCAAGTGCTGGGGAGGAGAACAGTGTGCAGTGACAAAGCACTGACCTTACTCTTCATGCAGCATGTGAGCTGTACTAAAGGGATGGGAGATGTGGGGGGTTTGCACTGAGGCAGTGGGTCTGTGCTGGATTTGTCTGCAGACAGTGCCAGTCTATAGGCACCCGTGTGTTCTTCATTAAGTAGATGAAAGATTAAGTGGGGCTGGCAATGTGCACCTACAGGCCAGAAAGCTAGCTATATCAAAAGCAATGGGGCCAGCAGGTCGAGGGAGGTGATTCTGCCCCTCCTTTCCGTCTGGTGAGACCCCACCTGGACTACTGCATCCAGTTCTGGGGTCCTCAGCACAGGAAGGACATGGACCTGTTGGAGCAGGTCCAGAGGAGGGTCACAAAAATGCTCACAGGTCTGGAGCACCTCTCCTATGAAGACAGAGTGAGAGAGTTGAGGTTGGTTAGCTGGGAGAAGGGAAGACTCCAGGGAGACCTTATTGCAGCAATCCAGTGCTTATAGGAGGCTTGTTAGAAAAATGAGGACAGACTTACAGGGCCTGTAGTTACAGGACAAGAGGCAATAATTTTAAACCAAAGAAGGATAGATTCAGACCAGGTATAAGGAGTAAATTTCTTTATGATGAGGGTGGTGAGGCACTGGAACAAGTTGTCCAGAGAGGTTGCAGATGCCCCATCCTGAAAATGTTCAAGGTCAGGCTGAACAGAGCTCTGAGCAACTGATCTAGTTGATTATGTCCCTGCTTATTGCAGAGGGGTCCCTTCTAAGCAAAACCATTCTATGATAGACTCTGTCTCATCTTGTGCTGATGCTATTATTATAAATGGTATAAAGGCTGAGAAACTGATAAATAGAAGCCGGTAGGAGGAAGGAGTGGATTGTGATTGAAACTAGTTGGTAACAGCTTTCCTTGTTCCTAAGGAGGTGACTAGTTTGTAGTAGCACCTGCTGTTGTACTTTTATTTTAAAAAGTGTTTGCTAAAAATCTTTAAGAAAGTAGAAGTGTGATTAGAGATGTCAAACACTATCTTAACTTGGATCTGGTCTTCCAAATCAGAAGATCCACAAAGATCTTCAGTTGTACTGTCTTCAGGTGGACTGGTATGTCTTGTGCTGCGCAGTGGTTGAAACTAGACCCTGTCTGTTGAGCTTCTGTGAAGGCGTTGTATTATAACACCCTTTTTTTTTCTCCCTCTCATTTTTAAACTCTAGGTGACTTAGCCTTGCTAAAAGTTTCTGAAAGTCTACTGGAGCTCAACACTACACGTAACTGCTTGCAGCAAGGCAGTGAACACCAAATTCAAAGCAATATTAACTTCCTGTGTGGGAAAACACTGGTAAGTCTAAATAATGTGCTCTTATCTTCAGTGGAAATGACAGGTAATTCTGACTTGCTTTTTAAGGAGACTTGCTGTACGTTTGGAGGTACTGATTACTGAGCTTCATAGCTTGAAGAAGAGCCAGTTATATTTTACTGTTAAGTTAAGGTCATGATTTATTGTGGCTTTCAAAATTCAGTCCCAGTAGAAAATAGTTGCAGGTCTGCAGCTTAGCTCTGGTTATGGGCTCTTCTTTGTCTTTAATGGTTTTACGTGGTTTTGCATTGTAGTATTTTATTAGTATAATATGGAGGAATGAGTCAACACTGTACAGGGTGCCATAACAATGCGAGGTGGTGTTTAATTGTTGGCTGTGTCTGAGCTGTGGACCTGGCATGACTGTTTAATAGCACAGTATTGAAGAAAATGACTGACCTCTGTTGTGGGGCAGCATAGTTGACAACAGTAAGCCTTAGGCTTGGTCTGCATGTTGTTGAACTAACAGTGCTCATATAGCCAGCTGGGCTTCTGAGGAAATAGTTGTTTCTGAGAATCTGTTTGAAGTGTGATTGGAGATCCCTGAAAAGTTTCTAGGGGCCTGTGTGCATGCAGTTCACTCCAAAGTGCTTTTGGAGTTACACCCTCCATACACTGAACAGATACCACAGCTTGGTACAGACTGGGATCAGTTCACATATTTGTGTATTTGGGAGAAGTATTTATTGGTGCTGCTGTTGGCACTGACAATGCTTTTGCACACCCTGTCTTGGAAATCCAGCCAGTTCAAAGTACCAGTGCAGCACAGACTTAAATGCTTCTTGTTCTGTTTCAGCAGATGACTCTTTAAACTAAATTAAAAATTATTGCTCAACTTCAACTGTAACGCCAGATCATACTGATCTTCAGACTTCTTCTAGTTAGCTCAGTTCTAATACCTGTTCATCACATGACATAGTAAAAGGATTTTGTAACAGTGTCTGGAAAAACTTGTTTCCTTCCCTTTTATGCCAGGTTAAATGAGAGAAGGGATCAGTTTAAGTATGCTGAAGTGCTTCTAGCTGAGGTGATTGAGGGTGAAGTGAAAAATTGTTGTCTTTTCACTAAGAGACATTCAGTTGAACACCCAGTTCTGAACCATGCTAGAACCCCCATCTTGAAATATATACAAATGTGTATAACATGAGCCTATAAAAATAGGCAGCTAGTGTCAGGGATATTCTTTCTGTATAGTGGAAGAGGCTGCTAATCAGTTGTTTTGGTAGAGTAAAAGACAGGGAACTGATAAACCATGCATTCCCTCGCTGTGTTCACGTATTTGTATGCATTTCTATTTGTGTCTTCCTTTCTAGTAAGCCGATATGACTGGTGCTTCTGTCATTTTCAGTTGGCATAGTAAGCACTTGGAATACAGATGGAAAAAAGATGGAATACAGTTACTGCATATTAGGACTGGCACATGTTAATTTGAGTATTGGTGCATATGCAGACTAAGGATTTGGCATCCTGCATCTTCCAGAGTTGCCCAACAAAGCTGTTATATAACAATCTTGCTGTTAACAAGTGCCATTAAGAAACTGGCCCTTGTTCTGTGATGTGCTGTATTCTGTTTTTCTTAATCTCTTGAATAAACTTCTTAATGTCTACAGATGTAAAAGAAAACCAGTCTGTTTTTCAAAGAATTTTTTTTTCCCATTTAAATAGGGTACCCCTGAATTTGTAACAGCAACAGAGTGTGTGCACTATTTTGAATGGAGGACCTTTGTGGCTTGCAAGAAAGACTTGTTTAAACCTGTGAAAGAGGTAATCTATGTACTATCCATGCAGAAGTTACTCTTCACATACGTGACAATTTTACTCTAATTACCTGCCCCCCACCCCAAATTAATCCGAACAACCTCCATGAACCTATGTTTTTTATAGGTATGTAAAGCATATATGTTGGAAGTTGGTGGAGATGAGAATTTTAAATAACTCTTCAACCTCTTCCGTGCATTGGATGGTTGTTTATAGTAAAACTCTTCTAAGAGCTGGAGCAAAAGAGTCTTAACTTTGGATGCCTCATTTTAATCAGCATGTCTAGCTTTGAGCTTCCAGAAGTAAAAAAACTTTTCCACATACTAACTGGGCTTCATATATGCCTGTTCATAACTTCCTCCTACTTTTGTAGCATGGTTTGCATGTAATTTTTTTGTTGTTCTAGGTCCCTTGCTATGTGTTTGATGGACATCACAAGAAACATGACTTGAATCCTCTCATCCAAGTTTCAGGACACTACTTGGTGGATGATTCTGATGATGATTCCTTGTTCATAAATGTCTGCAGGGACTTAGGTTTGAATGGTTGTTTGTGTCACCTATCAGTGTGTAAATTTCTCGTAGTGTGGTTCTTTGCTGTTGTCTCCATTAAGGTTGTCTGGTGTCCAAAGATCAGTATTTCAAGACTTAGACAATTATTTCAAACTCCCTACCCTCCAAGCATTGAGGTGTTCAGAGGTTGCCCCTTCTGGATGGGCAAGTACTGTTAGTACAGTTTAAATCACTTTTTTTAAGTGGGAGAGTGCAGCTTGTCTTGTATATGCATTTGTTTGCTGCCAAATAGGACCAATATTTTTCATAGGGCTTCATGTGCTCTATATTTATTCCTTTGGACTCCAGGTTGTTGCCCAGTTCCTGATGAATGTCCTGAGGTGCATCTAAAATACTGTTAGGTGCTTGCCTAAGCACTGGTGCATAGCTAGCACCTTCTTCTCAGTTGAGAGCTGTATGCATAAGGAATTAAACCAGCAAAATCACGTATTTGAAACTTACTGAAAAGCTTAGCTTAGCTGTATGCTCCCACTGCGGTTTTTACACTGCAGTTAAGTACGTGTTTTGTGTCCCTGTTAAGGGTTTAATACTTCTAGTTCTAGTGAGAGGTCTGTTCTTTTAAACATCCCACTAGTGTGAAACTTTTTGCTGACAGCTTTGAATCAGATGGTTAATAAGAAACTAAGAAGAGGATGAAACCTTCCCTTTAAGGAGGGGTTACCCATTACTTGGTTGTGGGAAAAAAATAAATACTTGGCACACTTTTAGAAGTTTTCAAAGCCCTGTGTATCCAGCAGCTGTACTAGCAACTAGCTGGAGCTGCTTTGGTGGGAAGGATGAAGTAGCTGTCCCCAACCAGGGCAGCATGAATTACTGCAAGTACTCCTGGTTTTCTCTTGTCAGTTTCACATTCTAATGTAGCCTTTTTTTTAGAAGTATTTCTAGAAAAACCCACAGATAAAATGGCAAGATACTTCAGGTAGAGCAGGGCTTAGAAACTGAGTCCTATAACTTCTTTTCTGTGTGCTATAACCAGGAAGTTCAAGTGGAGAGACCAGAAGGTGCCCCACTGGCAGTGCTGCTTGCTTGTTACATGAAGGTCTGGCATATGATGTTGGCCGTCCAAAGGAGCAGCTGAAGCTTCAAGACAAAGACAGGTATGCAATTTTTGTGGTAATACTTCTGTGGACACTTCAGCCTGGAAACAACACTCGGTAACAGATGAGTCTCCTAAAACTTAACATTAATACCTCTTCAGTGTTGAAGCATTAGCAGAAAAATATTCAAATACTGTCAGAACAGTCTGTCAGGCGTTCTGTGGTAGTGCCATAACAGATCAAATTTTCTCCTTTGTTGTGAGAGACTCCTTTTTACAGAATTGCAGAACTCTTAGAAGCAAGGGGTGATTGGTGCTCTCTGCCCACAAGCAGTAGAGCAAGATTTGGTTCTGTCTGAGGGCCCACAGGGTAAATGCATTTGGCTCACTCTGGGTTTATGCACTGTATTTGGCTCACTCTACTCTCCAGAAGTACTTTAAAAGTTGAGAATAGGACCAGATGTGGCCTTTCGGGTTTTTTTTGCCTTAATGAGTTCTTAACAGAAGAACTAGATAAGCAATGCAAGACGTAGTGTTCCTTGTGGTGGTAGAGCTGGAATTACAAGAAACTTTTCTTAATGATGCTTCTGTTTACTGCCTTTTGTGCTGTAAGTATAGCTTGAAGTAAAAAAAACCCCAAACGACAAAAACCCCTCCAAACAAGTGAAAAAAAAAGAATGAACCAGCCAAAAAGCCCCCCAAAAGCCACCCCACCACAAAGAACTCCACCACTGGCAAAAGCAAACCATAAACAAACAAAAAAACATGTTGAAAACCCACCCAAACAATCTAATGGGGCCCAGGGAACTTATTTAACATGCTGATATTTCTGAGCTTCAGGTCATCTGAGCCTGCTTGCCTTGTCTGTAGGGTCAGTAGTACCCCGTTGACTTCTGCAGTACTCTCTTTGTTTCAGATGCCAGCTGAAGAAAACAAGCAGAATAAATTAATAGCAGGGAGGTTCTGACCTATCTGTGGTACAGTTAAGGGTTTTATTTTGGTTTACAAGTGAAATTGTTAATTCTTTGTTGCAGGGCTTTTCCCCAGCATGAAACAAATGACTGAGTGTTCTGTACCAAGGCAGTAGTTTACATCTGAGGAAACACAAGCTTGTTCTCATACCGAAGTGCAACTCATAGTACTCTAGAAAAGTGCTAGGCAAGCAAGCTTACCCCTGCTAGGATTGGAGAGCTCTTCATTGCTTCAGGAATATTCACTGTATGTGTTCTATCAGACTAGGGTGGCCTGGGAAGGAGTAAGATGATTGTATATCTGTGTCCTGAGGTACAGAAGGGCCAGCTAGAGGTGTTGCTAATCTGAAGCCAGAACGTCAGTGCTCTGGGAGCTGTTGTCTTCTGCCTGTTGAACTGCATAGAATAATAATGCATAGCTGGGAAGTTGTGGTGATCTCCCTGTTCTCTCATCCAAGTAATTTTGCTATTTGTCTCTCCCTGTCAGATAATTACCATGTTTTATTCTCCTACTTCTGCCTCACCTGATCTGACCCAGTTGCCTTGCTCCTGTCAATTTGCTGATGAGCTCATTTTGCTGTTAATTTTGGGGACAGAATGGAAAGAGTTCATATATAGATGGTAAAGTACAGGAATGCGGAAAAACTTGAGTGTGTATTACTTTCAAAAGTCACAAGAACATTTGCCACATCTGCTCTCCAGCAGCAGTTTTGAGAGCAAAGCTGTGAGTGTTCCTGTGACTATAGCTAAATTCTTGCTACGATACGGGTTACCAGGCATTCAGCATAGTCTTAAGAAGGGTACCAGAAGATACTGTATTAAGTAATTTTGCTGGGGCTATTTTAATCTTTATTTTTAATTAACTCTAAGATTAAAGGAATGAGGACCTTATAAATTTAAAAGTTCTTTCAGGAGCAGGGCTATATTGGTATATTCTGCCAGAGTGTCTTGCAAAGATTGAGTGTTTCAAGAATATCCTTCTTCTGTACAGTGCGGTGTCTTAATTGTCTTTTTGGTTTGTTGTTTTCTATTTCTAGGCTTGTATTGAGTTATGAGAGACAATACATGCATGAGGAAGAAAGGCCAGGCTTCTGCCTAGGCCATAATCCAGCAGTGACAGTCACTTTTGTTTGCCCATCAAAGAGGGGAGAAGAGGTAACTTCAATGTTTTACTTTGTGTTAAGTGGTTGGTCTTTAACTTTTGTGTGCATTAAGTCTTTCATTTTTATTCAGGCCTGAAGAGAGCGTAAATATTCCTGGCTTGTAGCTTGTGAAAAATGTGAGATTCTAGATACACTTTTTAAAGTCTTCTAGAATTTAAGGAATAACAAGAACTTGAATAAAATTTCCCCAGGAGTGTGCTGTCTCTTGTATCGGTGAATTTGGTTGTCCCTTTACAGGTTCAAGGCTTTTCTCTAAGCATAGGATGGGCTTAGTGTAGAGTTAATCCTTGGTACCTTGGCACAGAGCTTTGCTTGCTAATGGGCACTCTTCCTCTTCAGTCAGGCTGGGCATGCTTATAGCTGTTGGCTGTTACTTGGTTTCTTTATTAATCTGTTCTTCCTCAGGGAAAAAAAAGTAGCTACTAAGTGTCATTGAATGGCAAGAGTCTGTCACTAAGCAGGCTCCTGAATTCTTTTTAACTTTAAATAAAATCTGTAGTGTTAAGCAACAACTCAGCTTATGTAGGACACTGTCTTAGCCTAACTTGAATGCAGTGTGACAGTCACTTCGATGTGATGCTGGGTAATTTCAGCAACCTACACTCCTTGAATTGGGCCAAAGTGGCAAATGCTGATGCTCTACCATTTCATATAGTGATGCTTTTCATTGCTGGTTAGTGAAGAGGGACCTCTTGTCTGGCTAATTCTTGGTTTAATGTTTAGTCCATCATCTGACCTAGATAGTTACCATACTTCACTCTTGTGGCTGCAGAAACAAACCCGGCTCTTGTCTACTGTCACTTTGTGCTATCTTGCTATAGCTATGCACTCTTGTAGTGTGAGAAATATTACTGGTGATACTTGTGCCTGTAACTGACCTGATACCTGTGTATCTGCCAGTTGTTCTAGCAGGTGGCAGAAATACACATTTATGAAACAATTTGAATTTCTAATGTTTCACTTTAAAGTGAGGAAAACCAAGACTACTGCTTCTCCTGGACGTGCAGAAATATTTCACTGCAGAAGACTCATCTGACACAAGTGTTGGCTAAAGAGTTCTCAAATATCTATGTCTTGATTTCAACTGAGGGAATCAAAGTTGCTAAAACACCAGTGTCTGAAAGTCTGCTTTGTCTTCAGAGAACTTTTGATCTCTATTCCCTGCCTTGAGGACTTCTCTGAGGAAAACGCAATCCAAGCTTAGGCCATTTCGGCTCACATCTTTGCTTTTCCCAACACATTAAGGAAAAGTACTTTTTAAAGTACTATTACTTCTCCTGTCTTTCTGCTAATGTCTGATGCTTTACTTCTGCTTAGACCTGTAATAGTTTGCCACATCATTTATAACACATATTTCTGAGAGACCAGAAACAACGTTTGCACCTCTTAGGTAATTTAGAGGTGAAGTGGTTGTTACTGACCTTAAAGGAATGTGATACTGTTGTTTTAAAGATTATATTTCAAGTAAGTCTACTTATAATTTAAATTCTGTTCACTTCTGTATCAGAGTGCAGGTCCCAAACTTACAGCAAAAACAAATTGCCGGTATGAAATTGAGTGGGTTACTGAGTATGCCTGTCACAGGGATTACCTGGAGAGTAAGAACTGTCTTCTGACTAATGAGCAACATGATATCTCCATTGATTTAAGTCCACTTAATCAATTTTCAGGTAAGCTCAGTATTTGTCTTTTGTGTTTGTGGTTGTTACTAGCTGTCGCTGTTGTGCCAGGGACGGCAAGAGAAGAAACACGCGAAGTCCAAGGCTCAGGGATAAAAGGAAAACTTTAATAATTTTCCAAAGGCTTTTGTATGTTAGATCGCGAAAGTGTGTTAAATAGCATAAGGTAATTGGTCCTTTGGCCGTCTTCCCCTTGAGGGGATTGGTCAAATTCTAAGACACCCATTTTTAAATATTTTTCTAGTTAGAACTGTAACAATACTGCAAAACAGCCTGCGGGTGCAAGTAGTTTACAAAGCCGTAACATAGTTTAAAATAGTTTGCATGGGAAAGGCAGAACTCTCACAAAATACTGCAGAGGGCTGAAGAAATCCCCTGCTGAAGCCTTTTCAGTATCCATAACTAGCCAGTTTTGCATTTCAGTATTTAGGGACAGAAAAAATGTCCTCTGTATATTTTTGGAGTTTCACGTCTGTCCTGATGCGTGTTAAAACACTTTTTTGTTTGTTATTCATTCAGAATATGTCTCACCCTATTTTGCCAAAGATGACAAAGAGGAGTATTACTATTACTTGAATGTATGTGGGAAAACCACTGCAGGTAACTGCAAGGATGGTACACAGTATATTTCATCTTGCCAAGTAAAACGTTCAAATAACCAGAAAAAAGTGGCAGGAAGATTTGCGAACCAAACCCTAAGGTGTGTAAGTGCTCTTTAGCCTGCTAACTGGTCTTGACTGGTCTTTGTTTCCTGCTTTGATGCTTACTTACTTGTCATGTAATCAATAGTTGATACAAAATGCAAGCATTTTTGCTCACTTTTTTGTTAGAAGAACTGTAACAGTATACCAGGATAGCGTTAGCAAACAGCAGAGCCGGTGAGGTTGGCAGAGGCCATTGTCTAGACAGGAAGACTTCCACTGACTTAGTTGTCCCAGTTGCAGATTGTGCTGTACTGCCTGTTGTCCTCCTTTTTTCATGTTTTACATGTAAAGCAGTATCAGAAGAAGCTGATTCTCAAGTGGAATATAGGGACAGTAGTTTGCATGAGATTGTAAAGCAGAGATTAATTCATGTAGATATAATCTTCCATTTTGTCTGTGACAGATCTGTTGCAGTGATCTTCCAGAAAGTATGACTTCCTCCACTTGCAAAAACAGCCACGCAGTAAACTAATGGGAATAGATATTCCACCATACCCAGGGGACCTTTAGAACATTCTTTAAACTCTATAGAAATTAGTGAAAAGTGATCAGAAAAATCAGGGGATGCAAGCTGTTGTTGCTGTAGAAACGTCAGTATTGATGTTGAACTAGCATTTGTTTTCCCATGGAGTGAGACAATTAATAAACGAACTTCTGTTATGTGAAGAACACTGTGTGATTGTCTGACCCCACATTTCTATCTAAAACTGACTTCTTACTCAGATACTCTGATGGAGATCTCACTTTAATTTATCCGAATGGGGATGCATGTAGTTCTGGCTTCCAGAGAATGACTGTCATAAACTTCGAGTGCAATGAAACAGCAGGTGAGTTTAACAAGCTGTGACAGCTCTGCTCAGGGTTTGACTTCTGTGCTTGCTTGTAGACCTTATGCTCAAATGAATGCTTGCTTTGAGCCACAGCTAACACAAGAAGTAAATATTGTTACAGTAAGCAGTAATTTTGATGGCTGGCAGGATGTGCTGTGTAGTAGCACTGCTAGTCTAAATTTACACTGATGATTGAGAAGATGGAAGTATAAAAGAACCTTTTTTTTTCTTAGCCAACGGTAAAAAAAACAGAAACGCAAGTCCTCTGCAGCAAAAGGATTTTTTTGTCTTCCTTGTTCATTACTAGTCCTCAAGTCTCCATGCTTTTTTCCCCTTCCCCCACTATAAACCTAATATCTGTTCATCTGTTTTCCATGTTAAGGTAACGACGGTAAAGGAACTCCAGTATTCACCGGTGAAGTTGACTGCACCTATTTTTTTACTTGGGATACAAAATATGCATGTGTTAAAGAGAAAAAAGATCTCCTTTGCAGAGTGACTGATAAGAGAAAACACTATGACTTGTCACCTCTTATCCGCAGTTCAGGTATGGCAATAAAAACCAGGTTTCAGTTACCTTTGTCCTGAGTTTACATGCCATTTCTAGTGCTATTCTTTATCTGAATATTAGTCAGCTTTTGCTGTTCTTAGTGAATTTCTGGGATGCTGGTGTTTGCTTCCCTCATTCCAAACAGACTGAGCGCCTTATGAAAGTAGCCATGTCCATGACTGCCTTGGTTGCTGCCATCTTAAGTGGTTTTAAGTCACAGAGTCACAGTTTGGGTTGGAAGGGACCATAAAGATCATCCAGCCCAACACCTCTGTCATTGGCAGGAACACCTTCCACTAGACCAGTTTGCTCAAAGCCCCATCTAACCTGGCCTTAAACACTTCCAGGGATGGGGCATCCACCAGCTCTCTGTGCACCCAGTGCTACTCAGAATCCACCGTGGCTCAGCAGCTTCTACCCAGTGGTTTGTGCAAAGGGAATACCTTTGGACCCATCCAAAAATGGCAGGATTTGGCAGCTCTGTCTTCATGGGACAGATGCAGGTTAATATCAGCTGGTGGGGGAACAGAGCTGAGATTAGGGCTTCTGTGTGCTGGGGTATGCTCTGAAGGAGAGGTCATCACACAAATGTGGGGTCCTCTATAATAAAAGGCATTTTGGCATGGAGATGCTGGAACCATTTAGCCAGATGACTTGTTCTTAACAACCCTCTGTATTTCAGAGTCAGCCCAGAACTGGGAAGCTGTGGACAGTAGCTTTTCAGAGGTAGAAAGGAAACATTACTACATCAATGTCTGCCATAAAGTGTGGAAGAGAGGAGGAGCTTCCAGCTGTTCAGATGGTGCTGCTATTTGTTCTGTAGGTGAGTCAGGGGTTTTTGTTCGTGGTGTTTCTGGAGTTTTTTTGGTTCATTGTTTTTTTAAGCCTCTGAAGGCTTGGCACTTTCTCTGCAAATGGGGTTGGTTATCCTGAGTGCCTTCATTTATTTGAGGAAACAGAAGTTAGGAGCATGTTTCTCTTGTGATCTCAAAGATGCTTGAAGAAATAATGCAAGTAGCTTTTTCTAACTAAGGAGCCATAAGCTTTGTAGCATGGTTTGGCAAGGTAAAATCAATGTTTTCTTGTTAACTAGACAAATGGAAAGTCTGAGTATCTAACAGAAGTTTCACTTCTTTTCAGAGAAACAATAGTTCTGTGTTTACTGTCTTTACAGATAAGCAAAACAACAGTAAGAATCTTGGAACATTTGTATCTTCTCCTAAAAAGGTTGGAGAAAATATTCAACTTATATATTCAAATGGAGACAGCTGTGGTTCTAAAGAAAAAATCCAAACGGTCCTCACTCTAATATGCAGACCAGGTGAGAACATCCACACCCTGTTCATTGATCCAGTTAAAAACTGAAGGTCATCTAATAAGCCCAGACATGAGTCCTAAATATTAGCATGTGCTTTTGTCTTTATCTCTTTCTATGAAAAAGCTTGAAGCATTGTGGTTTGTTTACTGGAATGATGGCAGTAGAATTGGAGGTATTTAGTTCTGTTTACCTTTTATGCAAGTGCTCTTTAAAAACTCTTGAGTAGGTCTCTTGAAATAAGATTCTTCCAAACATGATTAAAGTATGTTTAAGTGTTTAAAACTCCACAAATACTTGGAAGCTATATGAAGCACTTTCTTTCCCTAGATTGTCTTGATGGGAAAGAGTGGTTCTGAACTGAAAACAGATACATTAGCCTTCTTTTCCAATAAGTATGGTTTGTATCTGAACTGCTGGCAGTTTATGAAAAGCAGAAGTTAATATTGTTCATGTTGATTGTAATAGCCTGCTAGTTACCTATCTCCTAGGGAAATAGAAAACCTGTGTTCCTCTGCCTCAGCCTGAGGAAGTTGAAACTTCCAAGTGTGCTGGCTGTTAGGATCAGATTATGCACTATTTCCTAATACAGCTATTGCTTCGTAGTAAAACACCCGTTTTGTGTGTCAAAGTAGACATTTTTTCAAATATTATGATAGTTCTCAGGAGCAGATTGAACCCTGCACCTTTACTTCTGGGCTGAACTTTTATTTTTGGGAGGAGGATGCAAAGACTTCATGAAAAATAATTTTGGTTCCATTTTCAAAGAAGAGATATTTTAACAGTTATCCTGGTCTGCTTTTCAGGAGAAATTAGTGTCCTTAGGTGTAGATTCCTAGTTCCTGTTGGCAGTCTGGCTGTCTGTATGCATAACACGTTGCTCTTGTGATACCAGGTGATCTAGAAAGTGCTCCAATCTTGATGGCTGAGCGTGAGTGTTCATATGCATTTGACTGGTATACTGCTGCTGCCTGTGTGCTGTCTAAAACTGAAGGAGATGACTGTCAAGTCTCTGATCCTCAGGCAGGTATGTATTTCTGTTCAGCAAATCAGAAGGTCATTAGGGGTAGAACTTGTGCCACAACGAGTAAGTCCTTACGGTATTCAAGTGCAAAGGGAATTCAACCTAATGCTAAGCACCCACGGTTTTAAGTACACGCGTGTGGAAGATCAGAACAGCATGAGCTTAATACTCCCCTAGTGATTATAGGAAAATAGATGTAATGTATATTTTACTGAAGTAAATATCTCTGTATAAGAAACCAGGCTTCTAGTTTGTCCATTTTGTTTCTGGAACAGTAATTACGTAGAAGGAGACTTACTCGGGGAGGTGAACTAGCCATGTGACTGACTGAATCAAAAACCTGTGAGAGAAATCAGGACATAATTGAACTGATAAAGTTTATTCCTTCCTGATTAGGCTTCTCTTTTGATTTATCACCTCTGGCCAAGGCAAAAAGTTACTATACAGTTAAAACTGTGGAGTACTTGTTTTACATAAGCGTCTGTGGCAGTCTGCCTGATGACCTGTGTCGCACAAAATCAGCAGCTTGCCAAGTAACACAAAGGTGAGTAACTCATTCTGTTGTCTGTAAGAGATATCTTGTTGCATGATGTGTTGTTGTCTGTGTGCAACAATGAACAATTTGCATGTAAAGTAATTACTGGGCTACCTGTAATAGTTTCAGGTAATTTGCATGTAATTTGCAGTAATTACACTGCCAGCTGTTTCAAGCCAAATGCACATACATGTAATCTTGCTTACAGCTAACTTGTGAGATGGAATGTGCCCATTGCTCTTGTTGTCATCTACCCATAGGGACTGTGAACTCTAGATTAACTGCTGCAGCTGTATTAAGGCAACCTACAATCCAGAGATTGAGGGTCAGCTGTATTCCAAGAGCTGGCCTAAAGAATGTGAGCTTGCTGCACTTGGGTAAGCAGTGGCTTCCTTAGGCAGAGGTGAAGCCCAGAGTTTGGGCATTGCACCATATGGCCTCAGGTAGTGCCAGTGGAGGTTTAGATTAGGTAGTAGGAAAATTTTCTTCATGGAAAGGGTTGTCAAGCATTGAAACAGGCTGCTCAAGGAAGTGGTGGAATTGCCGTCCGTGAAAGCGTTCAAAAAATGTGTGGATATGGACATGAGGACCTGGTTTAGTGGTAAAGATTTGGTGGTGGCGCTAAGTTGATGATTGGACTGGATGGTCTGGGAGGCCTTTTCCAGCCTTAACAATCTTCTGATCCCCGTTACTAAATGTGCTGCGCAGGCATGGTCCCAGTGTGTACTGCTACTCTGACAGCATCACTGCTTTTGCCTCCTACAAACTGTGTCTGAGGTAGTATCTCTGCACTTCAGGTTCCAGGTCAGCCTGCTGCCAGAGATGGGGTACAGTGCAAACACTTGCAGCTGTACGTGAGCTGGCTGAGTTACCTCCAGCCAAGACAGTTCACTGCAGACTCTAAATATGTTCTTCAGGGGAAGATGGTCAAGCTAGGTCTGATAGAGTCAATGTTAAGTCAGAGTGAAGAAACACTTGTGAAGCAAAACTGATATCTAGCAGAGAGCTGGTGTGCAGTGCTAGGTCTTCACTGCCCCTATGTAATTGGATGAGGCCAGTTTGACCCCAAGATGAGGGTGTCTGCAGTTTGACTTCTGCTTTGGAGAATGAGAATTTGATGGTATTGTCACTCTTTCAGAGGAGGGAGTATTGAAGTTTTCTAGATGTCTAAGCAGTATGTAACTTCCTTTCCTTTTCAAAGGAGGACATCTGTTCATGTTTTAAGTTTCCTTTTGGCAGTGTTCTTTTAATCCCAGCTCACTGAGGTCTAAGCAACTTTATTTAATTATTATGTCTTACTAGGGTGTCTTGTATAAACTTACTTGCGTGGTTACTATTTGTAAGACTTCTTTTACAGACAGAATTAATTTTGCATTCTGTTCACTCTCAAAACTCACTTTTTCTTCTCTAGTAAGGATCAGTCTTGGAGTCTTGGACTGCCCAGTTCCAAACTTTCATATTATGATGGCCTGATTCAGTTGACCTACAAAAATGGTACAGCATACAACAATGAGAATAAAACACAGCGATCTACCCTTGTAACTTTCCTGTGTGACCATGATGCTGGAATAGGTCAGCCTGAATATCAGGTAAGAAGTTCTATATGAAAAAAGGAAGGATCTCCATCCTAAAATACTGACAAGAATAACTACTAGGTCAGTACAAGCAGCCTGTTATGTGTGGAAATAGCCAGTATCTATAAAGCAGACTAAAAGAAATAGTTATTTCTGTTGGTATATTTGACTCTTGTTGCAGCTATAAAGCTTACCTTGACCAGTGAATAGTAAGCTGTGTACCTGGATCCAGATTCTTACCTCACTTTCCTCTAGTCCCTGGGCTATGTAATTATTAGTGCTTTTGATTGTCTTGTATTTCTAGCCAAAAACCAGACTGGCTGAGAAGTAACAAACGGTAGGACTGTGTGTCCTGTAACATAACAGATAGCAGTTTAACAGAACTAGAGCAGGAGCAGTTTTGGTGACACGGGGAATATATACTTGTCTATAACAGGACAGACCAACACAAATCGGTCTGAGAAAGTATATCCCAAAACCAAAGGGAGATGGCAAGCTTGACATAAAAAGGAGTAGCTGTGAGTCACAAAGTTGTCTGTGTGGAAACCCTCTCTGACATGTTCTGCTCGTTTGTAGAAAGAAGATAGCTATACCTACAACTTCAGATGGTACACTGAACATGCTTGTCCAGAAATTCCACTGGAATGTGTTGTGACTGATCGCAACACCATGGACCAATATGACTTGTCAAGGTAGGAAAGTAACACATGCAGTATAACTAAACTATTCTAGTTTGGTGTTCTGGCTGATAGTTCTGGCTGAAGTTGGTTTCCTGTGTAGACAGCACCAGAAGCTTTGCCTGTTGTGACAATCTTGACTGCAAGTGTGTTGAAATCCCTCTAGTATGTTGACTTGACTCCTAGGGTGTAAACTGACTTTTTGGGATGGTTCTGCTTATAAAAACTTAGTACCTTGTCAACTGTGCTGTGTCCCAGGAGTATTCTTTCTAACTGTAGCACTTAAAAATGAGGGGGGAAAAGTTACTCTGGAATGCCTTAAGGTTGCTCTGTTTCTTGAGACTGAGAAAGCTAGAGAGAGTCTATGAAGAATGTGTGTTCTTAGAGCAGAACTTTTTCTTTCTGCACAGGTTAGCAAAATCTGAGAAGAGAGGTGAAAACTGGTATGCCATGGATAATTCAAGACCGAATGAGCGCAAGAAATACTACATAAATGTCTGCCGACCCCTGATTGCTGTCCCAGGATGTGACCGGCGAGCGTCTGTCTGTCAGATGGAATATAGGCTTGTTTCTGTGAGTACCCTTTCCGTCCCAGCTCAGAGCTGGTTTGCCACAAGTGAGATTGAAACAGACACGAGTGAGATTAAGACAGCCATGTGGATTCTGACTCCTTGTGCAAAGGAATATTCTGGGTACCCATAATGTTTACATAACCATAGCAGAATGGTAGACCTCCTGTTCACCTCTTCAAAGACTAAAGCTTTAATTTTTACAAGTGTACCAATGTCATGATTGACAGTCATGATTATTTGCCCTGTATTTCAGAGGCAGACAAACTGCATCTCTTCTGTATGAATTGCTGGAGTCTCAGAGACTGCTAAGAATACATGTTTCTTTAGGAACAGGCTGTTCTCCTGGATATTTTGTCATGCTTCTGGCTTGTTTTAGATTCAACTGCTGAAAAAAATTGTTTAAAGATTCTTTGTTCCCCCCTCCCCCGCCCCCAGTTGTGGAGGTTGTCTGTTAAATATGTGAAACAGAGTGGGAGAGAAATGTAGAGGTATCTCTATACCTTTGTTATCTTCAAAACTCTCAAGATAACCTGTATACAAGAGTATTGTAGTAGGTATTTTTGGTCATATTTATTTTATTAAATGTTGCTGACATGCTTTTCTTTATTTCTAGTCTTCTTATTCTGAAGTCACCTCTATTAGTAATCTTGGTGTTGCCAGTAAAGAACTAGTAATTGAAAGACCTGGACATGTTTCTCTAACCTATGCAAATGGCTCTCTGTGCATCAATGCTGATGGAAAGACAACTACTTATACCACCACCATCCACTTTGTGTGTTCCAGGGGCACTCTTGTAAGCACAAATGATCTTCTAGTTGTTATTTCATCATAGTAGGTTTCTCATCCTGTAATATGAAGCCATATGAAGATGTGTAGTGTATAGCAGGTTTGTGACAAGGGAGACTTCTTCAGGTGTTAAAACAGAGATATAAAAACAAAGCTGATTGAAGTGTTAGAGAAGCATGTGTCTGAGTATTTTATCATAAACAAGAACTAGATAAAAACTAACAGCTTTGATGGACAATAATATTTCAGACTAGTCTAATTAGCGTGAAATATACCTGAGGACTTAGAACTGCAAACATTGTGGACCCTCTTTAAGAGGAAGAATACTGTAAAGTGTATCTTCAGGCTTAGGTTCTGCATCCTCTGTAGATTGTTGATTCTAGAATTTTTGAGTCTATAGAGTTTTTGGTGATACAACTCCACATACTGAAGTTTAGACTGAGGGGATTATTAGACCTAAGCTTGCGTAGACTTGTTCTTCCTGGTTTTGTGAATCTGCAGGTCTTACTCTCATTACCCACATGATCTTTAGTCTAAGAGGTGTGGTGAAAAATCTGTGACATGGAGCAGTTATGAACTTCTTTGCTTTTGTCTGAAAAACACCGACATGAAGTGCATATAATTAATATTCCTGTTACCTTGTTACCTCACCTAACAGACTTACATTGCTTTACTTTTGCTTTTTTTTTTAATTATGGACTATGTATTATACCCCAAAACTCTTCAAAGCTTAGACAGAGACAAGATCTAGTTATACCTGTCTAGATTAAATATTGCATTTGATCTGAGTATTTGTATGTCAGATTCAGTTCTTGGCTAATGCTTGGTGGCATGTTAAGTGTTTAACTAGACAAAGTTTTCAGTGATGACGTTCAAAATAAATGGGGGAGAGGGAAGTGGGGTGGGAATTGTGTGCCTTTGTAGTGAAGTCTTTTAGAAGAACCTGACAGTTTCTCGTAAGGTGTGATCTCAAGCATGAGAAAGTGATAGCTATTACACTTACTCTGGTCTTCCTCTGCAATCTGTTTCCAGAGTAGCAGCCCTCGGTTTATAGCTATTCTGGATTGTGTGGCCACTTTCTTATGGGAAACTGAGGCTGCTTGCCCAATCAAGGAAACAAAGGATGATTCTCAGGTGAGAAAGGAGAATGTAAATTGTATTTGTAGTCTCAATGTACTATTTTTTTTCTAGCACTCTTGGTTGCTGTGTTTAAATGGCTCTTGAAGAAAACTAACTAAAGTGAAGTCTTAAGCTGGTCATGATGGAGTCTTGTGGTATCTTATTGCTTTATTTTTGAAGTGTTTCTGAAATGTCTAACTTCTGACCAAAGTATTCAGGTGCTTTCACTTGAGAACAGTTTACTTGCTCTTGTAATTGAATGTTTCATTCCCTTGCTATGTTGCTAGTAAAACTGAATTTATATGTAAGGATATGTATTGTCCTTGTTTTGTGCAGATCATCAAATGAGACTTTTCTTTTTTCGCGCTAAACCCTCAGATTAGCTCAGTTGGTTGGAGCATGGTGCTAATAACACCAAGGTTGAGGGTTTGATCCCTGTTCGATCCCCGTAGGGGCCACACAATAAAGAGTTGAACTCAATGATCCTTGTGGGTCCCTTCCAATGCAGAATATTCTGTGAAATCTACTCAGTTGCTTCTACTTTACAGGTCTCAATATAAACACATTGGTGTGAAGACAGCCCTCAGTTAAAATTTCCTTGCTCTTAGCTAATATGATAGGTGCTATTTGTTAAATTCCACTTTGGTATGTTGGTGTGGCTGATGTCAGTGGACAAAAATAATTGAATAAATGTACAAAAGAATTGAATGAAGCTACTTGCCAGAGCTGTATTCTGGTGTTCTGGTATGCAGGCTAGGAATATGTCTAAATCACTACTTTGGCTCTTGAAACAAGTTAGAGGTAAAACCTAAACAGAAGGAATGCAGGAGAAAATAATTCTGTTGTAATTTCTTTTTTCCAGTCCTGCTCTGTGCGAGATCCAAACACTGGCTTTCTGTTCAACCTGCAGCCATTAGCTTCTGAGGAAGGCTATACGGCTACTGGTAATGGGAAGAATTTCTCGGTAAGGATTTTGACTGTACAGTCTGTTGTTTATGAGCGCTGTTGTTGCATTTTTTTGTCTTGCTTAGTGATCTAGTGGAGCTTTCACTCAGTCCTCTTAGGAAATATGAGTTGGCAGGAAAGCACTGTGATTGAGAGAAGGAATGAAACATAACTTCATTCATCTTAGATGGTCTTAAAAGCATTAAACTTCTGGTTCTTGGTGAACATAAGGTTGCCACACTTTTGAGGCTACCTTTTTGAGATGATTTTCCCCTTATGGACTCCGTTGTGTACTACCAATTTATCTGCTGATTCTGAAGAAATTGACAGAGAAAGCCTAAAAAGGGATTTATCTGTTCATATCAGTGTTTTTAATGTAATCTGCATGTGTCAGTAGTCCTAGGCTGTCACAGATAATACTGTAGTAGTATCTTAGGCCAAGAATAAACTTGCTGAACCACATCCTGTACTTCTAGTGGGGAGAATTTGTGGACCCTGTAATCTGAAGATTGAGGCTACTGTTACTATGTTATAGTTGAAATGTCTGTCATTTCCAGACTGCAAGACAACCATGTTTGAAATAGTTCTCAACAAGGGAGTTTTACTGATGTAGAAATGGCTATGTGGACCTTGTTTTTCTGATGCATTTAATACTATGTACATCTACATGTTTTCAAAACTTCTAGCTAAACATTTGTGGATACTTGCCGTATTGTGGTAAAATCAATGGCAAAACAGCTGCTGGGTGTGAAAGAGAAAATCTGACACCTGTGAGGTGGGTGGAATTGGACAAAACCCTCTCTCTATCCAGTGAAGGGTTTCTAACTCTTACCTACAGAGGTCCTCTTCGTGTGGAATCAGGTGAGTTCAGGAAATACACAGTGGAAATGGATGCTTGTATTGTAAAAACTTAGTGTGAGTGGTCTTCATTCCTTCTTTTGTTCATTATGTGTACTGGAGTCTATTTGGCATGCTATTAATTACTTAAACAAGCTGGCTCATATGGAAATTTCAGGAAGAAATAAAGTTATGCAGAATGGTAGAGGCTCAGTTCTCAGTAATACATGTGCATTTCAAAACTCTAAGAAAGTGACTCAATACAGTATAGGGCTTTTTCCTTAGCAGATGAAACATATTGGTCCTTCCATGGAGAAATGGATAGTTGAATTGGGAAAACAAATAAAATGAGCTCTGGCTCTTTTTCTAAGTGAAGTAATAGCTTCTATCTTCAGTTTCATGGATAATGCTCTCTAAAGTTGTTTCATATCTGAAAGGTCAGTTTTCAGTAAGCTTATACTCTCCTGTATGGAATTTTTTGAATTAATGCTCTAATATTTCATGTACACCTACTTCATGAATTTAAGTCTCTTTTGCAGATAAAACGAATGAAAAATGTGTTTTTGGTATTACATGCTCTCCAATTATACTGAAACTGAGCTTCATAGAAAGGAATATGACATTTTAACAACAAAAGGCTTTGGGAAAACTGGGTTTTGGATTCAGGACCCTCAGATGCTTCTGCATATTTGTCCTCTATACAAATCGCTGGGGTGATATCTCTTATTTTCTCAGTTGCGCCATTTTTGTACATAATATATAACAGTGATTGAGCTCTTAGGTATTTTGCTTTGAGAGATTCTACAATTTTTATAACACTACTAAGCATTTTAATGACAAATACCACTCCCTGACATAATTCTGGCACTTCTTGAGGACTAAACTGAGCTTAAAATATACTGCTTTGATAGGATCAGTATTATTTGTTCTGTAGTCATTACACTGAACTTCTGACAAACAAACAGAACCCCCAAACCCAAAACTTTGTGTGGTGTAATTTAAAAGCAGCTGTTGCCACTGGTGATATTTTAAAGCTTTTCTGTTTCTTCGTATATGTCAAAGAACATAGGGAACACAGGTCAGTGAAGGTAATTATGTTCTTGAAATGTGTCAAGGCATTTTGGCCTCTCATTTGTAGAGGCAGTTGTGACTGCTAGGCAATTTTTCATAGCTCCTGAAAGAAGGTTTGTGTATTTACAGCTAAAACCCATAAGCAGTAAGGTAGTGTTATCCTTGAAGCAGTTAGTAATAAGAAACTGTTAGAAAATTCTGAAGTCAACTATTAGCTCGAACTCGAATTCAAATGTTCCAAACAGAACCATCAGCAGATAAATGTTTGTTTTACAGGAACATCAGACATGTTCAGAGTGACTTTCATTTGTAATGATTCGTATCCTGGAGAGCTTAAGTTTGTGCGTGAGGAGATAAACACAGTGCTGGACATCCATGATACTTTTTTTGAGTTTCACACAGCTCTGGCTTGTGCTCCTGCTCCTGTAGATTGTCAGGTTACAGGTAAGTACCTGGAATTTGAGTGGGCCCTGTCCCATGTTGGAAGGATTAACTGAACAGCAAACTTCTGCTTAGTGGAGGGCTTTAATAATACCTATTGTGAAGACATTTGTAGGACTTAAAATCTTCATAGAAGTTGTAGGGTGGGAGAGGAGGCAAGTTTGAAGCAGGCTTAACTTAAAAAAACAGGGAAAGAAGCTAATTTAAAACATTATGGTATACACAAGCTGATAATTACTTTGAAAACCTTTAATCCTTTTTGTGACCGATGCTGCTTCAGCCCAACTCTGAAGCAAGTGAGTTAATTTAGTATTGACATCTGTTAAAATGCACCCGTGAATTGTGGAGAAGTTACATTTGGGAAGTAACTGTCAAGGGAACTATGTTCTTCATTTGGCATAGTGATGTTTTTGTGGCAACAGTACATTCTCCTAATACATATCTAATGTGATTCTGAAAATTATTTTGAATTGTGTGTTCGTCAGTGAAACTGGTATCATTTCAAACCCAGTTCTGCTGTAAGTATTAAGTTCTCTCAGCTTACTGTATTTCTTCCAGATGCTGCTGGCAATGAGTATGACTTAAGTGACTTGAGCAAAGAGGGTGAGCCATGGGTTGCTATAGACACTTCAGAGGAAGCAAAAAAGCGAACTTTTTTCTTGAATGTCTGCAAGCCCTTGCCCTACGTGACTGGATGTCCTGGTAAGCCAAGTGGCAAGCACTTATTAACTTGTGGCTTCTGATGCAAGACCTTGTAGTCAGAATGATGTCCCTGGGTATTTTTGAGGGATTTATTGACTCCTGTCCATTTAATCACAGAAATAGCATAGGCCTGGGTGACATATGTTGGGAGTATTAATAAACAGACTTCTGCAAACTGAGAGCAGTCTTAATGCTTATCAGGACTCTTGCATTGAGATGTATGTGAATGCATTTGGGAGAATTGCATTGAGGGCAGTATTTCCCGGGATCTGTGATTTTATTATTATTTTTTGAAGAAGATAGGAAAGTGTCATAGTTTAACCCCAGCCATCAATCAAGCCCCATGCAGCTGCTTGTTCACTTCCCCATCAGCAGGATCAGGGAGAAAATCAGAAGGGTGAAGGTGAGAACTTGCAGTTTCAGGTAAAGGTTAATGGGCGAAGCATAAGCTGTGCATACAAGCAAAGCAAAACAAGGCATTCATTCCCTGCTTCCCATGGGCAGGCAGGTGTTCAGCCATCTCCAGGAGGGCAGGGCTGCATCACCTGTAACAATGACTTGGGAAGACAAATGCCATCATTCCAAATAGCCCCCCTTCTTCCTGCTTCCCCCCACTTTATAGTCTGAGCATGATGTCATATGGTCTGGAATATCCCTTTGGTCAGTTTGGGTCACCTGTCCCAGCTGTGTCTCCTCCCAGCCTCCTGTGCACCCCCACCCCCTTGCCACATAGCAGTATGAAAGCAGAAAAGGCCTTGGCTCTGTGTAAGCTCTGCTCAGCAATAACAAAAACATCTCTATTATCAACCCTGTGTTCAGCACAAATCCAAAACACAGCCCTATACTCCCCACTGTGAAGAAAATTAACTCTACCCAGCTGAAACTAGTACAGAAAGTCAAATGTTGTTGAAGCCTCCTAACCGAATGAGGCCAGAATAAGATGCTTATGCTATGTCTTACTGCATTTCTAGCCAGTTTAATATATTTAGCACTACTGTAGTCTTTTACAAGTCTGTGGAACCAGGTAAATTAGTGCAGTTTGAAAGATTTCAGTGTCTGCAGGACAGTAACTTGTTCTATTCCTCAAAGGCTTTAGGTACACAATGTCTCTATCTGTATTTATGAATATGTGTGTGTTGTGTTCTGCTTCAGGAGTTTGAGACAGTTTACTTCAAAGCTCTCTTAAAACTACCCTGTTACATTATTTTACAATAAATTTAACTCTGGTTGTCAAAGCTTTCAACTAAAGCCCAGTTCCTTTCCTGTAGGTGGTGCCATAGGATCTTGTGTGAAATACACTGATAAAAGCAAGAACCTTGGAGTCATTCAGATAAACCCCCAGGCTGCTACCGATGGGTCGTTAAGCATTATCTACTTGAATGGTGACATATGCAAAGATAATCAGCGTTATTCTACACGTATAATCTTCCAATGCGATCAAACAACGGTAGTTTTCTGTTCTACTTGCTATTAATGGGGATTTTAGTGCTTGTAACAGAATAGACGGTGTTTACTCCTCTTAAAATGCAGAAGCTGGTTCTAAAAAGTAAAAACTTACAGACTGGGTTTTTCCTTGTCTCTACTTAATAAAGCTCTGTCTGCTTTACTGAACCTGTAGGACACAACAGTGAGCTATCAGAATCCTGTGAGCCACCAAAAGCAGCTCTTTGCTGAGCATGAGTACTGAAATTTGATAGCGGAGATCTTGGACTGTGCAACTGCAGTAAAAAAAAAAGCCATGCATGTATGTTTTGAGACTTGCAGTGTAATTATTAGTAAGCCTCCTTAATATGGCTCTTTTCTGCAGGGATCACCAGTGTTGGAGCAAGAGAATGACTGTGAGTTTGTCTTTGTTTGGAGGACCTTGGCAGCATGTCCTGTTCACAAAGCAGAAGGTAAGTGTAGTTATTTGAGCTTTAAAGTATCAATCAAACTGTGCAAGTGGTAAATACTTATGAAGCTATGTTGGTTTCTTGCCCTGTGAATCTTTCTGTAAAAAGTGTTGGCTTGTGGAGGGATGTCTGTTCTGAGCTTTAAACTAACTACGAATCCTATCTACCGTTAAAAGTACAGGTTAGGATGACAGGCAAATGTACTTGCCTATCTAGGGAAAGAAGATAGAGTAATAATGCTGTTTGAAGAAAGCATTGTACTACCTTGTTAAATCACAGACAGACTTGCTAGTAAATATTAAAGCATCAGGTTTCATGAGAACAGAGTTGATTCTGTGCCTGGCAAGTCATTCCCTTGTCCCTCACCGAAGACTGGAAGCAAGGCTTTCAACTTGGCCCTTGTTAAACAATGGGGGAGAGACCAGTGGGGGAGTCTCACTTTGCATTTGACTCCAGGATGTGCAACAAGGAATCACAAGTTCTAGTTCTGGTACTTGATTGTCTCTTAGATGGAAGGTTGAGTGTGTAGGCATCTTCTCTGCCTTTGCAGGCTTTGTTTTGCAGCTTGTAGATAATTCCTTATAAAACGTCTGGACTTCCTGTAAAGGATCTATCGCAACGGTCCTAGACATTATTGAAACTGCTAATGATCTCACGTGGCATGAGGAATGTTCACAAACTACTGCTCTGTAGCACATAATTACTGTGCAGGACAGTGGTGACTGAATTGTGGCTTTGAAGGGAGGAACACTGATGTCCTTAGCTTGGTACCAACTTCTATGATTGAGAAGAGCATAATGTTCATGTGATACAATGTGATGGTTTTTTTAAAAGCTTCAGAATATTTCACAAAGGGTCACTTTAAAACTGAGGACTTGATCAACAGTAAAGTCACTGACGTATATCAGCTAATGAGACTCATGAAACGAGAATTTTCCTAAACCTTCTTTTATATACATCTTTGTAGATTTGTAAGCTGGAGTAAATATTTTCTATTACCGATTATTTTCTTAACTCAGCAAACTTCAGAGTTGTTAAAAGAAGATACAAGACTGACATCTAGGACACCTTTTGCTTTGATCTTGTGACCTGCTGTACTTTCCAGATAATTAACCAAGTTCTGGACTTAGTGTCTCTGATTCTGTACTTAACTTTCAGCACAGCTGAAGGAAGCACTTGAGACCACTCTGAGGTAGTTTTTGAACTACAGTGTGACTTTTGCACCTTGCTTTAGTGGCAGTTATAAAAGAAATGTGCCATTTATATATAGTCACATAGTTCTAGATATTGGTGACTTCACAAAATGAGTTGCATAGCTGAACTGAGATGGTTCTTCAGTGTCACTGCCCTAAAGTAGCTACTCATTTTTGTGGCCTTATTTGTCCAGTAAGCCTTAATTGTCCCCAGTGTATTTGGCAAGGCTAATAGATCTTAAGTTGTATTTTAAATTCTTAACTTCTCTTTAAAGGAAAGGATTGCCAGGTGAAAGATCCAAGGTATGGTCACATTTTTAACCTGAAGCCACTTTCCGATAAAGACATAAAAGTGACCACGGATGAGTATGACTACTACTTCAGAGTTTGTGGAGAAATAACAGAACCTTGCAGCGCAGAGGGTCACAGTGTTGCAGAAGGTCACAGCGTTGCATCCTGTCAAGTAAAGAAGACAGACAGTACTTTCAGAAAAGTAGCAGGTACTGCACGTATCAAAACAAACCTAGGGAACGGGAAGATTAGCCAGGGTGTAACAAAAGAAGGGTCCTTGCTAATCTTGTACATCTAATGAGATAAAGCACACCTCACTGCTTCTGCTAAATGTGCACATAAAATGTCATACATGTAGTTACCTTGACACTCAATTATGAATGAGCTCAACCTTACTGTACTGGAGTAGTAGTCACTCAATAACTAGATTGCAAGTTTTAGAGGAAGATTCAGGTCTGTCTGTAAATTCTTAAATTGTGCATGTTATTGCTGTTTATGTGACCCTGTTGCCAGAGGCATTACTGCAGTTGTGTGTTTACTGGAGCTGTTGACTTTTCTCAACTCTTTGCTTCTAGGTTTACGTACAGACAAACTGACTTTCAAAAATGGTTTAATAATGATTAATTACACCAGTGGAGAAAAATGTCATAAAATATATGAACGATCAACTGCCATATTATTCTATTGTGACAAGACTACATCTGAGGTTAGTTTCAAAACATTCTTCCTGTACATACTGTCTTCCAGAGTTGCCCACTTTTTTAAAGTATGGAAGGGTAGGGTGAAGAACATGAACATGCCTGATCATTTACAGATTAGACAGGTGATTCAAAGGTCCTGTGAGGGGGCAAAAAAATGAAGAATGTTTTGAATTTCCTATTTATGGATGGTAGCTTTATCATTGCCCAGGAAGATCAGGGCATGTTGTTCCTTTAAGGGACATCTGTCATTACCAAAGCTCTTGGAGAAGTTGGGAAGGGATGTTCTTCCATAAGTAACAGCTGTTTCTTTGTAAGAAATAAAAGGTAAAAGGTTTAATATGCAGGAAAGCAGGTATTACATGGCCAGACTAAAATAAGCCGGTTACTTGCTTTTAGTATCTGTCTGTAGTTGTGCTCCCCTTCCTGTTCTTAAACAATGGTGTCTAGAATTACTTTTGCTCGTCTTACTTCATGGGGGAGGCAACAATTCCTAATGCTTGCCGTTTTTTCAGAAGTGTGCATGTGGATAAACTCAGGTTTGGGAGAAGCCATGCTTTTCAGCTGGTCAGAGGCATAGTGTGGCTCTAAGATAATATGTATGTTCCTGCATCTTCTTGAAGCATGACTGAGACGTTTTGGTTTCAATGTGTCTAACTGAGAAAGCAAATTGCTTTTGTATTGTGTTCTTTCAGCCTGTATTTTTGAAGGAAACTCCAGACTGCACCTACCTGTTTGAATGGCATACTCAGTATGCTTGCCCACCTCTTAAATCTACTGAGTGCTCCTACAAGTAAGTTTTTTCCACAAAATTAAAATGGAGATGTACGTTGAGAGAGACAAATACAGCCTTCTTCCAAATCTGTGCAACACTGCTCCTTTAGCTATTGTGTTTTGGCCAGCTAATGTAGCATCCAATGCCAGTGCATAATATTTTAAATAACATTTGCAACCTATGCTTCTGAAAACTAATTTCATTGAAAAAAAAAATACTTTTGACATTCTTCTGGGGAATAATAAAAGGGAACTGTTTGGTATGTATTTATTGATGGTTGAATGCTGAGTATGTTAGGTTGTTGCAAGTGTCTCGTTATTATTTAACAATAGCTAATTTAAACAAGACTACAACTGTCTGTTTGAAACTTGCACCAAACAATGCTTCAGGAAAAATGTCATTTATATCTGTCACAACCAAGTATTAGCTCATTAAGATTGGGTAAGTGGGGTCAAATGTGGCTAATAATTGGCCCAGAGTTTGAACGTCTGGCCTCATTATAGGTCACTACCCTAAAGTAAAACAGTGCACTGTAACTGTGTGTGTGCATGCCATGCACTGAAAGCCAACATGCTTGAATTAAAAGTTAGAATTACTCTTGCATTGGCTGAGAGCCAAACGTGGACAGTTTCTGTGGGGATAGCTGGTGCAGTGATATATCTCTCTACTGAATTTGAAGTTTCTGGAGAGCAGTGAGTCTGTTGCAGATTTCTTTTCCAGTGTAATACTCTGCTTAGAGTTATCAGGTTAAAATTACTGTAGTAACTTAAGAATTGCAACTTTAAAATACTTAATTATTTTATGTGCTTTTAATCTTTTGTACAGGGATAATGAAGGAAACTTCTATGACTTTTCATCTCTGACGCGACATAGAGAGAACTGGGAGGCAATTGCTATATCTGCTACTACCCAGAAATACTACATTAATGTCTGCAAGCCCTTAGTACCATATAGTGCTACACGTAAGCGCAAAATAAAAATATATTCTTCCTATAGCTAGGGAAGGCAAGTGGTAGGACAGTTCTGCTGGTGGCTGTTCTGAGTGAGAAAAATCACAGCGCAAAGTATGTGGAGGCAGTGGTGTTACTTCAACACCAGAGGGAAAGGTAGATTGTGGGCCTGATTTCCATCTCTTAGTGGGTGAGATTCACTAGCAGCTCTTACCTTCTCTTGATAACTTTGGCACTCCGGCTCTTCTGTCCTTATCCAAAGTATGCTGTAGATCTTAAAGATTAAAGTTACCAGTTCAGAATTTCTCTATGGCATCCTCTGACTGACTCTATTTTGTGCAATGCAAGGCCAGACTGTAGCCTTCCTCTCTGTAGTAGTCTACTTCTGCTGTGGTAGCTGCCACTACTTTTTGCATGACCTTAAGTGAAGTGAGACAATTGCTGCTAGTTGTGATTTTTGGGGAAAATACACCCCAATGAATATGGTTTGGACAATGGCTTGGAGATAGATCAGCCATGATATACCTGAGAGTAGTGGAGTTTTATTCCAGGCGAGTACACCTTACTAACATTTGGAGTGATAATGCAGTTTTTGTTTATTTGTACAGGTTCCTGCCCTTCTGATGCTGCTGCCTCCCTCATTGAGGGTACAAAATGTACCAGTCTTGGGGAAGTGGCTGAAGGTCCTCGTTGGGAAAATGTCACTTCTATCCTGAAATACATTAATGGAGATCAGTGTCCAGATAAAATGCGGAAGAAAACAACAGTATTGCGCCTCAAGTGTGATGAAAGCAAAATTGTAAGTGGGTTCCTTCTGCTGGGGTTTTATGTGTTCATGCAAGCAGATGGACTTATAAGTACTTGTATTTTAGATGCTGAGCAATTTTTAAGAGATCATTTTGTACAGTCTGTTAGCACAAATTTAGTCATCTGTAATAGCTTCAGATCGTCTCCTTACATCTTGAAAATGAATGTAGTGCAGGTTGGGAAGTGTTTCAAGTAGTAAATAATGCTATTGGCTGTGTAGGTCTTAACTCTTGCACATCTGTATGCCTTGCCATTAGGTACTCTTCCATTTGATGAGATTTGAATCGCCTTTTGGATTTTTTGGATTTTCTGTTGGCTTAGGCTACCTTTAGCTCTCCTCTCATTAATTTTATTTCTCCTGATAGTGATTCTGTACTGTTGTGTATTTGAAAAAATCAGAGTAAAACACTCTGTCCTTGGATTAATTCACTGGACCATGATGATGTTTTAGTTTCTAGGACTGGTGTGTTTGAATTGAGCTCAGCTACAGGCTGCAGGGATAAACCTGTTGGCATGGAATCTTACACTATCACTCTGTAGAGATGTCACTCTCTCCACTGTTGTGTGTTTAGGAATCAAAGCCAGAACTTATAACTGCCATTGAAGACTGTGAATATACCTTCTTGTGGTTCACTGCTGCTGCATGTCCTCTTAAAAGTAATGTGCAAAATGACTGTCGGGTAACCAATCCTGCAACAGGTAAGGAGGAGGCCTCAGGATTTTGTATGTGGAAGAGGCTGCTGGAAGCAGCACTACTGTGTTTGTGTTCTTGAGGGACTTTGTTAGAAAAGGGCAGTGTAACACATCCTCTGGATGGCAATTAACAAGCTTACTGACGGTAGAAATATCTTGTACTGCAATGTCCCTTGGAACATAAATAGTCTATAGTTCAAAACTAGTTTTTCCTCTGTTAATGTGAATAAGTAACTGCCTTTCTAAGCTAGCAGGCAAAAAGGGTCTGGTTAACCTTCCTACTAAATTAAGTTCCTGAAAGCTTATAATACAAAGAAATGTCTTGATTTTGAATCTGAAAAAGAGATTAAATTTCTCCCTGATCTCTCTATAGGCCACCTCTTTGATTTGACATCATTAAAGCGAGAGTCTGGCTATACCATCAGTGATTCACACAACAGAATAATTGAGTTGAATGTTTGTGCTGAAGCTAAAAGTTCATGTGCTAATGGAGCTGGTAAGCATTTTATCCTCTCTGGTACTGTAATCATTGACTATGGGGTAACCAAAAGAAATGCTTATGCTCAAGTTTACAGTAAAATGTGATGTTTTACTGCAAATGCAGAAGGAGTGAAGGGAGCAGCTGTGTGGCTGTATTGACTAGGAAAAGAACCTAAAACTGTTTTAGGAAATGAGGCCATATATTTCTACCAAACACTATTTGCATATGCTCACTTCAAGTCCCAGTCCCTTTAGTTCCTAATGAATGGGTATTTTTTTTGGACATGAGGGCAGGAATGTAGGTGCTTCTACTGCACGTCTTTAATGCTCTGAAAATGGAGACGTTACAAACTTCCAGCTAGTGTGAACTCTATGGTGATGGATTGCTGTAATGCATCCACACTGGGCTTTGTGTCTGCTCTTCAAACCTTTGCCAGTCCTCTTTCTAGCTTTCTGTTCAGTTCTGGGTGCTTCTGAAACATCAGTAGAAGTCGACTTTCTGCTTAATTAACTGGTTTTTAAGCTGCTTAATTGCAGATTGAATTACTAGCTCTTCTGTCAAATTGAATATGAAATAATACTTAAGCATCTTAGATGCTAAAATAGAAATATTGCTTGTTGTGAAAATTATTTTTGTGTAGTTAGAAGAAAATATTGGATTGGTTTGGTTTTTAAGAGGCATCTTAATAAAATTATATATAATCTGTCTGACATTTTGTGTTAATCACTTGGTTTTCAGAGAAGCGATAACCAAACACTGCTCTGTGGTTGCTTAAGCATGTGTAGATGCAGTACATTCAGCTGGTTGATGAAGTATTAAAGGCAATATTTGGTCTTTGTATCAGTGCTGTTCAGCTCAGTTTAATGGCAACTCTGGATGGTGTGGCAAAGCCTGTCTTTCTTAGGAAAATTAAAGTGGCGTTAAAATCTTAAGTTTCCTGCTGTTTATGTTGTATGGTGCAATTTTTCAGGGCAGTTGCATCAGACTTGATCTGTTTTCTTTATTTTTCTTTTTTTTACTTTAGCTGTCTGCATCACAGGTGGCCAAAAACCAGTTAATGCTGGAAAACAGAGTAAAACTTTAAGTTATGAAGATCAAGTGTTAAAGCTTGTCTATGAAGATGGAGATCCTTGCCCTGCAGACCCTGCACTGAAGCATAAAAGCTATTTCAGCTTTGTATGCAAGTCTGAAGCTGGAGATGAGAGCCGACCTGTTTTTGTGTCTTTTGACGAGCAGACATGCACTAGTTACTTCTCTTGGCATACTTCCTTGGCTTGTGAAGAAGAGGTAAGAATTACTTTTGCAGAAAACACTGTGAGACTTAAAATTACATAATAGCAGTGTATTTTAAATTCTTTGAGGGAAAGGTTTCTTCCTGTAGTACAGAACCCAAATTCATACAGGAGTTCTTGAATGCTTTCCATACTGACATTTTCAACAGGGGTGAGTAATACTTGACAAACTCCTGGTTCGTGTGTTGAGCCAAGTTGAAACTTCTAACACTTGAGAGTAACCCCTTTGTGGAACCTACTTAGCTGCTTTTCTGTGCAGTTCAAATGGAAGCCATAAAGTGTCATGTTGGGAAGTGACAGTTAAGATACTCCAGTGCAGCATGCCAGCAGAGCTGAGGTTGACTTGAGGATGGATAGCATCTCTGTGCAATGGGATAGTCTTTGTTTCTAGGCAGGTGACTAGAGGGCAGGCAAGTGCATGATCAGTTTGCTCAGTGCAAAACTTGATAAACCTCGATAGCATGAATTTAGAATCTGCTTCTGATGTACAACACATGCTGTAACAACATCATTTGATCAGTTTAGTTGAACTGGTGCTCCAGACAATGCTTTGAGGTAGTCTTTAGTTAATTTTAGCTAGTTAAAAATGACCAGTAGTGGTGGGTGCATGGAGTAAAAGGCAGCACTAGGAATAGAAGGCTAAATTAATTATTGGATGAATTTAGATCCTTTCTTAATACCTGGATATTTTGTGAATCTGCCTAATTATTCTTTTTGCTGCTTTGATTACCTCTAGTGTGACCACCATTCCCTACAATAAGTTGTTTTTCTTCCTCATCACTGTTTCAATAGTACAGTAGCTCTCGCTTCCATTTAGGAAAACATTTTCCAGTTTTTCTTTCCCCAACAGGAACTGTCACATGTCCCCTCCTTCAGCTACACACAGTTCTGGTTTCCCCTTCAGTAATGTGTACCATGCTGCAATACAAATCAACAATACCCAACCCCATTGTGTTTTCTACCTTGTTCTGTTTGGTGATCCTTAGTTCACTCCTGATCACTTATTTCACAATGACCCAAGCTGTTTCAGTGTGATGATATCTAGGTAGCAACAATGATTATTTGTCCTGAAATGAAATGGTAATTTTGTTAGTTGTTCCTTATCCAATATCTAAACAAGAATAGATATCTCAAATTCCACACAGACTGTCAGTAGGTTTATGCACATTAAGAGTGTATGAAATTGGTTCTGAGGAAATGTAATACTCAAGCTATCAATTTGCAATACACTAACTTTATATTGTTATAATATTGTTATAACCAAGCTTGTTTGTTGGAGGTGGTCCAATGATGTGTAGGAGATGAGGAGAGGAAGGGATGGGGCCTGATCTTACAAAGTCATAGGGACTATGTATGCTGGAGTATGTGTGCCAGAGCTTTGTCTTGGTATTGTTCTGATAGAGACTCCATTCCATAAGAATGTTTAAATTATCAAGGTTTTTCATATGCTGCTTGTAGGTGTTTAGTATCTATAGACAAGTAAAAATTATAACAAATGCTGCTTTACTTATATTTGAAACTTTTGAATGTTGCCATGCTTCTGGCCCCAAGAAGGATAAGATGTTTTTCAATTAATCAAGGCAAGTAATAAAAGAATAAGAGCAATAAATGTACCTTCTTGTAGGTGACGTGCTCAGTAATGAATGGCAGTTCTGTTATTGACCTGTCTCCTCTGATCCATCGCACTGGGTATTATGAGGCATTTTTGGATGAAGATATTACAGATGTTTCTCCAGACTTCTACATCAATATTTGTGAGCCTCTCAATCCTATCAAAGATGTCAGTTGCCCACCTGGAGCAGCTGTTTGCATGGTTCCTGTTAATGAATCACCAATAGTAAGTACTATGCCAAGAATCACTGAAATGTGCATTTCCCTAATAGTTTGGTATAGTATCCCTGCCTAGAGACCCTGTTTGAACCAAAGGCTTGACAATGGATAAAGGAAATGGAATGCAGAATTAAAATGTCCTCTACAAAGTTCCCTTTTGTTGCTTTTCCCTATGAAGAAGTATTTTCCTATTCTGAACTGCAGTGATTTTTTTGGATGTCAGAAGATTCAATACAATGATAAATATGAAAAATTGCTACAGAGAATTTTTTTCATGTAGTGAAAAAAAATTGCTGTGTGCCAAATACGGACACTGGGAAACAGAATGTCGTAGCCATTCTGTGGCTTAATTGATCTTGTGATAGCCTGTTGCAATTGGAAGCAGTCGAGATACTGGCATGCTTCAAAATGCACTTAGGTCTTTCATGTAAGAACTTGACAGCTGCATAAATAGCAGGCCTGTTACAGAGGATTGATTAATTTGTCTGTGTTATTACCTTAAGAGATCTAGGCTTTTGCTTTTGAGGACTTGTTTGCAAGCTCTAGAAGATAGACATAAAAAGCTGAGATTGTTTTCCATGAATTTCCATATTAATCTAGGGACCTTATGTCATTGTTAATGCTATCTTTAAATGATGTGTTGGTAATTTGGCACATTGATGTAAAGAAGAATCTAACTCTAAGATGTAGAACCTCCCTAACCTTTGTCAAGCTTAGTCAAAAACTTGAGTTGCTCAGCTTGTGTTTTGTGAGGATTGAAATGTAGTGGCTGTTCTTTGAGTATAGAATGCAGTTTTCAAAAGTGCAATAGTTGTGCTCGCATGTAAACCAAACAGATGAATCTGAACTGATCTGAATCTCTGGGCTGATCTGGAATCTATGTGTGTCCTGTACTTCTTCTAATACATATTTTTACTTGTGTAGGATATTGGTCGTGTTACTGAGCCTCCCCAGTTCAATAAGGCAGCAAATGAAGTTTACATCACTTACAACAGCACTACTCCTTGTCAGCTAAACAACAGATTGAACTATACTTCTGTTATTGTATTTCACTGCAGCCAAGGAACTAGTCTGGTAAGATATCTATTAAATTTACGTTGATATTGGAGTGTAATGGAAAGTGGGTAGTGACCAGTGTTAGCTTTGTTTAAAACTAAGTCAAGGATTTCTTTCTAGAATGTAGGGATGGACTTGTTTCAAGAAGAAGTATCGTATTTATATTCTTAACTGGCCAAAATTCTATTGACTGCATGAACTTTAAGCTTGAGAGTAACAGGTTCTGATGATTTCAAGGATCAGATTCCATAGAAGTAATGTAATGATAGCTTATTGCTGACATTAAACTTAATGCTGTATTGCACCTTGTTTAGATCCTAAAGTTTGTACTTGTACCTCAAGCTAACACAAGAACCAGTGTAACTGTACAGGTATTACTGTGAGGTGTTCTCCGTATGCTGTAACGTTTTCCACAATGACACACAACTTAAAAAAATTTGCATTTAGTTACTTACGTTTTTATTGTGTCAACGCCTGAACACTAAATTGAGTTTGCATGGTTATGTGAATCTAACACTTCTTGAATTTTTTTCTTACTTCAACAAACTGTAGAGAAGCACTTAGATATGATGTTTGTCAAACTAGAGCTTGCTGAAGATAATGAAATCATTTTCCATCAATGTAGGGCATGAGCTGAAACTTGAGGTGGCTCTGACTATTACACAGACCATACTAATACTTCAGTTTAAAACATGATAAAGTAAACAGTATTGTCTCTAAACCCTAACTCAGTGAAGCTTCTTAATGCTCTCTGCCATCAAGAAGCACAGCTCTCACACTTTTGCCGCTGGCAACTGAGCTGAACATCAAAATCTCAACCCTAATTAAGAAGAAAACTTGTGTGCCTTGATTTTTTTCTGGGGCTAGGTAGAATGCACTTCTCTTTTAAGTTTTCTTGGTACTGGTTATAATATGGTTTTTGTCCTACAATCAATGAAGTCTAGCCATGGTAGTAACTGAGGTTAACTATTGAGGAAGAGGGGAAATGCAGAGACAACAACAAACTCGCCAGAAATTAAACGTGTCTTCCTGTGTTCTTTGGTAACAGGGTAAGCCAAAGATGATAAGGAAAGTTGACTGTACTTTTGTGTTTGAGTGGGAAACTCCAGTTGTGTGTCCTGATAAAGTGAAAACCTTAGGCTGCTCTGTGATTGATGAACAGCTACACTATACTTTTAACCTGACCAGCCTTTCTGGAAGATCATTCGAGGTAATGTCTTCTGGTGGTGTGACATTTATTTATTTGTTTGTTTGTTTGTTTATTTATTTGCTTATTTATAATTGCCTATTGCTATCAACATTTTAAAACTGCGGGAAGGGTTTCTTTTAAGCATTCTGGGGTGTGAGAAAAGGCTGAAACGTGCTGTGGTCAGTATCAATACTTGTTTGGCTTCTGACAGAGGAAATAATATTAGAGGGTATAACATTTTAATGTTTTTGAGAGTGAATTTAATGGACATAGTGATGGGTAAAGGAATGAGAAATCATCACCTTTGACAGAATCTTGAATGAGAGAGCAGGTCTGCTGAACAGATATTATCTGTGGTCCTGTGTGCTTTATCTGCAGTTTTGTCATATTAAGGAAGGCCAGACTTGAAAAATTAGGGTTTTTTTTCCTCCTGCATTATGCAAGTGCTGCCTGAGACTTGTTTTATGAAGCACTTGTGTGATTTTGTAAGTATTGACTCTAGACTTGCTGTGATGCTTCTGATTTTCTACACAGGTATTTTCTGGATCCAACAATTACCACGTTGGTGTGTGCAGTGTAGGCTTGCCCCAGGGAAAATGCAGAGATGGGGCAGTGTGTCTGACATCTAAAAGTGGTGTGTCATCTTTTGGAAACATAAAGGAAATGAGAATGGACTATAGCCACCAGGATGAAAAAGTCATCTTGCAATATACAGGAGGTGATCGGTGTCCTCCAGGTGAGATCGGAGCAGACCCATTCTTTATGTTCAAAACTTGTCAGGATATTTTTCCTTTAAAATATGAAGTTTCGTTGTGACAGGAGGAAGCAACATAGATTTTACATTTAGCAATAGAAACATGTCATTTTGCTAAATCACAAGCATCATACTACTCTGCAACATCAACATGTATCTCTCTAGAAGAGAAAGTGCAACTTTTCTGTAGGGATGATTGTAGCTAATTGTGTGCTATATCTAGTCTTCTAATTGGGTTTAAAGTCAATGTTTCAGTATTTCTGTTGTCTGTCACTGACCTTTCTTTAAGAAGAAGTGTTGTACAGGCTTTGAATAAGGTTCTGGATATGGGTACGCCTCCTATTCTACTGTGTGTAGTTAAGAGGTTATACCTTTCCTTCTCAGTGACTGAAAAGGGAGAGCTGTGTGTGTTCCCCTTCAAGTACAAAGGGAAGACCTATGAGGAATGTATTACAGAAGGGAAGAACAGGCCCTGGTGTGCTACAACTGAAAACTACCAGGGAGATGAAAAATGGGGATTCTGTAGTAGCAGTAAGTACTTCCTATACTTCATGTACAAGGGTCTTAGCTAACACAGAGATTTAGCTGCACTAAAATCCATGCATGCCTGAAAGCCTCTTGTAAGATATGCTTTTGCTTTTTTTCCAACCTCTCCCTTTATAGCAAATGCAAGAAAGGAGTCTACCATTATCTTTACATGTGATGAAAATGCTGGTGTTGGGAGCCCATACCTTCTCAGTGAGACTCTTGGTTGTGCTGTGACATTTGAATGGAAGACTCAGGCTGTTTGTCCTCCCAAGAAAATGGAGTGCAAGTTTGTCCAAAAACACAGAACTTATGACTTGAGAATGCTCTCTTCCCTGACAGGATCATGGACCTTTTTCCACAATGGGAACTCGTGAGTAATGAGCAACTCACAGAGAGCAGCTTGCTTATCAGTACAGTTGTAATGTGGCGTAGTATTTCTGTTTGATCCCTGCTCAGTGTCTTAAAACTGTCAGTGCTTAACACTTCATATAAATCAAAAAACCTCAGAAAGGAACCCATTTTATCTGAAGGGACTGAGTAATCACATTCTTCATTCTCACCCTTTTTCTCTATTGGTAACAGTTTTTAAAGGATGAATACATCTAAACTAAAAGCTATTTAAAAGCTTTCTATTTAAACTGCTGTCTTAAAAATGTAATTTTGTTGTTTAAATGCCTTTTTTTTTGGTTCTTAATTGTGTTGAAGAAAAATCTTAATTACTTAGTTGCTTTCTTTTGACTCAATTATATAAGTTGTTATCTAAAGTTTAACCGGGGCTTTTCACCCATATTTCTCAATGTGTTAGCATAGTGGAAAATATGGATGTCAGGAAGCCATCGACCTCTCCAGCCTTCCTCCTCCAGTTAGGAAACAGAAATGAACTGGCAAGGATGACAGCATCTAATCCTAAACTTACGATAAACTGTGGGGTAACAAAACACTTCATTCACCACCTTGCTAGCAGTTCTCTGCTCCAGCATATCTGAGCTTGTATAGCTCCGAGGAGATGCTGAATTTAGGGTAGTACTATAATCTTCATAAATGAAAATCTTTTGGATTTTTCTTGACTCTGTTCCAATTTCTAGTTTGGACCTCGGTCATAATTAACTAGTGACCTAATCTGCTAAATGATCAGTTATTTTTTTTGCACAGTCTTCTACTTGAAAGTGACAGTTTAGAAGTAATCTGCCAAACCTTAGTACATGCTTTATTCTGTCAACTAATTTGAGATTTAGTTTCTTGCAACCTGTCTGGCTTCCCATGAAGATTCTAAATTTTGTGTATGACTTCTTCAGTTTAGCCTAAATGAATTTTAAAGAAGTTTTGTCTACCATGTTCTATACAGGTACTATGTGAACCTCTGTCAGAGGGTACACGAGGGACCCAAAGGCTGCCCTGAAAGAGCCAGTATTTGCAGGAGAAGCTATAATGGAGATGTTCAAGTTCTTGGACTTGTTCATACGCAGAAGCTGAATGTGACAGGTAGAGTTATGTTTTGTTCCTGTAGAGAGCTAGAGATTAAAGGATTAAATCTTACAGCCTGGCTATAGTAGTTCTTAAATTATGCTGAAGCCTTTATTTTGAAATATTTTTATCAGTGAATCTTCTGTTTAAAAACAAAACCAGAATGTGATGTTTAAGCCATGAGAAAACATTGAAGCAAATAAGCAGTGTTGTCATTAAAGCTGTAAGAAATGAATTATCTATCTGAACATCAAGAAACCCTTTTATTACAGTGAGGATACCCAAACATTGGCAGAGGTTGTCTAAAGAGGTTGTGGAGTTTCCTACCTTGGAGGTATTCAGAGGCTGTCTGGACATAGTCCTGGACAGCTGGCTCCAAGGGACCGCACTTGAACAGGGGGTTTGGACCAGACGACCTCCAGAGGTTCCTTCCAACCTCGGCCAATCTGTGGTTCTATAATTGTGAGAGGGGAAGTAATTTTTGTTCATCCAGTTTGAAAAGACTTACTCTGCATCTACTAACTTCTTCAATTGAAGCAGCATGTGAAGGATGATTAAAAAGGCTTCATTCTTAGGGAAACAAATACAAACCAATAATCTCAACTTTACTCAAGCTTCTAGTTTAAGGAATATTTTTCAGATTGGTGCTCAGGGAAATCTTCCATCCATTTACAAAAGCAATGACATGTATTGCTGTGTTTATTGCCTGAGTTCATTTATAAATGGGTATCTTTATTTACTCTTATGTTTAAAAAAATGATATCTTAAATGTAAACATTTGTTATGGCCATACTGGTGACCTGAACACAGGGTACAATGTAAAGACAAAGGTGTTTGAGGAGTGATTTTTAAATGATCCCAAGTGTGAATGCCTCGAATTACTGAAGTACTGTAATTGATATACAGTCTGTGCAGGGGAAAGGAATGCTAGAAGGAAGGAAGTCTAGGGAATAAGCAAAGGAAATTTCTGACAGCTGCTTACAAAAACCTTTCATCACAATTTTTTTCTTCTAGGTGATACAGTGTATATCAGTTATTCCAGTGGGCAAGAATGTAGGAAAAATAAGAAAGTAATGACAATTATAGAACTGAAATGTGCAAGAACAGTTGGCATGCCCATGCTGCAGAGGTGAGTAGTAAATCTACCTACCACTGATCTTCATGGCTGATTCCTTTGTACCTCTCTAGTAAACCCTTAAATCTTAGGACAGGGACTGTCTGCTCTGTTGGACAGTCCCTAAAATAATCCATGGTCTGTATTTGCAAGGCATGGGGTCTTCTGGAATTTGTGCAATTGTTCATTTCCATAAGCATTTTATTTTGTATTTATCCTAAAATTTCTGGGAAAAAATTTAAGCATTCTGCTTCCAAATTAGATCTGACAGTGGCTTGGATGCTGTTGCTTTCAGTGTCAGTAGCCAATGTCATTGTACAATCACTCTTACCTCTGTTCAAAATCTGTTTAATAAAGAACATTTACTGTAGGTAAGTGATTGAGCTAATAAAGTATGGTTTATTTCTGCCTCAATACAGTGTATTTAACCAGAAGCTGTCTAAAATGAGGTATATATGCGTGATCACAAATACTAAGAAAGCTTGAGGACTTTTTGCTTAGTCTTGATATTATTAACTCTATATTGCTTATAGAATTGGAAAACTGAACAAAATGCTCAGTGTGAGTCAAAGAACTAGGCAGCAAAGTCTGACTAGCTGTCATGGCTTAGGAATGCTATTTTCTACTTCAGTGCTCCCACTGAAACTACTCGATGCTTGTTCCCCCTTTCCTCTTCCAGAGCTGGAGAGGAGAAGTGGAGGCACAAAAGGCAAAGATCGTGTGGGTTGAGATAAGAACAATTTACTGGAAACAGAAGTGAGATAAGAAAAGAAACAGTAACAGCAACAATACCAATGACAGAGGGTACAAGAAGGAGTTGAATGATTCGAACAAAACAGCACCACATGACTGGGGTCCTTCTGCCGTGCTGTGCTGGCCCAGGAGGGACCCCTTCTCCCTGGAAAAGATGTCTTTCCCCCTGTCCCTAGTAATGATGTGAAGTGGTATAGAATAACCTCTGGGTCCTGGCCATGGCCCTTCCTGGCTACTACAAAAATTAACCCTGTCCTGGCCAGAACCAGGACACTAGCTTACACCTCTTGTCCTGCTTAAATAAAAGGCAGGTTTAACATGCTGCAAAAAAGCAGCCTGATATGTTTGCTAGCTAAAATATATCAATGAAACCCTTTTAAACAGTGTGGGAATTCTGGAATTTTCAGTAGGAGGTTCAGGTGCAGCCAGGTCTTCTAAAATCATGAAACTGCAGAAAAATCCAGTGTAATTCTCTGTAAAGCTTTTTTTGAGTGCTACTTGACTATTTTAGCTTACTCTTGGTGTGATGCTTAGGCAGGATGTTGTCACAGTGGGTTGGCATTTGTCTTTTCCTTTTCTCAAGATGCTAAAAATTCATTACTCTTTCCTGGAATCATTAGCTCTATATTTCATTTCGTAGGTTTGATGAAGAAAACTGTGCTTACTACATCACATGGGACACACGTGCAGCTTGTGCTGTGAAGCAGCAGGAGGTAGAGGTGGTGAATGGAACAGTTATTAATCCTGCAACTGGGAAAAACTTTTCTTTAGGGGATGTTTATTACAAGTGAGTAAAAAAATCCCAAACCAACTTTATTACAAGTGAGTAAAAAAATCCCAACCAACAACAGAATGGTAGAACTAGTTGCCCTTCTGGAGAAGATTGCTAAACTGTGCCATTTATCATAGCTGCAGAGCACACCATGTGGTTCTCACAGTTAGGAGTGTGTATGAACCACTGAATCATGCTTTTGTCTTCAGTTTATCTTAAACCTTTGGAGGTATTTACATGTTCACTCACACATTGAGGGCAGTATAGCTGCCATAGAAACATAGAAAAGTTTGCTTTCTGTGCTTGCTAAGGACTATATTTATGCTAAGTATAATCCTTACTTCTGCTGTTCAGGGAGGAAGCCACAGTCCTGCATCTTTTCTGGTTGCTGAATTGGTCACTCAGATTGCTCTGGAATTGGCCAGTGATAGCATCTACCACTGTTGCCAGTCTTACGTCTTGGGAATAACCCCAGCCTGTGAGTTTAGACTTCAGAACAGACTTGTCCTCTTGTTTCCTCAGGTTGTACACAGCTTCTGGTGACGAACGGACAAATGGTGATAAATATGTATATCAAATTCAACTTTCTGGTATAATAAACTCAAGTTATCCAGAATGCTTTGGAGCAAACATCTGCCAGGTGAAAACTAATGAACGGCGCGTTCGGAGAGTTGGTTCTGCCAGAAATGCCAAATATTACGTTGATGGTAAGTACTTGCTCGCCAGACAGAATTGCTGGATGCTCTGTGAACTGTTTCATCAGAAAATGGTTCTTGGTTTACAACATCTATGCTAATCCATTCCTGTAAAGCTATCCAAAGTCTGTCTAGCATAATTTAGATTGCTTTTTTTTTTTTTTTGCTGTGTAAGCTCAGTTGCAAATACGGCCTTAATAGGTGTTAGGGCTTGACACTTGAAGACTGAAAGAGTTTGGTAAAAACAGTGCCAGATAGAAGACTTTGGTTTCCTGTTTCCCTCTGTGCTGCTGCATAAGCAATGATTTCCTTTAGCTAGCTACTTTTCTTTCCAGGGTCTAATGTTAACAGACTGTTCTCAAGGAAGTAGTAAACGACAAGGTTTTCTTCTCATTGTAGATGATGATTTGGATGTCATATTTTCATCTGACTCCAGATGTGGAAAAGATAAATCAAAGTTTGTGTCTTCAACCATTTTCTTCCACTGCAATCCACAAGCAAAGGAAGGCATCCCTGAATTCCTTCACGAGACAGCAGATTGCCAGTATTTATTTACCTGGTACACATCTGCTGTGTGTCCATTAATGTGAGTAGTTAACCATTTTCTGAAAGCAGCTTTTGTCGGCTCTTCTCAGCAAAAGGCTTTTTTGTATTTGTTCGTCACAGTGATTGGGAAAAGGGGAAAAGCTAAAAAAGCAGTAGGCTTATAGATAAATTGATGATCGTGTATGCAGTGTTTGGCACATGACCACTAAATTAAAGCTTGCCAAACTGATCTGGACCTAAAGCTGGAGAGGCACAGTGGAATTAATATCATTGTTTTCACTAAATAAAACCTACTGTAGCTGACTGAGTGTGCTGTTTCATGTTACTGAGAGGAGCAAACAGTTTATGGGCGAGGTGTTTGGTCCCCCTTGTCTTACTGTCTGGAGAACTTTGAAGCTGTGACAAAGACTGGCCTTCCCCTCTATCTGCCCACTTCTTTAGCCTGGAACGGAAAATCATTACAGGTCTTAAAGGAATAATGAAGTATTTCTGCAATTAAATATGATCAGCTAATCTACTGATTAGTGAGGGGACAATGTTAAAAGCAGAGTGTCTGTATCTAGGTGCTTACAACATTCTTGACAGGTAGGCAGCCTCACTGTGAAAAATGGAGTGACTTCTTCTGGGAGTGATTACTTTCTGGCTGCTAGCTTGAAAGCACAGGGAAACTCTTGATTCTGATTTAAACCTCTTGAGGGAGTTTGGTCTATGTAGTGCCATAGTCAGATGAAAGATAATTTCTGTAGCTGTTGCAGTTTACTCAAGCGCAGATTTGGTTCTAAAACAGCAGCTTTGTATGGATAGCTGCTGCTATATAAGCTCTTAATTGTGCTCTGCAGTCTTGACTGTAGTTTCATGCACTACTTGATAGCATACCAGGATATAGGCACAGTACATACATTTGTGTTTTTCAAGTTTGTTTTTACTTAGATGAAATCCCCTAAATTCGCTTCATACAGCTGTTAGGTTGGACTGACAGGATGGTGTAGCATGTGTTCTTTTAATCTGCTCTTTCTCATCCAGTTTAACAAAACTTATCAATAGATGTTATCTTTTCAATTTACATTGCTAGATCAACCAATGATCCAGGAAACAATCAGCACCAGACAGACGAAGAGACCCAAATACATAAAGGTCTTTCAAGGAGAAGCCAGGCTGTTGGTGCTGTGCTGAGTGTCCTCCTGGTTGTTCTCACTGCCTGTCTCATAATCTTGCTGTTCTACAAAAAAGAGAGGAGGTAAGAAATTATTAAGAGGCTTTAGAAGTTTCTTTGTCAGGACTTGGTTTTCTGCCAAAAACAAAAGGGAAATTGTAAACTTTAAATATTTGGGTTCTGTTTTTTAGTTGGCAGCATCAACTGTCAAACTGCTGGTTCCTTCAAATTCTCCATTACTGTCTGAAGGCCCATGTAAAGAGGGCTGGGGTGTACAACTGAATTGGTCTAGCCTATGTTGTGGGCAGCTGCTAATTAAGGAGCATAAAACATGTGACAATATTGTTAACATTTGATATCCCTCCCCTTTCATGGAGTCAGGCTAGATCCATAAAACAGCATCAAGGAACAAGTGCAAGTCCTGCTGTTCCTCTGCCTTCCAGACAACTTTTGGGATGTTTTTCCCTTAGACATGAAAGCCAGAGGGGTTTCAGAACAGTCAGCCTGAAGCTGTAGCAAGGGGGAAGATGTACATCATCCCAGACTGAATTTCGTTAGAGTGGTTCAGGGCCAACATATGATAGTTCGCAGCTCATTTGCTGACATGCTTTATGTTGATGGTAAAAATTCAGTGAAGAAAAATGAGGGCTAATAGTGAGGGTATAGTCTTCCTAATGTAGTATTCTTCCTTTTCTTTAGGGAAATTGTAATAAACAAGATAACAAACTGCTGCAGAAGATCATCTGGTGTTTCCTACAAATACACAAAGGTAATACAGTGACCAAATCAAATTTGTTTTTTGTCAAGTTTTCTTAATATGAAGCTTTTTAAAATAAATAAATAACCCCCTTAATTTCTAGTTCCTTTACTGCATGGATACCGTACTGTGTGGCATCAGGAAAGCCACATAGCTGATATATATATATATATGTACAGTGAAATGGGAAAAGAAGATAAGAGTTGAGGAAATGAAGAGCAGTCTAAAAATCACCAAATGACATGTAAATGTACAAGAGGAGGACAAAGTCTGTTTCAGCACAGTGAAAAGTGATGCTCTTGCAGTGTTACTGTCACAGCTACATTAAACCAAGGCTGTGCATGCTGTGGGGTTTGACGATTGGGGAGATCAGCATGTGTCAGTCTGGAGTGGCAGATGCAGTCTCCTCTTTTCTTTTCTTGCAGATAAACAGTGAAGAAGAAGCTAATGAGAATGAGACAGAGTGGCTTATGGAGGAAGTTGCAGCACCAAATCAAAGAACAGCAAAAGGAGGGCAGGAGAATGGTCACATTGCTACCAAGTCTGTTACATCTGAAGCCCTTACCTCTCTCCATGTGGATGACCTGGACAGTGAGGATGAAGTGTTAACCATTCCAGATGTAAAGATTCAAACAGGAAGAGGACTAGACAAGAGCAAGCACCCACAAAAGAAGCCACACAGTCTTGGCAGTGATAACAAATCTTATTTACTGAATGGAGGAAAGGAAAGGAAAGCAATAGCCAAGCCAGGCCAGCAGGAGGCACAGAACTCTATAAATACAGTATCGTTTCATGATGATAGTGATGAGGACTTGTTGAATATTTAATAACCCCTCTTGTGCCTAATCAAATATATATAGAGAGATTATATATAACAGGACAACATTTCCAACCAAATACGAGGACTTCAGCCTGAAAGATTTTTCTGAATTTTGCCTTTAACATGAAACCATTGAAAAGGGAAGAAGAGAAAGATTTCTTGGTTATTTACGATGATCTGTTCAGTAATGACTGGTTTTCTGACATCCAGTTGGCTGAGTTACTTGACTCTCTCTAGCCAGGACACTTTTTTTTTTTTAAGTCTCAGCATAGATGTTAAATGCTTGCTTAAAAAAGAGAAACCTTTGAAAGGAAAGGATTAAGGCTCAATGAAGCCCCTGGCTTCTGAGATTCAAGTTACCTGACTACTATCATTTTAACTCCTTGTATTTATTGATCCTCACTACTCAGGTTTGCTTAATAGTAACATGTTCTTCCTGCCGGCAGGGTATTATTCTATGGGTTCACCCATTGTGAGACAAGGAAAAGTATAACTTTTGTGTGTTGGGATGATTTGATGTAAATTTTGGAACTGGTCTAATTTATCCTGTAAATTTGAATATCCATTCTAATTTAAACAGATCATTGGTTCAAAGGTGTGGACTGAAAGGTACAATTTTCTGTAGCTTTAGCCTGAAATGGTTGCTGTTCTTCACATGGTATTTTTTTTTTTGGTACTGGTCATATGACTGATTTCATCAGTATTTGCCTAAGCAGCTGACAAGCACCCAAAGATTTTTTTTTTCCTTGATTATGGCTGGACTAGGCCACCTGCACCGACAACCAGAGTTTTCAAGGACGTAGAGGCAGAGTTCCTGTAATACAATCTGCACTACCCAGTTTGTCATCATTATGAAAAGCCCAAGGACTCGAGGAGCCCTAGTCTGCTAATGCCTCTCTCTGGTGTATATATATATATGCCTCCCTCAAGAAAATAAATTTGGGCCAATGTTTTCTGATAGCCTAATTTCCAGTCCGTGTGCTATGATCCTGGCCATGGTCATTGATTTGAAATGTTGCTGGTAATGAGTGCAAGTCAGTTTTTTTTCTAGCAGTCTTGCTCTTTTCCAGGTGTTTCCTAAATAAAATTATGGACAATGATAGGGTTTCAAAGCATTGTACAAGAACATGCATTGGTCAAAATTTTTTGAAACTTTTTGTTGTTCCTTTTGGCTGGCTTATTCAGTTTCAACAATGGTTTCTTTTTATAAAAACTCCATTTTGAATCAAAATAGTGTAATATAAAGTATTCAGCAATTTCAATAAAAGATATGAAGTGGGTATTCCAAATCCCACATCTCAAGTCTGGAATCTTTCTTGCACTATTCTGTATGCTTCTCACCAGCCTGGTGGGACCCTTTCCTGCTGTGATGGTTAATACCTCAATCGTGTTACTCAAAAGGAGAACCAATGTTTGATCACAAAGATCAGAATAGATAGGTAGGCCCTGGAGGTGTGTTCTTTCTTTTATCAGACTTGGGTTTTCTTGTTGTATTATTACCAGTGGAGCTGTAAATCAGTTTGGCTTAAACTGCATCTTTTCAAACTTAAATCAGCATTTTTCATATTTAGAATTAGGTGAGCTTGGGGAAATAGAGGGTTGATGGTGTATTTTTAATACTATCAGTTATCACTACACAGTTCTCTCAATGCACGTTGGAGAGTTCTGCTTCCCTTCCCCAAGTCATCAAGGCTGGCATTTTGTTTGAACCCACTGCATGAAATTATTTCTCCTGTGTGAAGTCACATGGTCTCTTTGGGCTGTGCCTAATGAGGCTTAGGTAGAACAGAGCTACTCTGACTGGGGGTGCTTATTTGAGCAATATCAATGATAGAATTTGCATCTGACAGCAGTGAGTGACTCCAGTGCCTGGTCTTGTAACTATTGCCCACTTTTTACGTAGGCATTTGTAGGCAGGCTGCCTGAATCTTACCTCATAGAGAGCTGGATGCATAACCAGCTTCACCAGACTATTTTTCCCAGAAGAATACTCTACTTAGCTGTAGGGAGGGAAGGGTTATGAGAATAGCAGGGGCCAGATGAGTATGTACAAATGGCTGGGCCAGGAACAGAAACTTTGCCAGCAGCACGACTCCTTGGGAAGTGTCCCTAAGAAACCCACCTGCCTGGCACACTCCCACCCAGCCTCCTCTGGGCTGGCTGCAGAGAGAATGGTGGGAAATGGGGAAAACTGGCCCAGTCTGGGCTGAACTTTTGCACTTCAAGGGAAACTTTTACACACCATTACCAACTGTTTAAATAAAACTGCTTGGAAAAGAAGTGATGCGAGGGGTTTTTGGGTGTGTTTTTAAGATGCAGCCTATTGCCTTAGCTTCACCCACTTCCCAGGCAAGCTTTGACTTCAGTTCCCTTGGCCCCAGCCACCTGCACACATCCTCCTGCTGAGGAAGGCTTGCAGGGACTGGCTCTGAGCCTGGTGACTGCTGTGCACTTTTGTGTCCCTGTTCCCCTCCCCAGCTCCACATGGAACTCCCGCAGCCAGGGAGGCAAAAGTCTGGTGTGGGGTGGTGCTGTGCTTGGCTGAGGGTGACACGGCTGTGAGTGGCCAGGAGAGGAGTCCTTGTTAACTCGGTGTAGATGTTCCTGCCGGAGAAGAGGATGAAGCAGGAGAGGAGAAACTACATCTGTGTGATGTGGGTAATGATCTTGAAGAGCTGGTCTGCAAAGCAGCATTCACAGCTGCTCAGGGCGCGGTTGGTCTGCAGCTGATGAACAGCGAGACCAAGTTCTGTTTCAATGCCTAGGCCAGAATGGCCTTCTAAGCTGATTTTTTTTTTTGCAGTGTATTGTCTTTAAATTTTTTTCATTGTTGCCTAAGCTATTCAAATTGCTTTCCAGGCAGTTTTTCACTTTTTTAATGTCTTTTAAATGTTATCTTCACTTATGCTTTTCTTTCTGATAGGAGGCTGCTGTTGTAAGCAAAAGATATGGGAGTAGCTGGTATCTATCCATAGGCAGGATCAGACTGGCCCCTGATATAACTGCATTTATTTGAAGTGCCTGCAGTAAAGTCTACCTAAAGTCTTATAGGTCCTCTGTGGTAAAAAAATAGGTGTTTTGGCCATAGATACTGTATATTGTGGCTTCCCACAGTTATTCCCAGTGCATAATTCTGTAGTGAATGGTTTTTTTCTTTTGTATCACTGCAAAAATATGGTCAGGTGAAAAATTGTGTTCCCTGACACGGGTGGGGAGAGGTTTTCCATGGGAATGGGAGAGTGTAGAGGGTGAAGGGTGAGAGACATGTGCTACAGGAGTTTTCAGGAAAGCTCTTCCTTTACTGCTATGTGGCTCAACATATAGACACTTCTTTTTCAGAGTGTACCCACCTGTTTTTTACAGATCCTTGTTAAGAAGCTTTGCTCACATGTGGTGCCCAGCCATTCTGCACAAAACCCATGTGTTGCTTGTATGTTGGTAGAATTTTCCATCTATGTTTGCTCCTTAAAAATGCCTATTACTTGAGGAGGTGACTTGCCTAATTAAAACAATAACCCCAAAACCCCCAACAAATACTGAACGGCTGTGGCCCATAGGGGCTTCTCCAGAGAACAGGAACATGTAAGTGCTATGCTTAGGGGTTAAATGCAAATTCTCCCTGGGTGAATTAAGGTCTGATTTCAGATGAAACCTAAAAAATAAAGCTTGCAACATGTAGTTTAATAATTTATAGAGTTAGTCTTGACTTTTGGTCAAATATCTTTGTTACTTTACTAGCTTTGCTGCCAACTAAATATATCAGTGCTGCAGAGAGGACCTAGTTGAGGCTTTTGAGGTGGTTTTGATGCCAAAATGACAACCCTAGATGACATCTTAGAGCACGTTGGAGAGTTTGACAGGTTCCAGAAGCAAACTTTTTTTGTCCTGTGTTTGTTATCTGCTTCCTTCACCCCAGTGTATGTGGGCGTCGTCTTCTTCGGGTTCATCCCTGAGCATCGCTGCTTCAGCCCCGGGGTGGCTGAGCTGAGCCAGCGGTGTGGCTGGAGCCTGGAGGAGCAGCTGAATCACACCGTTCCCGAGTGGGATGGCCACGGGGCCAGCTTCCACAGCCGCTGCAGGAGGTACGAGGTGGACTGGAACGCAACAGGCGTCAGCTGCACTGACCCCCTGGGCAGCCTGGTGGGCAGTGGGAGCACCGTGCCCCTCGGTCCCTGCCGGGATGGCTGGGTCTACGACTCCCCAGGGAGCTCTCTCGTCACTGAGGTAAAAACAGCCCCCTTTGCCCTGTCCCCTCTGTTACAGACAAGGTGAGAGGTGTGGGAGGGGGTTGGTGGAGCCTTGGCTGCGTTGAAATATCGCCTGCTTACCTGGAGAAGGGATTGTCTCTCACTGTGAACTTGTGCCGGGGGCTTTACAAGTCATCTTCCCTCTGTCCTTGCTGTGAAGTGTTGCCTTGGCTGCTCAGGAGGCTTATATCTCCAGCTGGGGAGCAAAGCATATTTCAGCAAATAAATCCCCAGGTAGATAAAGTCCAGTTCTGAATGAAATTCCTGTCACATGAGAGGTCCGATTGGTGAAGGTGTGTAAACAGTGCAGCTTGCTGTGCTGCAAACAAAACTGGCCAATGCAAAGGTCTTAAATTCTTTCCCCCACCCCCTTCTTCTTCTTTTTTTTTTTTTTTTTAATGAATAAAGTCTTTTAAAGTTGGTTTCAAATAAAAATGAATGTCAGCCAGTGTGGGGGAAAGGTAATTGTTTCCCACAATTAAACAGCATTGGTCAGGACTAAACTGTAGAAAAGCCAATGACTTTTGTGTTCTCAGGAGTGTGAATAAACTGATAATGGTACTTAAGCTACTTGGTGTACTTTAGCAGTTTAGGTGCTTTAAGAATAAACTACTAACTGGGATGACAAGCTTGATTTCATCACAGAAAGTTCCACCAAATGTTTAGAGGTGGTGGTAGTCAGGATTCTTTCCACTGATGTCTAATGAACACAGAAGCAGGTAAGATCTGTGCCTTGGGCCAGATGCAGATACTTCCACCCTCCTCCAGGAGGCCAGTGCTCCATGGGAAGTGGGACAAGGCAGGCTTCTGAAGGCATCTAGGATACTTTTAGTAAAGGCATCACACTTAGTCCTGAGTGGTCCGCGGGGACTACTGTGCCATGCCAGGGTATGAGGCAACAAGAACTGCTTAGAAATGTTCATCATCAGCCACAAATAAAGCTGTTTGAGAAACTCAGGGTGATTGTGCTGATTTGCTCAATGAGGGCCAACACAGGTTAGGGTGCCAGTCTTGGCAGATAATAACTCACTTATGTTCTTTACAGAAAAGAGAGATGAGACATGAATGGGAAATGCCTGTAAACTGCTTCAGGGCTTGTTCCAGTTTTTAATGCTGGACAATTAGTTAAGTTAGTAGGATTTCTGTGTGCTGACAAAACAGGCATTGACCCAGAAACAAGTTTAAATCTTTAACTGAAGTGAAAGACAGTTGTGGATGTGAGCCAGCTCCTCATTTCACTGTTTTGTCTCTGTCTGTGGTTACTCCTTTAGTTTGACCTGGTGTGTGAGGAGTCCTGGAAGTTGGATCTCTTTCAGTCTGCTGTGAACGCTGGGTTTTTTATTGGCTCCATAAACATTGGCTACATTGCAGACAGGTATGTGGGGGCTGACAGTAAAACCCTCTGACCTCCCTTATCCATGTTCAGCAGCCAAACTTTGAGAAAGGTTGTGCAACTGATACCATCTCTGCTCTTCTGAAAATAAGGTCCCCCTGGATGTTCAGTCGCAGCATGAGCCAGTATCCTGCCTTTTAGGTTATTCCTGGTGGTTAGCACAGATCTGCTCAGCAAGTCCTGCAGAGCCCATGTGGACTGTCTTAGAACTGTACACCCCGAACTTCCTACTGTGCCACATCAGAGCCCTTGGGTGTTAACCAAAGCCAGGAAATGCTGGTTTGGAGCTCCCACTTAATCTGTCACACTCCATGTGGCTGCAGCTTGGAAACACCTTGCTGCTTTTGGAGAAGCTTAGAAACAGCTGGCACAGAGTGCCAGATGTGCGTAGCAGCAGTCACTGTGAAAAAGCAGATAATACCTTCAGCTCCCTGATCAGAGCCAGCAGAGTCAGAGTCCCTGGCTCAGGCACCTGAGGTTAAAGAGAAACAAATGCCAGAACTTGAAGGCCCTTTGCCTAGGAGTGTTAGTACAGCAGGCTCTGAGTTGCTCCAGCTGTGAAATGCAGCCCACTCACAAGGAGATCCATACACTACTAGTGTTTTAAAGGTTAAGGTTGTGGTAAATAAATCCTTTATACATCTGGTGCACATGGAAATACCAGAATCATAATATTAACCCATACTTATTTTTCACTCCCAATGTAATATATATAAACATGAGACTATTCTTTTTTTTTTCTGAAAGTTTTTGTGGAATTGCAGAGCAACTGGCACAGTAACTTTTCATGGAATAGAAAAGCAGATAAGTGAGTAATGGGCGATGAATAAAAAGCATGTCTCTATTTCGCCTGGCAAAATTGGAATTTTCCCCAAAGATACACAAAGCTCTCACTAGTTTAAAATGCTTCCGTGACTAGTGGTTTGCTTCATGCCTATTATTTTCCAATCCAGGTTTGGCCGTAAATTTTGCCTTTTAACGACAATTCTTGCAAACATTGTGTGTGGAATCCTTCTGGTCTTCGTGCCCACCTACCTGTGGATAGTCATCATCCGGTTCTTGCAAGGGCTGGTCAGCAAGGGCTGCTGGACTGCGGGCTACATCCTGGGTGAGTTCAGGGCCTTCTCCCAGGAGCAAGACTAGCTGCAGAAGATGAAGGAAATAAACTCAACTCCAAAAAAACTTGAAAAAAAGCCACTTAAAAAATGCCTCCCATGGTGTTCTATTAAGGAGTTTTCTCTCTCTTTAACTTCTCAGGATGTTTTCAAGCACTGTCATTAGGGAGAAACAACAGTAGCCTTCAAAGCTGGAGCAAGTGGTGGTGTATTAGGGTTCTTACGTAGAGATAGGCTTCCCCTGTGGTACAGCTCGCCTTTGCAGATCTATCTGGGCCCCACGGCTCCTCTTCCTCCCATCAGGCTCTGGCTGGGGAAGGTGACCCCGCAGACCACAGCCCCTCCAGCCCAGGTACCCACAGGGTGGTGACAGAGGAGGCCATTAAAGAAGCAGGCAGAGGGTGGGGGAAACTTACGGCATTTTTATGACATGAAGAGCATTAAAGGGCAAACAGAGGCTTCAGAACCTAAAAACAACTGAAGAACAGCACGAACTTGCTGATAAAAAGACAAAGTGTTTGTGTACCTGTGTGTATCCACTGGTCTGAGCGGAGGCCAAGCCGTGGAAGAGCCAGGCTGTGGGGGTGCCTCTCCCAGTGCCCTGCACCAGCTGTGGCTGCTGGTGAGGCATGGCTGTGTGGCCAGGTTGGGTCTGGGGCCATCTCAGGACAATTTTCTGGCACAGGGTAGAGCTACCTGGGACTTCTCTGATTTTTCTGGAGTGGAGGTCAGTCTCTTGTCCAAAATACCCAACTGCAAGCAATCACTGAAGCAGCAGATTAAATATTTTACAATCTGACTGATAGAACCTTAACTGGGTTAGGATGTCAGGTGGCTCTACCAAATGTCTCTGAGAGATGCAGTTCATTGTGATAGTGGTAAAAATGTAAAAGTCAGTGCCCTAAACTTCCATTAAGTCTTTCAGTGGGGGCATCTTGCTAATGCAGTTATCCAGATGTCTGATACAAATAAAATAAAAGTACCTATCCCACAGTCCAGACTGTCTTCTGCTAAGACACGATTATTCCTTCCTGTGCATTTCTGGATGCTTGCTTGGCCTTTAAAATCTTTTCCTGGCACACATGAAATCTTCATCCCCTCTTATGGGGAACTTTAAGCCATTTTAGAGCACGAAGTCCTTTTCAGGACAATGATTTGCCCTATCCTGATATTTCCTCTGTTACATCTTGTTACTCCTGGATTCTCTTGAACTCTCTCATGAAAAAGATGCTATCCAGAAGCAGCCCCAAAGCTCCGTAAACTTTCATCTTTTCCCTAAGGGTGGCCAATACTGAATGTCCAGGGAAGGATACAAGGACAGAACAACCTTGTTATCCTGCTCTGCTGGGGCACTTGTCTGCCCCTCAGCTGCTTCTGGCTTAGTTCTACCAAGCCTGAGGAGATGTCTTTGGGCATCATTTGGCTGAGCAGCATTAGCGAATCTGTGGTTCCAAAACTCAGCAGTTCCTTCGGCTGCTAATTATTTCCTTACTGTTCTTTCTCTAATGAGTTTCCTTTCTTGGAATCACACAACTGGACGTAAAATGTTGAATGTGCTTGTGCCTGCCGGCTGGAATAGTTACTTTTAACTTTGTGTTAACAAGATTTAACGTGTGATGTGATGCTGCGATGTGGAGTTGCAAAGCGCAGATGCATTGTGATGCCACCCTGGCCTGGGAGCTCTGTGCTATCCTGTGATACAGGTTTTCCTCATGTACTTGGAGTGAGATGCAGGCTGAAATGCTGCACTTTGGAAACCAAATATTCAGCTTTGTTGTTGGGTTGGAGACACTATGTATGTTGGCATTGGATTTCACAACAAAATCCGTCTGTGCACTTTGACGAATGCTTGATTTACTCTGAGATCTCTGCAGCAGAAGGCACCCCCGGATGTCTTAGGCCAGTGTACTGCCAGCAGCAGTGTCTTCTTCCCTGCTGGAGTCTGGGTGCCAGAAAAGCAAACCAGGGGATTTTGTCTGGAGGCATTATGCTGGGAAGCCCATGATTACCAAGGTTTCTCCATGGTGTTACTTTAGTATTGGTCTTCCAGCGTCCCGCCGTAGCAGGTTTCCGCTGCGTGGAGCAGCCACGGCGCTCACCTGTCTGTGTGCGCGTTTGCAGTGACAGAAGTGGTCGGCCCGCAGTACCGGAGGACGGTGGGGATCCTCTACCAGACGGCCTTCTCTGTGGGGCTCCTGGTCTTCGATGCCATTGCTTACGCCATCCCTCACTGGCGGTGGCTGCAGCTCACTGTCACCCTGCCAACCTGCTTCCTCCTGCTCTACTACTGGTAAGTGCCCTTTTGTTGCACCTCTGCCCACGACCCAAAACCCCAGCTTCTTCTGCTTCCCAAGGCTTGACACTGAGAGGGACTGGGCGCTCCTTTTTGGTCCTGCACACCTCTTGGTGCAAAGAGGAGGTTCACAGCACAAAGGAGATGGAAATAGGACCCCTCAGCAACTGCGATCTTGTTGAATCCTAGCCTGTGCACCTCACCTGACCTTGTGTTTAAAAAACTGACCACTTTGAAAAACACTGGGGGAAAAGTGGATTAATATAATTTATTATTTTCTTTAAGCTTTTCATAAAAGAAGATAGGTACCTTGGCACAACTTAGTTGGCCTTACACTGAAAATATGGTTACTGAGAGATCGTCTACTGCCAACATAACTGTAACAGGTTGTTAGCATGTTCTTTTAAGGAAAAAAGTTGGCAGTTTTTTGTGGTCCATCCAAAAAAAAGCCCTTGAGTACTCCTTCATTTTAGTTTCTCTCCTCTCTTTTTAATTGATATTTTTTGGTTTGAGTGCTTTGGATTTGAGAAATTGTCTGGATGGGTTAGGAATAGTAGAAAGAAATTTGTTGCCTTCCTTCTTCCATATTTTTGAATTGGTAAGCCAGTTCTAACTTGTTTACTACTTCTTAACCTGTAATGGCAGAAGTGAAAAATGACTCCCTAAGAGGAGCTGGTTTGTGGTGAATGGGCTGGATGAGAGCACCACTCTCACTCAAAGCCCCTCCCTGACTTATCTTTAGTAAACTCCTCTTTGACCAAAGCCACTACCTCAACTCTTCCTCTTCCAATCTCAGCCATGGGATATACTACTTCTCTTGACTGGGGGAGTGGGAAGTAGCACACAAAAGCCACCCAACAAAAAAAAAAAAATCCATCTGCCTCTATTTAATCCCTTCAAAGTCTCCATGCATGGGAGAATAGGTAAGTTTTATGTTTTGTTATATAATGCATCCACTCACATTGTAGGTGCCTCCCAGAGTCTCCCAGGTGGCTGATATCTCAAGGAAAAAATGACAAAGCTATGAAAATTGTCAGTGATATGGCTAAAAAAAATCGAAAGAAGATGCCTTCCCATTTTAAGGTGAGCTCAGGGTTTGGTTGTGCGTGTAAGCACCATGACAGTATTGTCCATCAGTTCCTCCCAGAAGAAATTTAATGTACTGTGGCTCTTCCACAGGATATTCAGTTTGAAGAAGATGATTGTGGAAAGCAGAAACCCTCACTGATGGACCTTTTCAGGACACCACAGATAAGAAAAAACACGCTCATTTTGATGTACAACTGGTAAGAATATAATGCTAGAGAGCTGTTTCTGAAGCTCTGGATTTGAAAACTCCGTCAGGACACAGATCTCTGTTCTCTGACTGACTAACAAATCCAGGGTGCTCTTCTCTGCCCAGGTTCACAAGCTCCGTCCTCTACCAGGGGCTCATCATGCACATGGGAATAGCTGCTGGGAACATGTATCTGGATTTCCTCTACTCTGCACTTGTTGAGTTCCCAGCCGCCTTCATCATCATCGTCACTATCGACCGTGTCGGGCGGCGCTACCCCTGGGCCGTGTCAAACCTGGTGGCTGGGGCCGCCTGCCTTGCCACAGCCCTCATCCCAGAGGGTAAGTCACCTGAGTGAGGCCCTGTGGGGGCTTCCCACCCTGTCATCTGGAACCTCCATGCTGCTTTGTGAGGGTCCCTCTGCCACTGCTCACGTGGTGCTGGCTGTTCCCCTTCCCTCACTGACACGGGTGAAACAAAGTCCCTTGAGAACATCAACTGACATGGGATCAGAGGTCCCACAAAATAACACTGTTGTATTAATTGACACCTGCTGAATCACTGGGATGCTTTTAAATGTGTTGAATGTATTTTCTCTGCAGACATACATTGGTTAAAAGTGATTGCTGCCTGCATTGGGAGAATGGGAATTACAATGGCTTTTGAAATGGTTTGCTTTGTAAACACTGAACTGTATCCAACTTATATCAGGTAGGTGCATCCTCTCCCCAGTTGGCATTTGGCCTGGAAACAAATAGTTAAGGCTGATGTGTATGCTATGTTTTATGCTAAATGAAGTTATCCTCAAATGTGTCAGAACTATGCAGGTACTGTTGAACATAAAGTAGGTGAAGCACAGTGAAAATGCTTTAAAAAGGTAGCTTAATAAAGAAAAGAAATGTACTTTTAGACAAGGGGAAACTCACATGAACAAAATAAAGGGAAAAGGGGAGAACCAGGGTGGGTGAGGGATCTGAAGTCCCACACAGTGTCTGGATTTGTCTTGTGCAAGGGTGACAGTCGTGATCCGTCCCCTCCCAACTGCAGTACTCTGACACTAACATGATCCCTTTGCTGCCAAACCAGGAATCTCGGGGTGATGGTTTGCTCCTCTTTGTGTGATATTGGTGGAGTCATCGTCCCCTTCATTGTGTACAGGCTGGTGGAAATCTGGCACGATCTGCCGCTGATTGTCTTCAGTAAGTGCCACCTCACCTCCTTGCTGGCCACTCCCAGGGTGCAGCAGGGGGACCCAAGTTCCAAAAGGAGGGAAAAGCCACCAAGGCAGCTGCTGTAAGTTCAGCAGAAGCCCCTTGCTCTCTACAAGGCCTTAACCTTCAGTTTATGACAAGCTGGTACTTGTTTATGCATTCATGTGTCCCTTGCCCCTATGATTTCTCCTTGCCATTTCAAAAGGAAGTTAGAGTTGAATACATATTTGACAGATGGCAAAGAGCTCAGAAAAATTTTGATGAGATTAATATTTGATGGATTTAAAGCTGATTTACTGCTCTTCTGTGAGTTATATTGTCTCTGCCCAGCATTCAAACCCTAGAATTTCACATAATTGCCTATATAATGGGGTACAAGTATGGCTGCTATGCTTCAGCTTTTCCGACACTTTGTTAACTGGCTCTTCTCCAGCTATTTGGAAAGCAGCTGGTAAATAAATGCAAGATAAGTTTTGCAGACTAGTGACCTGAACTCTCAGGTCAAGGCCTGCAACACTTTTATGAATCTTTAGGTCAGCACATTATTTATAGAAAAATACCTTGAATGGCAACATGCAGATTTTAAAAGACAGGACATCTAGAAGGGTGCTTAGTAGATTAAAAATACGTATGCCAAACATGTACAAACTGGATAAAAGGAATTATCAGTGGAGAAGTTAATCACATTGTTTAGGAGATAATACGTTCTGTATACATTTTTTAATCTTGAATGAATAGCGTACAAATGGAATATGTTTCCTGGCATGCTCTAGCACTAAAAAAACTTCTTTCCTCTACAAAGGAAGGATTGTCTGTCGAGTTTGAGGTGTGCTAGTTCAGTGCATAACTCTCAAGAGGACTTGGCTTGGTGCTGCCTTCACAGGGCAGCCACATCCTCCATTTTTGCACCAGCATGGCAGTTTTGCATATGGAGGCTTGAGGTGCACATCTTGTATGAGGAACAAAATAAAATGCTATTGACAAGTCCTTTCTGTCTGGCAGAAGAAAGTGGTTGATAAATGCTTACAAGCTCTTTGTGCCTCTTTTTGAAGCTGTTCTTGGTTTGATTGCGGGTGGATTGGTGCTGCTTCTGCCTGAAACTAAAGGAAGAGTTTTGCCTGAGACTGTGGAGGATGTTGAAAACTTTCACAGGTGAGTCATGATGATGAATGCTTAGCAACTTTCACTTGAAATTGGGCAAAATCCCTGTCCAGAGGGAAGCCTGGGGGTTACTTTGCTGCCTTCTTTTTTTCCAAGAAGTTGCTGAGTAATTTCCACACTCTCACAGGACAGATTGTGGACTCCTTTTACCACACATCTACCGAGGTATCTTGAAAAAAGTAGCCTAGGCCTTTACTGGCCTGTGAATAGCTGCACTATTCAGCACTCAAACATGCTGCAACACCATTATAAATGGTATTTGTGTTTAAAAAAACCCTTAACAATTCAACAGAAAAAGGACAGTCTTGATAGCAGCTTCACATGTGGTGCGTGAAGCACCAGTATCTGCTGAGGAGCCAGAGCAAACCTAAAGGAATATATGATCATTTTCCTGGGGCCAAGGCAGAGCGGGTAAAGAACTTGAAGTTAGGTGCTCACTGAACACCTTCATTCCTGGTTGATGTTCATGTCTTGTTACTCTTGCAGGCAAAGTGCTCCAAAGGCCAAAAAAATCTATCTCCATGTCCAAGGATCAGAAGTAGCACGTGGCTGAAGAAGGCGTAGCTCTTGCTGGGTAGTCTGCTTTAGGGCAGTAGCACGGAAATGCCACTTAGAATAAATACCCTCTCAAAAGTCTTGCCTCTCTTATTTCAATTTCTCTGCATATCCTTTATTTTCAATGTTTAGGGTTTTCTGATGGGATTGTCCCTATTGCTGCATATCTGCTTCCCCCTCTGTACAGTAAGAGAAACATATTTTAGGGCTGGGAAATTTTTTTATCAGCTGTGTGGACTTCAACGTGAACTTCAAGAGATCTTAACTTGAATATGGTGGGATCCATCCCAATAAAACTTCGTAAGCCTCCATGAAGTCTGACTTTGTTGGCTTTTCTTATGAAGGGGCAGCACAACATAACAGAGATTTATCTCCATTGTAGAATCAAGGTAACTACAAACCCGGTTCAATCATGTGACAACTTGCACAGACTTTAAAAAAAATTTATTCTATTTTATTGGCTACTCACAAGGATGGATACTCACAAGGATGGGCATGTGTCAACTCCAGGACACGAAAAAGAATGCATAGGAGGAAGACTCATTTCCTTCAAAAAGCAATAGCATTATACACCTGTCCTGTAGGGGCATTCTTTGGAGTGAGCTGGGATCAGGCTTGGGGACTTGCATGACCCTGACCAAGGTTCCTGTGCCTCAGGGAGCATCAGGGGCAGCACTGGGTCTTCCAGGAAATATCCAGCACCTTCACAAACTTCCTAGTCTATCCCATTGAGTGGCTGTAACAGGCCTGTGGTTGCAGAACAAAACAGGGACAATGGTTCTGTGGCTCCCCTTCCCTGTTTATTGCTGGTCCCTATCACTGCTGGGAAACACCGGTTTTCCATAAGGATACCGTGAGCAGGGTACAAGATACCTCTGCCCATTAATAATCAGCTGCAGGGAGAGAACTCCCAGCTGAGCAAGGCACTGCTGGACTCTAGCAGGCAGGGTGAAATTCCCCCAGGATTGCATCCCAGTGACCTTGCACCTGCTTTCAGCTGCCCTGAGCCTCAGTTAATGTTCAGTGCTGCTGTGGGGGCCTCCAAGGCAGGGAAGCATGTTGTCCAGCGAGGCAGGGCCATGGCAAGGTTGCCCTGAGAAGGGTAGGGACAGATCAGGAATGACATGACTTCGGCCCGGGCAGTTGCAAAACTAGTATTTGCTTCAGGATCGGGGAGGAACAAGCTTGTGCTGAGAGGGCAAGAGGGACAGGGGCGATGTAATTATGTGTCTGGTAGAGCTGGTGTCCTGCTGTGGTCACAGACATGTCTCTGCTCTGCACTAAAAGAAATATGTCAGAACTTCTGACTTACAGTTCTTTGATATAAAACCTGTTGAAAACTCTGCAGATAGAAAATTGGAGAGGTAGCAACAAGTCGAGCAAAGCAAATACTGAGATGAATAAATGAGTAACTACAAAAGCTGAGTCCCAAGACCCTTACCCACCACACTGGTATTTATTTCCATAAGAACTGCTACTGCCACAGCAGGAGCTGCAGAGGTGGCAGGCTCTACAGTCACCTACAAGTGATAGTGGCATCTGCTTCTGGTGGCAGCTTAATGAACACAAGGGCAAATGTCCTTCGTTGACTTCCTTGCTGGTGACCTTTGTCCATTCATGGATTGCTTCCTGGAGTTGGGAAGCCAAAGAGATATAAAAGCTGGTCCAGCTGCACATGGCATGTGGAGCAGCAGCATTGTGTCCTGGGGGGTGGCAGGAGTGTGTCACCCCCAGACTATGACTGAAGCTCACATCCTGCCTCAGGTAACACAGTTTGACAGCTTCCCTTCCCCTTAAGAGCAGCTGAACCTGTCTGCTCCTGGGGCTGCTGGAGCATACCCAGCCCAGTGGCAGGGCTGTCCCTGGAGCTTGGGAAGGAACACTTCAGGACCAAGCACCATCTGACTCTGCCAAGGAGCCTGGGAGCATGTTAACAGGGCCAGGTTAATGAAAGTGGGACTTGCCCCTTAAGAACCTGTCCCTCACCTAATTACTTAAACCTGGACTTCATATCAACTGTGCCTGAAGAGAACATAAAAGCTCCGTGTTTTGGGGTACCCACCCACCAACTGGGTTTTGGGAAGAATTGCTCTTTACTTTTACAAAGTTTCTGGTGTTCCCCATGGCATCATCTGATGGGCAGATGATCTTGTGGCCAAGGGCTGCACCTTTCTAAGCACTGTTCTTGTCCTCTGCTGTTGCTGTCAGCACCTAAATCCGAATGCCAACATGAAAGCATGGCTGTTGTTTGGACACTTCAGTGCTCCTATCCTATCCCTACTCCACAGCACTGTGCCACCCTACATCCTTAATATTTTAAAATATTAAGAAATTGGGCCTTTTCCCACAACTAGAACTGGTCAGGAGGCAAACTCAAATCCAGAGAATGAATACGAGTTGATGAATATGATATGAATCACAGCTTCCCAAAAGCTGTGGAGAGGACTCTTCAACCTTCAAAAGCACTATAGCAGTGATTTTCCACCATGGTATGGAGGGAAAACTACTTTAAAAGACATATCGGGTTTTTTTGGCTTATCTTTCCCCCTGCCTCAATCTTAATTTCTGACAGATGTTTGGGAGTTTGGCCATGTAAATAATCAAGTTTAGGGCATTACAAACTTTAATATGCATCAATATGCCTGTCAATATGCAGGGCACAGAGTCCTGATATTGTTTGTGCTGGTCCCAGGGGGTGTCTCTGATGGGACTTTCTGTCCCTTCCCTGTCACTGATCCTGAATGTTGATGCAGTTGTACGCAGCCCACTAAGTCCTGGGGCTTCACTGCCTCCAAATCCTCATTTTATTCCTTTTAGTTTTTCAGCTTGCCTAATATCCACTCAAATTCTGGAATGCCAAATCTTAAAAGCCAGCCTGGGCTTAGAAGTGCTATTTTTTGTCCTCATTTCTCTGGAAGAAGAGGAGCAAAAGCAGGAGGGAAAAGGGGCTTGTGTATGCCTTGGGTTCCTGCAGTGGGCTCTACAGTGGCAGTGCTCGCTGCTGGGTGGCAGGACCTGAATCACAAAGCCAATCTGGGAAGCAGGAGCTGTAGACCAACCGACAGCACCAAGATTTTAAGGGATGTGGAGGGAATTGTGACAGTAAATCAGACTCCGCCTATGTGTTACTTTTGTGCAGAGTCAGGTGTAGCTCGAAGAAAGTGAGCTGGGCTCACAACTGCACTCCTGCTTGCTACAGAAATGAGCTGTGAGTGAGCAGCCCAAAGAGATTTTTAGTTTTATAAGAAGCAGAAGAAAGTTTCCCACTTATACCACATGAGTTGCTGCTGCCAAATGGCCTGGGACACCAGAAACATGAAAGTGTTCAGGAGGCAAATAGAAAAAATTGGCGGGACGGTCCATGAGGGGGTGAAGCAGAAATGTGTGCAGACAACCTCCGGCTCAGGAAGTCCCCAAGCTTCAGAGTGCTGGCGGCTGGGGGAGTGCAACAGGGAAAGATCACCTCATTGGGATGGCTCATCCCCTGGATGTGGGATGAGGTCTGGGCTTGTGACTGCTCTGCTGGCCCTCTTCTGCCTCCCTGCCCCAACAAAGGCAGATCCAGGGCAAAATGGGCCCTTACTTTGGGGCAGCTTCAGAAGTCAGAACACGAAGATAAATGTTTTTTTCTTTACTTGTCTCCTGCCTGTGGAAGGAAAGGGGAAAAAGCAGATGATGCTCCTGGTGTTTAACAGTATGATCCACCACATAATCCATATTCTTACATTCATTCAATGAAACCAGGTTTAACTGTTATCTTGTCATTGGCAGTTGCTCAAACAAGGTTAGACTATTTTGAAGAGCAGCAGAATAAGGAATAAATTTGAGACTTTCTGTGGCCTCATTGCAACTGTGCTGCTGTCTGGAAATCATATCCCAATGGTACCTTTAGAAACTTCAACTCTGGCATTTCCTACTGTAAAAACTCTTATTCTAATTGGTTTCTAAAGTAACATCTGGGTGTGTGGTTGCATGCATGATTTCCCTAACATTTCCTAGAGGCAAGTTCTCCCTGCTCTATGCTGTGTTACATTGCCATCTCTTTCTGGCCACATTAGGTCCTTTTTTCCCCACACCCAGTTTTTTACCAGGCCAAGTATTTTTTGGCTTCACAGGAGTTCCAGTAAATCCAAGCAACCCTTCCAGTGTTTGTGGAGCTCTACCCTCACCCTGGGAGGTGCTCCAGAAGCTGTGGATTGAGCCAAAAGGCAAGAGCACTGAAACCACAGGACATTCACCGCATTGCTTCCCAAATTTAAAACCACATCTCAGCCAGCTTTGTCCTTGTCAAGTGAGAGCATCTTCGGGGATATCAACAGTCCCCTCACTGATCGATGCTTTTCAGGTGGCCCATGGAACCACCCTCTACACCTTTTTCCCAATGTCTGGCTCACATGTAAGGCATTTGTGGATTCCAGTCAGATCATACAGGAGAGCCCAGAGCCTGATATTGTTATCCAGGATGGGTCACCCACCAGCCACCAACTGTATTTATATGGGTATAACAAAACCCAACAAATCCCCAGATACGTACAATAAATGAAGATTTAAAGCAGCCTTTGCAGATGTAAAGCTGAGTTGTTTTAGACGACGTTGCTTAATGCCATACCTGTGCAGATTTTCAGCGTCTTCTATGGTCTCAGGGAGAGCCTTTCCCTTCATTTCAGGTAGGAGCAAAACTAAGCCACTGTTGATTAGAACAATCACAGCTGCAAGCACAGAACAAGGATTACAAAGGCAATGCAATGGTCATGCCCATGTTTAATTCCAAGTCACTAATTAATGCCCCGAAGGACAGACAATGTCTGCCCCAATGACAGAATAAGGGTGCCTCAAAGTGATAACAACACTTGGATTTTTATCTACATGATTCTTATTTGTCAGAGTAATTGCTGACATTTCTGAGGTGCATCTGAGCCCTGGAAAGCTGTCCTGGGGCACAGACTCAGAGGGAGCCTGGCTTCCTTGCTTCAGGCACACACTGCAAAGGAAACAGGTTTTGCCTATGATTGTCCAGTTGGCATGGGATTGATACTGGCTAGCTGTCATCTCTACTTTTGGCTAGATTAGGACATGAATGAAAGGCTACTGCCAGTACCTAGCTAATTTCTTCTTCTGATTAGTTTTAGACCCTCTGTGACCCTACTGAGGGCAGATGGTTCATGCAGGCACACAGGTTTGAATACGTGCAGTAGCTGACATTCAAGGCAGCCCTTTTTTATGACAGCAACATTAACATTAGGGCTGACGTGCTCCTTTGCCATCCTAAACTGCCAGGGCATCCTTGACTGACTGGCCACCCCGAGGTGGAGTGTAACTTTTCTGCAGGGAGACAAAGCCATGCTGCTGGGACCTCAGCTCAGCTAACCACACTGCCTGTGAGAGGGACAGAACCCAAAGTTTTTCCTCCCTTGGAAAGGGCTCAGCAGGAGAAATTCAAAGCTTGAAAGGGCTGTGCAAAAGCATGGGGTCCCCTTCATCGCAGAATGGGCTAAGGGGTGACTTTGCTACCACTTCCAAACACCCAGATGGAACAGACTCACCAAGACGTATCTTACACATGTACACACATTTATGCATCTCTCCATGTTTTTTTTTTAAAGACAGAAAATAAATCACCAAAGGAATTCATCTCAGCTCTGGCCAACCAACCCCTCTTGCAGCTCTTACCAAAGATGACCAGGGGCAGTTCATGCCAGAGGCCTGCCAGTCTGTACACAAGGAAGGGCGTTATGATCCCGCCGAGGTCACACAGGGAGGAGCAGACGAGGACTCCCAGGTTCCTGCAGTGCGCATGCAAATACACACGCACATGAACACTCATGTCACCAGCTCTGCCTGGGGCTGCCTTATCCAGCTCTGCACCCCAGTGCCCCCACAGGACACACAAGGGTTCACCCAGCCCTGCTGCCAGATGAGCAGGCCAGCACCCTGTCCAGGATTTGCAGCTGATGGGAAAAGAGACGGGCCATGAGCCCCGGAAGGAGAAGACAGATAACACCCTGGGGCTTAGGAAGATACTTGGAAAGGCCTGGCCCCTGTTGTGGTGAATATAATCAGAAGAGAGCACAAGCAGAGCATTCTCACAGGGAGACATACCACAAGACGAACTGGGTGAGGAGAGGAGAGTTAGACAAAGTAAGACATTAAGACTAGCCCTGTATTGGAGAGGTCAACGAGCATTTGACTTCTCCTGGTTCCCTGAGCGGCACTGGATAGGGAGCATGAGGGGTATCTGGGAAGGTTTCTTACACACCCCCTCAGACAACTGCTGCCTCAGGGCTGGGCTCAGAATCGGGGAAGGGGCTTTGGCCACGGGAGGAGGTGCGTTTCTGCAGCATCACTCAGCATCTCTCCTCCCCCATTTCAAGGTGTGTTTTATACAAGCAAATTCCTCTTCCATGGCAGTACATCCTTAGCTGTAAGCCAGTCTCTTGGTCTGTCACAGAGAAACACCCAGTGCTTTTACCTGCTGACAGAAGGTGGTGCACTTACCTGAGAAATGTTGGATACAGCTCAGGATTTACCACGCATATAATTTCAAAGCACATGGTGATTCCCATCCTGCCCAAGCAAGCTGCAGTCATTTTAAGCCAATAAAGAGCTGGAAAGACATTGTGCACATTGAGGTTGGAATACAAAATCATTGTTTTCTTCTGCTCTTGACATAAAACAGCATTAAATATTTAATTTAAGGAAACAGTAAAGCACGATGCTGTTGTTTCACTCAACAAAGAATTTATAATGCAGTTGTCTTTTGATTCAAGCAAATAACCAAGCCCTGAGGCTTTGCTAGGTTGCTGTCATGGAGAGGAGAAATCCATGACACAAAGTAGTTTGGGTTATCCAGTGCATTAACCAAAACCTTGTGCAAGATACCACTTGTTGCTTGCAATAAGACTTAACAGAGGGCAGCTGCATTGTTTGGTAGTTGAAATCTGCTTATCAGCAAGGTACTCTGTACTTTTGCACAGAGGCTTGTGATGGCTTTCAAGCTGGGACAAGTTTGTGTTCGCCTCTCCACCTCAGTGTGTGATTCATAATTGCTTTCACACCTGGCGCTACAGACGTCTGCTGCAAATAAATTAAAGTCCTAGCCGTACACAGTCAGTCAGCCCAGGACACCTCTGTCTGCCACATGGTGTTTTAGGTCCCAAATCGTCCACACCTGTCCCCAGAGTGAGGTGCTCTCTCCGGCACTACTGTGCCCCATGCCCTGGCACAGGCAGCAGCTGTGTGGCCACAGGACTCCCACTCCTGCCCTCCCCCAGCAGGGCCCAGTTGCACCTTGCACAGCCACTGCGCTCCCCAGTCGCTTCCTAGAATGGTTTTTCATTGTCTGGGCACTCTGGAGTTTTTGCATATAACATTTTACTATAACAGTTTGTGTGTTTGTTCTTGTACCCCCAGTGAACTCACAGCTGTGTGGCACTGTAATGTCTGTAGTTTCAGTCTACTTCTCTTCCGTAAAACAAAAGGAAAGGAATTTCATTTGGTGGCCCTTAAGTGATGCACTGCTTTGAGACAATGACCTTGGAGCAGGTGCTCAGCTAAACCAAAGCCAAGTGTCTGTCACCGTGGTTGCTTGACACCCTACATTCATGGCAGCAGCGCTGGTGGCAGAAAGCACTTACTGTACCCAGACATTGTTTTAAGTGTGTGTATGCGCCTATATGTTTTTCCTTTTTAGAAACGGAAAACGTGGGGATTTTTGGATGAAATCCCTGAATTGTGCATTAAAATATAAACTTCTGGCCAGATAAAAATTGTGGATGTGAGAACATGGCATTCTTCATGACCTAGCACCTGCAGACTTATGATCTGATTTGATGCCATTTTGGAAATCTGATTCACCCCATTGCTCCAGCCTCTCATACATATACTCTCAGGTATAAATGCTGCTGCTGGGACATAAATTAGCTTTTATGATATTTAACTGCACTGGATCACAGTACTGACATGGGCCAGGTTATCAAGGATCTTTTTCTATTTTCCAAGGCATCAACGAAGAGATGAGGAGAGAATTCCTTGATGGAAGAGGTTTGCAGAACTCACTGTCTGGCAGGAATGCTGTAACGAGGCAAGCAGCCCCTGTCATCACACTGGCTGCAGCCCAGGTGTAGCATCGGCCAATCCGATCCAGCGTCAGCATGAGGATGAAGGCAGCTGGGAACTCGACAAGAGCAGAATAGAGGAAATCCAGATACATGTTCCCAGCAGCTATTCCCATGTGCATGATGAGCCCCTGGTAGAGGACAGAGCTCGTGAACCTGGGCAGAGAAGAGGGTGCAAATGAAGCTGGCCCCCCTGGGAGACAGCTTATGCAAAGATCTGAGATTTGCAGCCGGTCAGGAGCAAAACAGGCTTAAATTAATGACAATGATTTAATGGCCCCAAATCACACACCTCCATTTGGGCTGCAAAAGCCTTCCCATCCTTACCAACTGTACATCAAAATGAAGGTGTATTTTCTGATCTGAGGTGTCCTGACCAGGTCTAGAAAGGAAGGTTTCAACTTTTCTCCACCTTCATCTTCAGAATTGAGATTCTGGGAACATAAGTGACAGGACAAGAGGTTACAGTGGAAGGGGCAGAAGGTGGTGAGCACTACAATTAGCATTTTGCTTTAGATTGATGGGAGGATGAGGGTTTTCACTTGCCAGTTAAGTAACTGAAGGCAAAATAACTTCTCCAGAGTACTTTGGGTAAAGGAAATATGAAAATTTATACCTACAATCTTCATATCTGTTGTAGTTGTGTATGGCATGAAGCAACATTTTAAAAAAGTAATGAATAAGGATGTTCTGGAATTTAAAGTCATGAGATTTCCCAAATATGCTCTGTGAGACTCCTAGGCAGTAAGAGGAAACTCACTTGCCTTTGCTTTAGGAAACTGCAATGATTTCGACTGCTCCCTACTCTAAACCCAACACAATCCTAAACTCATAACATTATTTGTCTTGAAGTTGGCACACATGCAGCAAATGCAGTGCAGTCACCTGGAAAGAAAGAGGTAGCTTCTTCCTATTTCCCTTGGCGATGCACTTAATAACTTCCATAGCTTTGTCATTCTGTTTTTGAGCTATGAGCCACCTGGGAGACTCAGGCAGACACCTGCAACACACATAAGCATGACAGCAACACGGAAGGAAAAGGCACATTACTGGTACCTGGAAAATGAACACGGAACTGAGTTGCTCAGGCTAGGATCCTATGGTGCTTCGAGGATTCACAGGTGGAATTGAACTCAGTGATAGCTGTGGCTGCCAGTGATTGCACTCTGATTTGTGCTCCATTTGAGTGGCAAGGTAGCCTGAATTTATTATTTTTTTTTTAAATCTAAACCCAGTTTATTATAGTTTGGAAAGATTAGTCTGAGATAAACTCTCTTGACAAGTTTTAGAAATAGCTAATAGTCTGTGGATATAAAAAAGAATAGCTCGAAACCTCATCCTTAATTTCTACCATGTTAAAAATAACCTTTCAAAAAAAGATCACATCCCAATTCTTTCCCCTGATCTAGTTATATTCTAAGAAGCATTTTTAATCCATGAAAAAAAACCAAAACAAAGAACCCTGTGCTGATTGCATTAAAAAACCCAAACAACCACAACCAATTATAATTGATGATTAGAAAACTCCCTTCCCACAGTAGCTCAAGGACCGGTCAAGAAATAATGACATATTATTTTGTGATGCGTGGCAAGGACTCCAAACACAGAAGCATTACACCATGCTGCAGGTAGCCCCTTGCTCTTAGCTGAGTCAGAGTAAACCTTTGGGCAGAGGGAACAGAAAAATATCATCTTGCAAATCCTACGTGTAGCACTACAGCTGATCTCTAAGGAGAACCTTCAGCTCTCAGCCACTGTCCCCTGATTTTGTCAGTGTGGTGTGGCATTACTGGGAGCTGCAAGAGCAGGCACTTACCAATAGTAGAGCAGGAGAAAGAAACTGGGCAGCGTGACAGCAAGCTGGAGCCACCTCCAGTGTGGAAGTGCATAAGCCACGGCAGTGAGGATGAGGAGTCCCAGGGTGAAGGCAAGCTGGTAAATGATGCCTGCTGCCCTCCGGTAGTCTGAGCCAACAAATTCTGCAACTGCAAAGACAGGTCATATGAGCAAACATACGGGTTTGGAGAGCCAGGGGAAACATAACTCCTGCCAGCTGAGACCACGTGTAGCCCCTGCGCTTAGCTGTGTCCTTGGGACATGGCACATGGCCATGGGTTTGGATGAAGAGCTGGTGTTGGTCACACGGCAAGTCCCAGCCCTGGTCAGCTGTGGACTTTGCCCCTTCCTTTGAGCGTGTCAGGCCCTCACCCATCAACATAGGGCAAAGGCTGCTCTCTTCAACCCACTCCTTCAAGCTAAGAAATAAATGGCAAAATAAAATAGCAGATGTGGCTTGTTTGCCTCCATCTCCCTCCTCCCATATGGCTTGGGAACAGAGCCTCCCTTCCTGCCAAGCAGGTGAAGCAGCAACACCAAAAGTCATTTTGGCACCAAGGCTGTGAAACATAAGCGTTGTCTTTCACATCACTGCTTGCTGCCTTTCCCAGAAAGGTGCTACACATCTCCACACTATTTTCAATTTGATTGTACCTCTAGACCTTGCCCATCATTTTGGCATGTGCTCTCCAGGTATGAACCGTTCTTAGTTTTCAGAACTGCCTCCTAATTATTCCATTCATGTCTACGAGCTGGTGCAAGCTCGGGTCACAAGCACCTGCATTTAAGCAAAGAGGTGCAGTTTGGCAGTAAATAGCACAGTCTCACTGTCTGCTCTTGTTACACAGTGCTCTGGAAATCAGATGGCACCAGTGGGGGTCAGCCCTGCTGCTAAACAGGGGTCCCTGCCCAGAAGGTGCAATTGCCAACTGCGTAACTGAGGACGTAGCCTGTGAGCCAGCCTCCCTTGCTGACCAGTCCCTGGATCAGGCGGAACGTCACCATCCAGGTGTAGCTCGGGGCAAAGGCCATCAGAACCCCTGAAACCGCATTGATGAGGACTGTGACCAGAAGGCAGAGTTTGCGTCCAAACCTGCAGAGGGAAAAAAAGGGAAGAAAGAGGCTCAGGTCCTGGCAGGGAAGGGTGGCAAACCAAAGGATTTGAAGAAGCTGAAGAGGGTCTCCGCTCATTTTGAATAGAAGCCTATACCTGTTCTTCCCTTTGCAACATTTTCCATCTCACTGGAAGTTCAGGAAACTCCCTTGTTTTGTGTTTTCAGGTCATTGCTCACTTTGGTTAATGACTAAGGCAATTAATTCAAGATTGCTCTGATATGGCTCCCCAGCCCATCTTTCAAAGCTGGCATGGCTTTTTAACGGGGATTTGTTTGCTAACTGTGATCTTCACATGTTTTATCAACCTTGGCTGACTTAGCTGAGCTCTTCTTGAATAGGGTTTTGTACATCCCTGTTATTTGTCATTCCCTCTATCACCATGACTCACTGATAGTCAGAAATAGAGGGTTTCCAAAAGAAACAAGCTGGCTGGAACACTAGAAAGGCATTTGCTTTCTAGTTGACAAGAGATGCATATTCAGTTAGAAGTATGAACTATAAAAGCCATTGAATTAGTCAATATCCACTAACAAAAACAGCACAATAATAAGTGCCAGCCAAAATACATTCTTTTGTTTTCCACAGTAACATCAGCAGATCCCATCACTCAAACTTCCTCCTCTCATGAGCCTGACAAACACACATTTTTTACTTGCCAGAAAGTTCACCCCAAGAGAGCCTCATCAGACCACATTTGAGACTTCTGGTTTTGTTTTTACCCTGAACACAATACATTCTGGTTATGGTGTTTTTTGTTGCTCTTGGGTGCTTGCAGTGCAGAAGCAGCAGTGAGCTGGGACAGGGTGGTGTGAGCAGAGTGAAGACCCCTTAACACTCTGACATGCATGTGTTTTATCTTAGGAGGAATTATATCCTACTCCCTCATGTCTTTTCATACTTCTGCTTCACAAAAAGCCTTTGTAAAAAGATCCTTCAGTATTTTGACACAGAGAGAGAGAGCATTTCAGATATAAAGGGCTATGAATTTGGAAGCTCTGGCTTTTGTTGGCTCTCACCATCATATGGTGGCAAGAAATGCCTTTGCTAGTGAACGTGATGGCTTGGAAAGGTGATCTGAAATGTGGTACTTCTGATGCTCGTGGAATCTGCTCACTGCTACTTCATGTCCTCTTATGCCTGTAGGAGTGTGCATCACCATCCATGTCCCAGTTCTGGGAGAAAGGAGAGAATGCTTTCAGATTTACTAGGAGATTAGTCAGAAAACAAGAACTTGGATTTAAGGGAAAGAGAGGATGAGGGAGGTGACAGATGTTTCTGAAAGAAAAGAAAAAAGAAAAGAAAAGAAAAGAAAAGAAAAGAAAAGAAAAGAAAAGAAAAGAAAAGAAAAGAAAAGAAAAGAAAAGAAAAGAAAAGAACCTTCCAAAATGCATGCGAAGAAAAGCCGAAATTGTCGTAAGTTTGTCCACTTTTGTCCTTGATATCAGAGAGAGGACTCCATCCCAGGACTGAGGACTGGATGTAGGATTTTAGTGGTACTGCTGTAGCCATCTGATGTCTTTCACCTGAGAAAGCCTTTTGCCAAAGTTGTAGCCACACACAAGATGTGGCCACAAAGAGTTACTTCAATAAATCACTTATCTACTGAAGAAAAATCCATTTAAGCAGAAAGCTTATAAAAAAGCTGGTCTGGTTCAGTAAGGTAATGGTTTAATGAGGATGGGAAAGCAATCTGTCCAATCTGTGCACAGGTGAGCTTCTTCACAAGCAGATTTGTCTGCACAACCTAACTGATGGTGTGTTTGCCTGCACTGAAACTAGGGACCAGGGACCAACGAGACAAACACAGTCCCATCCTAATTTTGTGACACTGCAGAAGTACTACAGAGGATGGCTGTGCCCCTTCCCCCTTGTAGGAGTGGGAGAGTGAAAAGAAGGGAACAATAGCAATATCTGTTCAACAATCCTGGGGCCAGTCTTGGGAGGAAAAGGCAATTGAGAATACAAAGTGAAAAAAAAGAAATAAAAAATTCAAGACAGACTGGATCTCCAGAAGGATTGTTCACTCCCTGTTACCTCCATTTCTTCAAATTCTAGTCTCATCCTCTCTTGTTATTTTACTGAAAAATTTGGGAAGTAGGCAGAGGAAGATCAGCTACATAGCACTAAATTTGTTCAGAGTCTAACCTAAAAAAACAAATCTACTGGGCAAATATGCGGCACAATGATAATTGTGATAGAAAAGAGGAAACGAGGGACGATAAGGTCTAGAACTGGCTAAATACAGAGTCAGCTGAGAAAAAAGAGGATCAAATAAAATTTAGCAAGAAACAACTACTTCTATTTCTGTGTCTGAGAAAAACTCTCCTACTTTGAAACTGATTTATGGCCATCTGGATACTGTTAAAATTAATGTGAAACAAATTTATCTCAAAGATGAGCAAATAGTTCTTGGTGCAAGACTTAAAATTTCATCTTGGACTCTGGGCTTGTGTTGCAGTTTGCACCTGTGAGAGAAAACAAAATCTCTTCACTTGTGAGAATTCCTCAGAGCTGTAAAAGTGGAGGGATAGCTTGGCATTTCTGTGGATTCTTGGGGCACAACAGCCTTTGAAAGCAGGACCTTAGAAACCACCATTTAAGTTACACACAGACCTTCTCAATCAGGTTTTGGTTGCGTTCATTTTCTTTCTGAATTGTGAATGCTGTTCAACAACATGAGAAAGCAAATAACCAGAGTAAAGAGTTCATCCCATACCTGTCCACACACCACCCACCTGTCTGCTATGTAGCCAATGCTCACAGACCCAATAAAAAACCCAGCATTCACACACGACTGGAAGAGGTCCAGCTTCCAGGAGTCCTCGCACACCAGATTAAACTGTAAGGGCAAACACAGTTAGAAGCACAGGGACATTCCCTGCAAACCATGGCTGTTTGAGAAGGAAGGAAACCAATGGCATCAACTAGAAAATAGACTCTGGGAAAGAAGCCCTCTAACCTCTTAAGCTGACATCTGCAACGAATCTTGTTTGGATTTTCCCAAACCTTGTGAAAAAGTTACACCCCAGAAAATTATTGCATAATGATACATAAGGAGAGTGAGAAATGGAGGAAAACTCAGAAAGAACAAATAAAAAAGTTCAGAAAAATCTCATCCTCTCGTCCCCACCCATCTGCTTGAAATTTGGAGGACACTTGGAGCATTGTCTCCTTCCCAGATGTCAAGACCTATTTCAAACCATGCATTTCCTCGCTGCATGAAAGCAGTGCCAGGTGAGAGAGATGGAGGTGCTGCCATGAGCCCTGCTGGGGTGGAGCCAGGAGCTGGGGTGTCCCTCACCTCGTTAGCACTGGCAAAATCTCCAGGATTTGGCTGACTTTTCTCTGAAGTGAATGGGTACTTGCTTTGATTTACAATTAACAGGTTGTCAGGGCAGACCCAACAAAGGGAGGAGGGCAAATTGGTAATAACTTCTCTACAGCTGGAAGTATTCGCTCAAGTGTAATTAGTCTTCAGCCCAGAAAGAAGCATGAATGTATTTGGTTGCTTATTTAATCATTTTCTAACCCAGACAAGTTTGCTGGGGCCATGCCAAACAGCTCAGCTCAGTTTCCTGGGTGTGGAGGACAGCTGGACTGCTCCTTTCTGCCCCAGCCCATCTGTCCCAAGGGAAAATGGGATGGACTTGCTTTGTAACAGTGATGATAATGAAGCAAAGAAATATAAATGCCCTGCCCATGGAAGCTGTGAAGCATCCAGCAATGCACTTTTTAAAGATCGAGTTACACAAACATCTGCTAGGCATAGTTTAGGTACAGCTAACACAGATTTGGCAGTGGAGGGGAAGTAGAAGAGATCTATTTGGAGGTCATTTCTATACTTCAGGTCTCTACACAGCTTTAAGACTACTAGTACTGGTTTGCATAGTTTTTATATTCTAGATTATCTAGTTTAGATACTGTAAATTGAGATAAAGGAGTGCTGCTGTTGCTAAAGCATTGTGTGAGAAATGTAGACCTATCCTCTGCCTCTAGTTCATTATGGATGAGCATCTGGATCATCACCCAAAAGTGCAGTTCCTCAGTTTGGGCTATGGGGGTGCTACCTTCAGTTTGGTGATGGAAATAATTATGAGAGTAGCCACTGATGACAAGATAGCAGTATTATGCTGCCAGGAAAAGCAATCATTTCTCCTTGTTTATGTATATGAATATTTGATCTAAGTGCCTAGCAGGTTCTGATATTGAGTATTTGTTAGCAGTCAGACTCAGACTGTACACCAAAAGCAAACTTTATTAATACAGCATATTCTATCTTTAAGCTGTTCAGACAGGAGTGATTTTTCTGGACAAGCTGAGTCTTACCTCAGTGACGAGAGAGCTCCCTGGGGAGTCGTAGACCCAGCCATCCCGGCAGGGACCGAGGGGCACGGTGCTCCCACTGCCCACCAGGCTGCCCAGGGGGTCAGTGCAGCTGACGCCTGTTGCGTTCCAGTCCACCTCGTACCTCCTGCAGCGGCTGTGGAAGCTGGCCCCGTGGCCATCCCACTCGGGAACGGTGTGATTCAGCTGCTCCTCCGGGCTCCAGCCACACCGCTGGCTCAGCTCAGCCACCCCGGGGCTGAAGCAGCGATGCTCAGGGGTGAATCCCAGGAAAAAAATCCCCACATAAATGGGAGCGAAAGTAGCAGAAAGCAGGCATAAGACAAAGAGGGCTTTCTTCTGAAAGAAGTCAAATTCTCCAACCTGCTCTAAAATGTCATCCAGGGTTGGCATCTTTGTGTGTCACAGATCATGAAAGTATCTAACTCAATTGCTTTCCAGGGCTTTGGCCTTCACTGCACGCTTAAATAACAGCTGAGGTGTTTGCTTAAAACTCGCAAACAAATAATTCATTAACTTTGTCAATTGTCAAGCCGTGCATCGCAACCTTTGTTTCCTAAATGACATTTCTAAACACACTTTGGCTCTTCATCTTGGCTTCTGTTGTTAATTTGTTTTATATATGACATACTTGAAATGCAGGATCTGGAGTCTTAGCTTATGGCCATTTCAGTCTGTCACTGAGAATCTGTCAGTGTACAGTATGGGGCAGGTGGTAATTCCTCTGTCCAGTATTTTCAGAGGCCATAAGTACTATGAAAGTGATATGATCCTCTTCCTCATATACATATAAACTGAAGAACCTTATACTTAAAATTATAAGGGACATAGATGACTGCTTGTATGCTCTTTTGAGGGAATAGAAGAAAACAATACAGCAAAAACACAACAGGGCAGATTTCTTTTAGGCACTCAGTGGTTAAAGAATAGTGTTGTGCCTCAAATGGGAGGCAAACCAGTCACTGCAGTGTGAGTTAGGACTTTTGAGTCAGAGGTGATAAAATTGAACTTGCAGGGGTTCACCTGCAGCTGCCTCACACTCAGGGAACCGAGAGTGGCCCTGAGACCGGCCACCAGCCCTTGCGTGCCCATCCTGCCCTCTGCCTCCAGACCCGCCCTGCACCTTGGGGAGGCAGAGGGCAGAGGCTGCTGCAAGCTACAGCTCCATCTCACAAACACTTTACAGCTATTTAATGAGAATTTATTAGAAAATGCTAACATGTAAATGTGTGATTAAGCAATGGAGGCACCCTCAACCTTCTTTACTTGAGGTGGTGATTAATGTCGTGTTCCCATGGCCATGGTTGCATAAGGTCCTTTCATGTCATTCCCCATTTCCTTCAGTGATGGAGGACTGGAAGAATGATGCAGCTGAACATCAAAAGTGTGGATTTGGACAAAAAACATCTGAGGGCAACGATTTCTGCCTGAAAATTTTCTGCCATTTTTCTGTCATTTGCAAATCTTTTTAAGCCAGACAAAGACTCTGTAGCTTGGTTAGTGCTTCTGAAGGGAACCTCTGAGCAGGCTGCTGTCCCTGGGTTAATTTTCCCAAGGAGCACTCAGTGACCTCTCTGAGTTTTATGAAGCACAAAACTAAATAATGAGTAAAACAGAGGTGATAAGTAACGTAATATTTTAAAGGGCTATTAAAAACAAGTGCTCTTGAGTTACAATGACCGGCATTCCTAGGAAACGTCATGAATCATAAACAGGACTGCTCCTTTGCAATAAACGTCTTTTGCAGCTAGGAAAAGACCAGCCCTTTGACTGTGTACAACTGAAGAGTTAATGTATCTCTGTTCAGTCTGGTTTCATTAGAAGCAGAGAATGGACTACTCCCCCTGTTAATGCTCAAGGAGCTCACTGCACCAGCAACTTTTAAACCTTGCACCCTCCTGCACAGAGACTACCCAGCAGTGCACGTATTTGATGCAGTGGTTAACAGCTAAAGCCTGTCTCAGCCAAAACTGAATTAAGTGCAACAAGAAGTGCATAAACTCTAGAAATCTGCTTTACTCCCTTTCCTGATTCTGCCCACTGTAGTTTCATGCTGGAGAAAGCAAGAAGAAAGCTGCCAGTGGGGTTCACATGCCAGTTATGCTGGCAGAAGGTTGTATCTCTGATTGTGATTAATGTTATTTCTTCTGGAAAACCTCCACTTTCACTTGAGTATTCTCTTTTATCGCCAGGAAGCCAAGTGTTGTCCTACAGTGGGAGTAACCATGGGTAGCTTTACGTATTGCATGATGTCCAGAGGTTTTTCCTACTGTCATCCAAGCTGCCCTTGAATAATCCTGACCAGACTCTCTCCTGTGTATGGTCTCACGAGTCTTCAGGGAACTGAGTGGTCCATCCCACCAATATAAAGGCAGGTGACTCTTGTCACCTTGACACACCTGAGTATGACGTCTTTTAAGAGGTTTTTAGCGTGGTTTTTTCCCACTTTGCTGGGGACAGAGCAGGCAGTGAGCATGCATGCGGTTCTGCTGGTGGATCTGACTGCATGTGAATGGAGGCAGCATGAGAGCTTGCCAGGGTGACATCTGTACAGAAAAACTAAACATGACTGTGTACGGGCTCAAGCGTTGTCCCATACCCACAGTGCCTAATCTTTACCACCCTCCCCAGTTATGTTTTGCCTGATTCCTGTTAGCACCACACAACGCCCAGGCAGGTCTGCGGATGTGATGTCAGGCAGGCTGTTTCTGGTAGTCAGGAGGGAAAAGATCACTCTGACTGGGGAAGGTGTGTACGGATGTGAGCCATTGCCTCCAGCCTACCCATTTTTCAGCACAGATGCAGCACAGCATCTATCAGCATTTAGCAGGTAATTCAGCCAGATGAGCAAAGTGAAGAAAGCCAGAGCAGCTCTGTTAGCAGAGGGCATCTGTACCCCTGACAGAAGACCCATATTGCTCTGCAGTGGCAGGTTCATGGAACAGTGTCAAGTGTGACAGGTTTGCTGGGTATAATCAGTAATCCCTTCATCTGCAGTAGTGAAGCATTACCATGACTGCTTTAAAACACACCAGCCTTCAAAAGCTGGGGTAAGCATTCCTGTACTCTGACCTTCCTGAGCTTTAGACGTAGGCTCGAAGGGTTAGTGAAACGTGAACAAAGCCAAGCCTACCACACCCCTGTAAAAAAATTACAGATAAAAGGCATACTGATAATGATTGTGTAAATAGCTGTTGGCTGCCAAACAATAGCCCCAATTCAAAGATCTGAAAGCATCTTCTCATGAAATCACTCATGAAGACTGAGAAACTGAGGCAGAGAGATCTAGCAGGTTAGCCCTTCAGAGAAACTGGTTTTCAGATATTTGAGAATTTAGGCTAAAACAGTTTGCTAGAGGAGCCTTAGACAGGCGCTTCCTGATGTGTTTTCCTACAAACCTTCTTGCATGAGTAAACACTTTTGCATCCTTGCCACTTAGCGATGATTTTGGTTCAGTACTTACCTGTGTATTTGGATCTTATCATAGCTCTGTTTCCTGGGAATATATCAAGAACATAGACTTTTAACAGGGAGCTCTGAGCATGCTGTCTGTCATAACCACATGCTACTATGTACCTGAGCAGGACATGCTTGATTCAGAGGAATGTGATGGAGAATCACTGGACACATCCATACAAACACCCACTGAGATGCACTGCCTGTGCATTGGGGTGCAGGTACTTCAGCCAGGCTGAGCCAGTCTGGTTTCTAGGTGCAAAGGCCTCATCCCCTTTCCTGCAGCCTGTCGTGGCACTTGTTGGTCCTGTACACCATGAATGAGTCAACTTGCTAAGCAGACAGAGGCTGATCCTATCTGCAGTAGTCAGTAGCTCAGTGAAGGGGTGTGGAAAATTCAGCACAGAGGAAGGCACAGGACCACACGGCTCAAGCTGCTGGGAGAGGGAAGCTGGAAAGAAGACGGAAGAAGCAGAGTGTCCCTGTCGTGATTGGAAAGACTATCTGTCCTGTAGTTTTTGGTAGGATTTCACCTGGGCTGATGTCAGCCATGTAAATGCTGAACATGTAGCATCTAGTTATCTCTGGATACATATCCACACGTGGAGCAGGAGCCTACAGTGGTGCTTAATGGCACATCTGTGCACACAGAGCTGCTAATATAAGCTGGAGCTTGGGTCATGGGATCTCAGCTCTTCAGGTCAGCATCGAGGGCTAGGTATCTAAGAACCGACTGTAGAGGGAGCCTATGCACCTTTTTTTTAGGCTGCTCAAGTTATTTCAAAAAGCTCATGTTTGCACTTGGTATCTGTTTGCACCACGAGAACTTATTTTACAACTGAGAGAAACAAAGTGTACTTTATGGTTGGCTCATATACTATTAACACATTTTTCTTAGATGATAATCACACTACATTTGGCAAATCCCTCTAGTTTAAGATTATTTACATCAAGATCCAAAAGTCACAGCTTGAGCTCATTTTTTCCTTGAACGTTAATTACCACTTAGTATTGTGCAACCTAGGAATATCTCCCTTGGTGACAAAGACAGCTCAGTGCACAGTTCTTACTCCTCAGCTTTTGCCGTGGCACAGAGCATGACGTGTTTCTGGAGTTTGTCCTCTGAAGGTTTCATTTCTGCAGACATGAGGTGGCACGGCTTTTGCCAAGAGCAGAAGCACTGCTGGGCTCCTGTACCACTGGCATTTGGCCTCACGGGCTGCTGGGGCACTGTGTGAGCACTGTTTGGGCCAGGATGAGGATGCTTGCGCTGCCCAGGGAGAGGGAATGGGCCCTGTGGCAGCTTGGCTTGTTGCGAACCTGTGCTGTGGTTCCTCAGGTCCTGTTGCTTTGATCTGACTTCCCAAGGAGATGGCAAAGTCACTCCACAGTGCACTGGGGTTTGTAGAGCCGCTCTTATCAAAGGGTGCACTGATAACAGGTTACCGAAGTGAGCAAAGGAGTCCAGGCAGCCCTGTAACTACTGGCACAGAGCCTGGAGGGTGTGCTAGGCACTTCAGGAAAAATACACAGGTTTTTTTAAATGCTGATCAGAGAATTTTCCTGAGCCCACCCACCCATCCACTTTACAAAACTCCTCCAAGAAATGTCTGGAAGGGGTAACTACATCTATCAGCAGAGCCAGGGATGGAGCTGGCCAGACCAGCCTTCCCAGCTCTGGGATGTCACAGCACAGGTACAGCACATGCCATCCATGGTTATCCCTGTGTCCCGACCCAGCCTGACACCACAGCCACCCAGACTGGGAAGCCCATGGCTCCCAGGGCTTCAGCTTCCTGTTGAGCAGCCCTGTGTGACTGCAAAGAACAAGCCCCATCCCCAAAGGGCTTAGAGCCAAAGCCTTAGATTTGTTATTTCTTTTGCGTAACTGAACTGCTGATACCTGCTGTAAAGGTAGCAGGACCTACCTGAGACAAGCAGTGCAAACAGTGTGGGTATTACAAGGCTAGATCCTACTCAGAGGACTTGATAAGCAACCGAGGAGGGGGTGAACTGGGGACTGAGGCTGCATCATAACATACATTTCTGGTACATTTCTGGTCACGACACACTGGGTAACTGCCCCCAAAGCTACCAGTCGGGGGCTGAGGTGGTACCTCTTTCACTGTTCTCAGCCTGGGCATGGTGACTCCTGAGTTGGTTTGAACACATTGACTCCTTCCGTCCCATGTGTAGAAGCTTTTTTTGGACCAGCAGCTCTGCAGGAGTGGGAGCTGCTTCATGCCTGGATAAGAAGGAAGATGCAAGTTAAGTAGGTTTCACGTGAAGCACAGCTCAAAGAAAGCTTGTGAATTTGAAAGGGAAGAAAGAAAAAAACAGGAGAAAGCAAACTGGCAAGTAGCAAGCAGGTTTGCAGTTTGGAACTGGCCATGTTCCAAGACTTTAATATTTAGTTAATTACAAGCATTTAATTTTGCACTAAGGTCTTGGGAGTGTGACTGCTTAACAAGTTTCTAGACTACACACATCAATCACGTACTTACTGCTGTGGTCAGACAGGGTATCACAGCTGCACAGCACGATGTGAGGCATGGGGCCATCCCTGGCACCTCACCAGGCTCAGAACAGGAGCAAAAGTGGTGGCAGGGGCGGAGGCTGTCCTGCCTGCAGGGATCAGAGCAGGGGTGTCCCCTTCCCACATCCACAGGTCTCTGCTCCCGGTGCTGCTGCTCTGAGCAGCCTGGGAGAAGAGTGAAGGTGACAAGGGAGCAGCACATCTTATAACTATTTCCATCGTCAGGGGGCTCGAGATCCCTGCTTTCTGGAGCTCTGTCCTGGTCCATGCCTTTCTCCACCTCCACAGTGGGAACGGCAGCTACCCAGAGGTGTCCCACTGGGAGGGGGAGAAAGGGGGTGCTTCCCCGAGGGGTGGGTGGCTGTCTGAAGAAGATGGTGACCCTCTGTCTTGTTAGACAAGACTGGTTGGGGGAAAAATGTCCTGGACATGGGAAGATGGACAGGAACAGGAGGGCATGAGGACAGACTGTTCTTGCCCTTCGAGACCAATTGCTCCCCTTCAGAGTTCCCTAACTCACCTCTCTGCCCCGCCTCAATCCGTAACAGTCCCCTGTGACTGCTCCTCCCACCCCTGTTTTTGGCCCAACCCCTTCAGAAATCCTGTTTGATCCTTGAGGCAGCAAAACGCCATTACCCAGAGGACTTGGTTGTCTAAACGCAGCCCTAATAGAATAAAAGGTGGTATAACATTATGAGAACTGATTTTTCTGAATTTCTGACAGCCTTGCTGCTTGCATATCACCATGCAGCTGTTAGGATCACTGGTGTGAATGGGGTCTAATGAGACACAGGCAACTACAGAATTCTCCATCAAACACCATGCCAGAAGACTTCAGTGTCATTATGAACAACATTCTTAGATTTTCCATATAGTCCTCAGCTAAATCGTCATTCTAGCACTTCTGTGAAAGAAGTAAACATACCTGTATCTCCTGGCATCATAAATTGCTTTTTAAATGACAAGGGCTTGAAATCAAACATACAACACTTATTAAAAAGAACAATAAAGCTGTTAATATCGACTGCTTGTAATTGGGGATCAACCCAAATTAAGCAACAGACTTAAGAAAAGGTTTCTTGACTCTGGGTTTGAATTTTTTTTTCCAAATGCAAAAGGCGTTCAAATATATTTCGCAAGCTTGAATCTTTGGGGAGTTAAGTATCATAAGCACACAGCTGTGATGCAGTTTGTCAGTGTTTGTTTACACAATTGCTATTAGTCTGGACATTTATGTTTCTAAAAGAGCTTTCTGCTCAGCAGGAAAGGAAGCGATTTCTTCTGCTCAAATTGCTTTAAAAACCAGTCGTTTTGTAGGTGAGAAATGGCACATTGGTCTGTGAGATTTCATGTTCAAGTCTGCTACCTCTGATATCCAAGGTGCTTGCAGGTCATGTGCTGCCCCAGTAGAGGAGGAGGTATCCAACGCTACTTGTCATAACAGGTGCTCCAAAGTCTTCCCCTCTGGACAAGCTAAGAGTTGCTGCTCTCAAGTTTTATTTCTATTTCTTAGCTTGTGTTGTAGATGTTTGGGTTTTGATATCTTGTAAGTTGGTTTTGTGAACATTTGGGCATCTGTCTACACTTCTGAGAGATAATGAAATATACTGACACAAATCCAATTGCAGCTACAAATGAGATAATACAAACACAACAAACAGTTTCTCAGGGTCTGCAAGGGTAAAGAAATCATCAAGGAGCAATGGCAAGAAGGCGTCAGTAGTTTAAGTCCAAAGGGAACATACAGACCCAACATTCACAGACAAGCAGTCAGCCTCTGGTAGGGAGTTCGGACTGAACTCTACCAACCCATCATGAATGCAGACAGCCCTGCTTCACTTTAGCCCCAGGACTCCTGAAATTTCCGTGGGACTAGCTAGAAGTACACTAAAAGAGGCTTGTCAGAGAAGTGGGGGGAGTCAAAGATAAGGACACTAGCTAGCAGGCAAGTTTGAAGCCAAATGATTATCATGTGAAATAAGAAATAGAGAGCAATGTTTTCTGGTTGAGTCTTCCCATGCTAATTGCCCATCTGTGCTGCCCAGTGGGCTTCCGTGCTCCCCTCCCTGCTGCCGTAAGTGCCTTCATAATGGCCTGCAGGGTAATAAATGAGGCAGTCAGTGGACATTGGTGGTGGAAGAAGCAACGAGACAGTGATAGTCACCATCAGATCTCCTGTTTGGGGCAGTGGTAGGTGAGTGGAAGCTGCCCACATGCTTCAGTAAGATGTGACCCTTGAGCATCGTAGGGTTGGTTGGCTCTTCAACAAGCATCTTTTGAAGTGAAATATCCATGGGAAAACTGAGCCACTTTACAGCTAAGGGAGTGGGCGGAACAAGATCATTGAACTTGGCACTTTGTATGGATGAAAGATAAACCCAGCACCGGGATGCTGCTGAGCCAGAGCAGGTCCACTTTTGATTTGGAAGGAATTGGCTAAGGGAGGCAGGGGAGCTCACTATGGAAGAGCCGTTCTCAGTGGACTGAAACTAAGGCATGAATTCAGACAAGTGACTGCTGAAGCTCAGCTTGTTAATCAGATAAGGATCAAAACAAGGACAAAGAGTAGGAAGCATTCACAGAAGGAGCCGCAAATTCAAACAGTGGAACAGCAGCATGTCCCTGTGTGTGTGTACATGGGGGCAGTGGGTGTGCGGGGTGGGCGGGGGTCTTGCACTACCCAGCAGGTGGTGGCCAGACAGACTCCCTGTGGCCTGCACGGCCAGCCATGCCAACAGCACGGGTCCCACTCTGCTTTCCTGAGGCTGAGGCAGCAGAGTCGGCAGCACTGGCAGTTTTACAATGCATATGCTGCTCTCGAGGGAGGTGTTTTGGACTGAGTGACCTTGTGAAACGTATGTCCTGACTCTCCTATGGATCAAGCCGCCCATTCAGTACAAGAGATTACTGATAACTTCTGAATTATTGGGCTGCTCCCATAAATACAAGAGTAAGTGGACTATGAGTGTACCAGGAAGTTGTGAGCCTAACTTGTCATTAAATTATGTCCGAGTCCCTAAGTTTGGAAGTGAGTGGGCAGGGTGGTTAGTCATACCTGTGGAGATCACCCAGGTGAGTGGCTATTGTCAGACACACATGCAACAAAGTATGCAATACACAATGTATAATACACTTACCTAACAAATGATGGATGTAATACTGTAGGGCCAGGTCACAGCTATATCACAGCAATGTTAATATTTAACTGCATCTGCCCCTTGGTTAGAGCAGAAGATACTCTGATCTCAGCTTTCCCTCCTAATTTCAGGGTATGTTTCCTCTGCAACCTGCAGCAGAATTGTCCCACACCAGTAACACCAGTGCTGATTCCCAGTTCAGACAACATTCAAAACTGGCCTGGAGCCCGACTCACGTTTCTGTCGAATGAGTGCATGTGACTGTAGGATCCATGCCAACTCTGCTTTTACATCAGTTTCAAGGCCAGCCCTGGCATGACAGGTCACACCCAACTCGCAGATAGGGAGGGACCTCAGCCAGCATAGACACTGTTAGGTCTCTTCAATACTTTCTGGCTAAACCATAATCAGCTGAGCACATTTATGCATCATTTTTACCCAGCACTAGGAGCCTTACAGCCACGCTGACCAGAGACTCTGTGCCTGACATTGCTCCTGGTAGTGCATGGACATTCCTGTGCATCAGGCACTTCTGGTGTCTGGGATATGTGTGGCTTCACTTCTTGTTTTCTTGAATGCCACAGGCCAAAGGGAGTAGCAGATAGAAATATAGCCATCAAGGACAACACCCAGCAGGAGTTTCAGTGAGTTTGGGAAGGTAGAGCTCAGCAGAGACTCCTTTCCTAGGGTGGATGTACTTTGTGGTGGTTCACACACAGGTGCTCTGTTGGGCTGATCCATGCTTCCAACAGGCAGCAGAGCCATGCCCAATGCAAAATAAATCTGACAGCTACTGAGCAGGGAAAAATACACTGCAGACTCCCAAACTCTGACCTTATCAAGAACATCCTGTAACACTTGTGTGTGCTCTGAGATTATTACAGGCGGCAATGGTTAAGAGGAAAGCTTCCAAGTAAGTCATATGATAGCACGCAACACCTTTGTTTAAACTTCAGTTTGCACTGTGGTTTTCTTGGAGTTCCCAGGAACAGTGAAATCTATGAAAAAATAATCTTGAAAAAATAATGTTAAGAAATAGCCCCTCGGCTGCTAAATGAAACCTGTCTGAAAATTTTCAGAAGCTCCAAAGGAATGAGCCAAGGTTTTCTAAGGAGGCATCAGGAGTGATCAGAGACACAGGCTGAATGAGAGGGTGCAGGAATGCCATGTCCCTATAGGTGACATATGGAGGTGGTGGCAGTATTAATTCTGCTCTAACCATCAACAATGCTGAGTTCCAACATTATTTGTCTGTACCTGAAAGTGACAGCCACTGGATGAGCAATCGTGCTTTCCCTCACTTCTGTGACCTCATTAGTCCTCTCCGGGGGACAAGGCTTCCCTGCACCTGTGGCATGGCAGCTGGCCAGGAACTTGTGCTCAGGTGGTACCCACCACACCATGGTGACACCTGGTGATGCAAACCCCTGCTCTGACCCTCACAGCTCCTTGAGTTCAGTGTGACGTGGTGAAGGTTTTGCTGTTAGAAAGACATGACTCTGTGCCAGTTTGGCTGATGCCTGCGTGCACATGAACTCTCACAGGGTTTTGTGTCCATGCCTGCATGTCCTCGTTTTTCTCCTTGGTCCCAGAGTCACACGGCTCACATGTTGTGTGCCCATAAAAGCTCACTGCACTCCTGCTTCTTCTTCAAACCTTTGCCTCAGGCCTTGTCTTTCATCAGGTCTCCTCCACAAACAAACTATCACCTCAGCTGCCCCTTGGGGGAAGACTGTGCCACCTTGTCTGTCTGCTGTCACTGTCTGCTGCCACTGCCAGCCAATGGCGCAGCACCACTGAACAGCAAGGAGCCTCAGCCAAAGGCGGGCACACACACTCGTGTGTATGCATGCATACAGTGTTTGTTCTTTCCTCTGAGAAAAACGAGTGACAAAGGGAAGCCCACTTCTGCCAGGAGAGCACCAGCTGCATGCCTGAGCTCACCACTGCGTCATGGCCACCCCAGCAGCAGATGTGGTGTAAGGAGCATACAGTACAGCAGCTTCCCTGCTATGCCTCTGATGTCATTTTCCCCTGCACAGGAGACCAACTTCTGAAATACTGCCCGCAGGGACAGTGCTGGAGAGACCTCATGGGCGCTCATGGCTTTTGTGAAGACAGGTTTTTTCTACCCTGAGGTCATGGCTTAGCATCACAATGCTGACAGTCAGAGCTGCCTCCTGAGCTGTTCACAGGGAGGACCAAGGAACAAGGACACCTCCTGCCTCCTTAGCCCATCAGGAAGCACTTCTCCTCTCATGCCCTTTGGTGAGGGTCTAACCCAGGCTCTCCTTCTGCTAGGAGCCTTCAGAGGTGGCTGCAAACCTCACTCAGCTTCTCTGTAGTTACACGATGGCTGCAAAGCATGGAACAAGTTGAGGGCTGCATCAGCAGGGAAAAGGATGCCTGGATGCCAGTGTGAGCTGTGGTGGTGAGGATGGAGCTGTCTGTGGCTGCCAAGGCTCTGGGGAAGGTGGCACAGTGGTGCCTCTGCCCTCAGGAGGAGGTGGAAGCGATCGATGCAGAGCCAGGCATGGCCAGCATCCCACGGAGATGATCACTTTCTCCTCTGCCCCCTGACTTGTCCCAGCTCTTCCATGTCTCATCAGGGTCTGCAGAGCTGTGGGGCCACCAGAGGAGTTCAGCAGCTCTCCCCTGGGGACCTGGCCCTGCATTGTCATTGTGCCAGCTAATCTGTTCCCTCTGTGCCTGCTGCCTGCTTTGCACATCTTTCCCTTTGACCCGCTCACGTGGGTGCGCAGTGTTTTAAGCAAGTCTTTGCTCCACAAGCTGCTCTTTGCTCTCAGCAAGGCCAAACCCACCTGCAGGCAGGGAGGGAAGCAGAGGCAGCAGCAAATACCAGCCTGGGACAAGAAGAAACCAAGGAGCTCTGGTGAGAGTGAGCAGAGCCAGCCAGCCACCTTGCATCAGAGCAAACTGGCAGCAGGCAACACTATGTCCTCCCTTGCTCCTTTCCTTAACCATCTTCATCCCTTTCCAAACAGGCTGCCCTGTTTGCTCTTAACTCCCAACCCCGGTTTTGCTGGTTTTACAGCGATATCTGGTATCTGTGGTATGGCAGCACAGAGTTTAGCCTCTGCATTTCCTACCTGGGTCATCAATTCCTTTAAACTACTGCTTCCCTTTCACCATATACTTAATCCTCCTCTTTTATGCCGTTTCTCATGTTGCTACTTCACAATTTCTCATGCAGTTATTTTGTTTGTGTAGGTGCAGGTCAGAGTTGGCCTTTTGCCAGCGTGCCCCAACAGAGCAAGCTGTGATGGGTTAGCAAGGCCAGGCAGGATGGGGCTCTGAGCAACCTGGTGACATCCCCACCCACGGCAGGGAGGCTGGAACTAGACAATCTTTAGAGTCCCTTCCAACCCAAGCTATTCTATGATTCGATGATTCTGGGACAGCCTGGAGGTGAGTGAAGGTTTGTCTTTCTCAGGTGTGAGCATGACAATCTCTGTGGGCACCATGGGGGTTAGACCCAATGCCTGGTGAACAAAACTGGTGTGGCAACCCCACAGCATGCAGACAACAGGAATAATTTTGCTATTTGGCACTCCCATAGTTTTTTTGCACACACACAATATTTTCTGACAAAAGCATAAGAAAGCAGAGGTGAAGTCAGACAAGCCCAACTCACATTTCCAGTGAAATGGCTAAGCACAGGTGACATAGACTGCTGTTGCTTGGAGCTTTGCAGGGAAAAAGAAACACAGAATCATCACAGATTGGTTGAAGCTGGAAGGCACTTCTCAAGATCACCTGCTCCAGCCCCTCCTGCTCAAGCAGGGCCACCTAGAACAGGTTGCCCAGGATCACTCCCAGATGGCTTTTTAGTATCTCCAAGGCTGGAGACTCCACAACCTCTCTGGCCTGCTTGTTCCAGTGCTCAGTCACCCTCACGCTAGAAAGATGTATCCTGGTGTTCAGAGGGAACATCCTGTGGTTCAGCCTGTGCCCATTACCTCTTAAAACATGCTGCTTAAGAATGTGCTTTAATCCCATCCTGGCAAAAACTCTGCAGTCTCTGTAAACAGAAGTCTGGACACAGCCTGAGTCAATGAATCTCTAGAAAATCTTGGCACACTGTGAACTATCAGGGATCACAACTGGGACTGTGGTTGCAAGGCCTGAGGCCTCCTTATGTTGGTCACAAGGCTAGAGTTTCCTCCTGGACTGTTGGCTTTATGGAACAGGAGAGCAGTGGGAGCAGGGATTTCTCGTATTGTATTCAGAGGTTTTCAAGTTTCTGGTTTTGTCCAGAAGCAAACAGGGCTTTCCTGAAAGGTTCATTCTCAGAGGAAGGAAAACTGAAGTGGAGCAGAATAATATTAGAACAAAGCATCATGTGATGGGAAAACCAAGAGAGAAACTTCCCTGGATATAAAAAAATCAGTGAAGGATTAGCTGGGAGCACCTTAGACTTCCAGAAGATAAACAATGCTCTTCCTTGTTGAAAGCTGACATATTGCTTAGCAGTGCCACCTGTCTGAGCAAAAGCTGTTACCAGGAGGAATGTGAATGAGGCATTCCTGGTTCTTTAGTACAAATTGTCATTTTAATGATGCTGCTGAAAGGAAGGAAGAAGAACGATTTTGAAGCAGGGGTTTGGTGAAGTTGCCTTTAAGCGTCCCCCAAGCTGGGATGAAGGCTGGGAGAGTGACAGCCAGGACCTGCCAAGCATGAGGTGTGTGACAGACAGCCTTCCTCGTCTGCACAAACTGCTCCAATGTGTGTAACACCTTGCACACCTGCTCCGCCAGCCTGTGATGGGTGGGCAGCTAGTCTGGGATAGGCTCTGCTCCCCCTCACCCCATGGGAAGGTGGTGAGGTCTGCAGTCCTGCAGATGAAGAGAGGATGAGGTCCATGCTGGTGCCTGCTTGCTATGCAGAAACATAAACATCTCCTTGGCTCCGCTGGCCCAGGAGCAGTTTGCTGTTGTACACAGGACTGGAGGAGGATAGTAATTTGGGGGGTCAGGATGGTGTCAGCTGCTGTACTGATGCATATATGGAAATTATATGGTAATGTTGCTCTTTTCATTTATTAAACAAACCCAAAGTAAACCCTTTTTGCTTTTCTTCTGCTATCATTTTGCTAAAAATACCATATGAACTAATCCTCTAAATAATCTTTTCATAAAGTTCATCTCTGAATAAGTCTCCTAAATCTAAGTTTCAAGGAGCTGGCAGTTAGTCCAGGAGCTTCTTGTTTACTGAAATTGGTCTGTTCCCCCTGTCCTCATCTCGATGCAGAGGAGCAGATATGCGGGACTGGAAATACTGGCTCCCCTGAAGGATGGATGGTGGGCCTGCACCCAAGGAATGCTACCCACCCTGGCAGCAAATGGCACCATCCCAGACTTTACAGGACCTCCCAAATACTCCATTCCACTGCAGCTGGCCAGCATGGAGCTGGGGGAGCAGTGGTGCCATCCTTTGTGTGTGGTTGATATGTCCCTCCATCATCCAGCAGCCCCAGCTCTTGGCTACTGCATGGCTGCAAGGGCTGAATCAAGGGTTGCACTCCTGCTGCTTCCAGAGGGAGCAACCTTTCAGCAGGAAGAAGAGTCTTTTGCAGATGATGCCTTCCAGATCCCGGTGCCCAGGGCTTTCTGCCTGCTGCATCATGGTGACGCTTCCAGGGACCTCCTCTCCAAGTTTCCTGATCACTGCACTCCCCTTACACAGGGTCCTCTGTTAAGGCCAGGGTTTGGTGACTGAAAGCTCAGCCTAGAAATACAGAATTCATCTTAGGGAGTTCCTTTGCCACCTACATTATTTTACCTGGGCCAGCTCCCCACAATACAGGTGTTACACTTTCCATCCAGTCACTGCAGAATTGTTTAATGGGAAAATGGATACGACTGCTGCACCCTTTTCAGATACACTCAGCTTGAGTGGCCTTTGTTTCAGTTCATCTATTTGCTCAGGATTTGGGGATCTTAGACCAATGTAAACAAGTCCTTCATTTTTGATTTTGTTGAATCATTCTTGCCTTGCGTCTCTACATCAGATATTTACATCTTTATGTTTTTTTCTTAAATACACTCAAATACACTCAGGAACATTCACTAGGGAAGGGAAAATATAATAAATCCTGTGTAATAAATATACTGACATTTAAAATCAAATAAACGTTAAAACAACTGAGAAGCTGAAGTACCCTGTGGTAGGGCCACATACCCAAAAATGCCCATTTTAAGTAGTGTGCTAAGAGCTGGATCATGAACAGAGAGCATGTTCATCCAGCTAAGCGGCCTGATGAGAGTAGTCTGGTCCCTCTTCCTATTAATGAAGCATGCTAGTAAAGCAGGAGGTGAGAACCCAGTTGTGAAGAATTCCTTTGGGTTGGTATTGTGCAGTTAGGACAAAGGACACGATGTTATAGCAGAGATAAACTACAAAAACAGAGTGAACTATAAATAGATTGCAGCCGCTAAGGGTTTCCAAAAACAACGACAGGCAGAATAGAGAAAAGCGCTCAGAGATTACTAGTTCCCATCCATCCTTCCAGGATGACTTGAACTTTCACTGGTCCATTTGGAGTGTGCTGGGTCTGCTGCTGCTCTGAACTCACCCTGATCCTCCAGCTTTTTTTAGTTTCTGCAGAGCTGTTTCTCAGTTCTTTTTCAGTGGTGTTAAAAATAATTTGCTATTGTCCTAGAAAGAAAGAAACAAGAAATCTGTTGAGATTAGATAATTTTTCACATAAATATGAAACGTGTACTAATTCTCCCATGTGGACTTTGCTCAACTAAATGTTAAGGCTCGTGAGGTATTTTGAACTTGAATTCTCTTCTACATCAGATCATACTGCTTCTACCCAAAGCTGCCCGTAAGATGGACAGTAGTGGTCTAGGGGGATTTCTCTGCTACTTTCTTCTCATATGTATGAATGCTGGCATTTTGGTTACACTGGCCACCTTAGTGGTCTTTTACATTCCTGAGAGTTCTCAGCAAAAAAATGCAATAGAAAGGCCACCAAAAAAGGCTTGTTGGGAATACTGAGTATAAAAGTAAAACTGAGAAACAATATGAAAGTAGATAATAGAGTCTAATATTAAAAACCCTGGAAGGGGTTTCATGTGAGGTTTTTTCCTCCTTTTTAAAATAGAATTCCCCCTTCAGAAACAGCTAGGGAAGTAGATAGCTGGAGAGGAGCACTCTCAGAACTCTTCATTGCACTGACACCATCCTTGATAAGATTTAAAGTTTCATCGTTATTCTCATAAAATGGATCTAGAAACTTTAAAGCAAAGTCCTTTTCCTAGTATTTAGAAATGTTGGCTTCCAAGCTTAATGGAAACTGAGTCATAGGAGAGGGATGTCCAACAATGAGGAATCACAAAACCAATGTGATTTTTTCTGACTTTCCAAGCAGAACTTGAGGCACATGCAGCTGAGAGAGGAAGCAACCTTGTGATTTACACCTGTCCGATATCATGAGAGGGAACATTTTCATTTTTTTAGGCCTTTACAGCCCTCTCTGGAAATATACCTTGTTTGTTCCATTGTGTAAAATACCCTGTGGTGAACTTGGCTTGTCTTATCTTATAGCTGAAATGCTTGCTTATTCTAAGTCATTAGCAAGGATCCTGATAAACATGCTGTGCAATTATGGCATATTTATCTGAACAGGAAGGTAGAGCCTGGTGTAACCTCTTCACTGGCCTCCAGAGTGACCGGGTGAAAAGAAAAATGATGAGGGAAGCCACATATAGACTGTGAAAATGGGTGTGTAGGAACCCTTTTTCCTCTGGCTGCCTTTCCTTCAACTGGCCTTGAGGAAGCTGGTGAGGCCTTTTGGTTCCCCAGCCTGTCTCAGATCCTGGGCTGAAATCCTGGCAAGCAGGTGTTCCCACACGTGCGTGCCAACATGTTGCTGCTGCTTTCCCTCAGTATGCTGAACGTCAGTGAGGGGTCTATCACCTGCAAGCACCCAAACGTGTGGTACCTGATCTTCTCCAACAGGCAGAGATGAGCAGTATGCAACCACCATGGGGCTGAAACAGCACTGGCTTTGGGTAATAAAGCACAGGCCCAGCAGGATCCCATTTGCCTCGAGCAGAGACTGCTTCACCCCAAGAGTGAGCCTGTGCAAGGAAAGGTGTGGGGTGTCAGGGAGGGAGACCTGGTGGCTGCAGAGGGGATGAGCCTGGGGGAGCCCCAGGGGCTCTTGGCACCTAAACCCCATCTGACCCCACCTTTTGCACCTTGGCAGTGGGAGGAAAAGCTGAGGGTGTGAGTATGAGCACATGCTGCAGATTTGGGATGGCTTCCTCAAAATGACAGATATAGGCAGTCTTCAAAGTGGTCACTACTGGTCTGATTTTTCCTATCCTGTGATGAGAGAAACAGGAACCTCTTTGCTACTGTTTTGTTTTTCCTTTCACTCTCCATGTTTTTTTTTCCCCTTGTTTCGATTTTTCCTTCTTTCCCCATGTCTCTGTTTTCCTCTGCTGTTTCAGCTGCTGCCTTAGCAATGAGTACAGATTCCCCTGGTTGTTGTGTTCTACAGTTCCAAGTACTGCATTTATTTATACTTGTTCCTGGGATCAAGATGGTAAAAATAGCTTACAGTCCATGGAAATAGTGAGGGAGGGGAGTATAATGTATTGTGAATTGCTTTAATGGAGTGCCAAAAGGTGGAAACCCTGTTGATTGGAATTGACTTTTCCCATGTCTCAAATTCAGCCTACAGCCTACAGCTACTAAGTTGATCTGGAGGCCTGGGAAAGGACATATTTCACTGAGTACATTTGCCGCCTTTTAGAAAGAAAAAGAAGAAATCTGGAAGAAGAGGAAGAGGGAGATAAAAGAAGAAGATGAAAGTGGGAGTGGGAGGAAGAAGAAAGATTAGTAGAGTGAAGGGAAAAAAGCCAACAGCAACGAAAGCCAAAATACGGGAACTGTCAGAGAAAAAGCTACGTGTAATTTAGTGTCCTGACCTGGAATGTACTTGTACCATGTGTGGGAGAGGGGAGCCTCAGCATCTCTAATTGTCCCATTAGGAGATCTCACTCTGATCTTAAGAAATCCACTATTTATTTAATCTCCAAAACTGAGCTCTGGTATCCTTTCTAATTCCTGCCATCTTCTGCTGTGAGCCAAGCCTTGCCATTAACATCTGTGCAATGTGCTTTGAGCTGCTACTGCTTGGTTCCCTATTGCAGTCTGCTGTGGGGTCACCAGTGAGCAGAGGCTCAGGTAGTCCCCAAATGCAGGGCTGTGATGATCCCCACCCCTTTGCCTGGCATGGAGAGTGGAAGAAAAGGCTGGTGTAGCCAGTCTTCTGGCCCTAGGTGTGAGGCTGACTGGTTTGCACCCCTGCTGCTTAGGGCTATCTAGTCTTAGCAGTTTAGTCTGGGGGACAAATATTTGGTGCAATATGAAGCTGAATCAAGCAAGATAACAAGCAGGGCGGATGACTGCTGCCCAAGCTTGTTCACAGGAACTCTTTTATTTAGCAAGAGGCGTGTGTCTGCATGGATCTTAAACCTAGGTCATGGTTTTCTGCATAACTTTATCAGTGCTGTTATGTAGGATGGTGCCCTCAAGTGCCTGCAAACTGGGTGATGTCACCACCCCACTGCTGACAGTGTTCCAAGAAGGACTTTGAGGTCTTTCAGTCATTATCTGACTCACTGGCAGAGGTTATCCAGGATGTTGCAGTAAAGTTTTTTAACTTTCCAGGATTCAGTCAGAGTAGGTATTGATCAAAACGTCTCATGCTGTCATCCAGGCATGTATAAATGGTAGTCTAGTGCCACATGTGTACAGAGAGTGTATGTGCCTTCCTCTCTAGACTACATAGTTTTCATTCCATGTCCAAAATAGCTGTGACATTTGGGCTGCTAAACAGAGCTCCAAGTGAAGATGCCTGTGATTGTAATTTAGTTGTACTTCTGTATCTCTTTCTTCTCTGCTCCCCTTTCATCACCACTTCTGTGTCTGCTCTTTCCCTGGCTTGCTCCCTTTATACTCTTCCCCCTCCTTCATTCTGTTCTCCACATCTATTTTTACTGCTTCTGCCCTTCTCATCAGCCAACATCTTCCTTGGCTTTTCCAGTATCAAAGAGCATCATTTTTTACTGTATGCCAAGGATAGAAGGTTTAAGATGATGACCCAGGGATCTGTTCTCAAAGATTTAAAGACATTCTTTCATGAGGTTACAGTCACAGGCTTTGTGTACAAACGCATCATCTTCCTGTCCTTAGATGTGCTCAGCTGCCACAGCAAATGAAGCTGAAGTTCCAGGAAAGCCATGCAGATGCTAGGAATTGCTTGCTGTAGAATAAATGCACTAATGCACACTCTCATGCATCTGTCACTGGGATATTTTAGATTTCTTTGACAAACTGGAGTCTTGTGGTACACTGATATGATGGCAAATACTGATAAGCTGGTTTTGGACAGAGGACTTATACAGGTTAACACTGAGACACCAAGGTTGCTATGACATCACGTATGCCAGACAATGGAAATGATTTTACTGAATGAATCCTTCCCTGTATGACCAGCAGTGTAGCTGCAGGGAATGTCAAGGAGAATCCCAGGTGTCCTCTGCCGTGACCTTAGCACTGGTCTCTCTCAGGCTTTCTGGCTTCTGGTCTGACAGACTGCGATGCACGTGCTGTGCATGACCAGAGCATAATGGACAGGGATGTGTGAAATTTTGACAATGGGCTCCTAGACCATGCTTTCTTTTAGGAAAAACAGTAACTCCAGAAGGTTTCAACAGTGGACTGAAATTGTCCTCAACTGAATCTGGTCTAGCTCCACTGATTAGCAAAGTGGTGGCCACAGTAATTACACCAATGGATTTCTGAAACAGGTGGAATGCTGGTGCAAGGGGACTAACCCTCATGATTCAGAGTTGATCTAATATTCTCTGTGTAATAGTGGAACGTGTCCCTGCCCAAGGCAGCAGTGTTGGAACTAGATGATCTCCCAGGTCCCTTCCAACCCAAACCATTCTATGATTCTATGGTAATATTCAACAGGGATAAAACCAGTATTTTTTTATTGGGGCAAGGCTTGAAGAGCAGGGGGTGTTTAATACCACATTTCTTGTCTTTATGGTGTTCCCTACATAGACAATCTCCTCCCCAGTCACTGGAAGCTGTTGGAATAAACATATCACCTTTGACATCTCAGCATGATTGACTTCCCAGTTAGCACTGTTGGGATAAAAGACCTTCTCTTGTTTGAAACCAACCATCAGTGTTCCCCATCTCCACCTGGACACAAAGGTGATACATTCATGGCCTCTAAGCTTGAGTACTACAGAATAGCATAACCAGGCATCAAACCAATTTCCCTCAAAAGCATATTCTGATGCAAGCACAGGAGTGCACCCACCTAGAAATCTTCATCTTTGCTGAGCTCACACCACAGCATCAGTTTTCATGCCAGATAGCCTGTATAGTAATCAAAGCCTTCCTTGATTTGCACCTGTCTTAAATTGTGCTTTGTTTCAAAACTGTAGACACCCATAGTCAAAGCTGTAGGTAACCAAAGACAAGGGATTGCAGGAGACATCTTTGATAGATGCTGTCTTTCTGCTCCTTCTCCCAAGAGAATAGAGTTACCATGGACTTCATGATCCTGAGGTTCAAAAAAAACCACTATTGCATCTCTGATTTGATTCATGGTGTTCTGCACAAGATGTGCTCACATGCACACAAAATGCAGCCTGGTCCTGGCTCCCTCTTCCCTTCTCCCCCCTCCTCAAACAGCTGAGTGGAAAAGTGACATAACTTGTTTCCCATTCATTTTTGAGAAAGGAACACTGTCATTTCTCTTTTTAATATTTGAGAGACTTTGTGGAATTAAATTTAGCAAGGTCATATAAAAACCTTCTTCAACAGGTAGCTCAAACTTCAAGAAAAAAATCACGGATTTTGGATGGTTGCTCTTTGTGACCTTCACTTTATTTATGCTGCAGAAGGAAAAGACCCTTGCGAATTAAGTGTGCACAGATGCCGAAGTAGTGCCTTGGAGAAGTAATTAAACTTTGCCAGAGTATTAATTTCTATTTGTGGAAGGAAAGGCTATAGGTCTTTTAAAACAACTTTCTTCCTGCCTCTGTCATTCTGCAGAGAGCCTGCATCACTCACTGATGCTTTTTCCAACAGCTGCTGTGCTCTTTCCCATTTAACTTTCAGCTTTATCCTTGCACCTATTAATTTATCTCAGCCGCTGCGGGAGCTGGCTTTTGCGGCTTGCCCGTCCCGAAGGAGTTAACCGGGTTTATTACATAAGCTGTTTAACATTCGGGATGAATAGGAAATGCACGCCCCTCCTCTCCTACAATCTGTTTGTGCGCCTCAGCTCCCACTCCTCCCCGGCTGTGTGTAAGCCCAGTGCCACTTGTCGTGCCCGGAGTCTCCTCGTGTGTGCCTGGGCGAGCGCTGGGTGTGCGCCTGCATGTCCGCCTGCAGCCGTGCCCCGCTCCGGCTCCGCTCATGCCACCGGCAGCACCGCACGCCCGCTTGTCTCCGTGTCTTTCTGTGTGTCTGTCTGTGTGTCTGTCTGTGTGTCTGTGTGTGCACATGAGAAGAGAGGAGCGAGGGGAGGCGAGACCGTCCCGTTTGTAGGAAGTGCCTGCAGCCTATGCGAAGTGTGAAAGCCATCTCTCGGGCTGCTGCAAGTGGACAGATCACCTCGCATAATGCCATCTTTTGATGAGGTTTTGAAGGAGGCTGGGGAATTTGGAAGATTTCAAAAGAGGGTCTTTTTCCTCCTTAGCCAGACAGGCATAACATTTTCTTCCCTGTTTGCCAGCGTAGTTTTCCTTGGGCGGGCACCAGACAACTTCTGGTGCAGGATCCCTGGGGCAGCTGAATTAAGTGAACGATGTGGCTGGACACTGGAAGATGAACGAAACTTCACGGTACTGCCCCTGCACCTGGGGAACGAGTCTGTCAGTGGGGAGTGCGAGAGGCTGGATGTCACTTGGGACACCTCTGTCAGCTGCACCAGCCCGCTCGCCCGCTATGGCAATCACAGCATGGGCGACCTGCCGCTCGCCACTTGCCGTGATAACTGGGTCTATGAACAGCCCCACTCATCCATCATCAGCGAGGTAAGGAAAACACCCATCCTCTAACCAGTGGTGTCTATCCTGGTGTGGGATTGCCGCAGTAAAATGGGTTTGCCAATGCAAGGGTCGTTGCTTTGCTGGCTGGTTTTCCTTTCCAGATTTATTTCATTTTGAGTCACAAGCAAATCGGGACAATGAGTATGATCAAGTGCCGGAATCAAGCTTTCAGGGAAAGGTGAGCTGATATGAAAGGTGGCTGTTCAAAACCAAGTGCCCATGCAAAGCCAAGTCCCCTGCAGAGATATTGCTCTGTCTGTAGAGGAATGTCAGATTAAAACAAAGAGTTAAGTCCGTGCAGCTGAGGCTTCTGCTGCTCAGTTTCGGGCCAGCAACTTTGGTGGTGTAAACTCCAGGTGTACTCTATGACCTGGATCAATGTAGATTATCTCTTCTCTGTATTTTCAGTATTGAATATTTAAGTTTGCAGGTAATAAAAAACAACAGGTGGCAGACTGCCTATCTGAGATCTGGAAGGAGTCAGCAGAAGTAATTGTGCTTACTAAAGAAAAAAACGAAACAAACACACATTTTTGCCTAAAGCTAACATTCAGTTTTTCCTCAATACCAGTGTCAGAGAACAGCAGGCTATTATCACTAGTGGGAAGCACTGGCAAGTGCAGTGGTTTTTTAATGAGACTGCAAAAGGCCACTGAAGATTCTTTCCTAGGAGATCCTCTGTGTAATCTGTAATTGTGCCATGGATGTGCTATGGTTTGGCTCCAAAATACAGTCTGCACACTAGGAATGTGTATGTTAGGGACATTCCAACAACAATTGTCACCCATGCAGTGATGAAAAATACAAAGTGTGCTTAGAGGGATTGGCTCAGAAATCATCAAGGTGCACTGCAAAATGTGCCAGCACAGCTGAGGGCTCTGGCACCTCTCTGTCTCATGAGCCTCCTGCTGTGCTTTTAATCGGGTGCTTGCACTGGAGCTGTGTCCTCCGAAACACAGAGCAGGACACAGCAGGCAAAGCCCTGAGCAAACACTGAAAAGAGATGCCAATCCCAGCCTTTCAATTCACCATCCTTCTCCCATCCAGCTGGGACTGCTGTATCCACTTGCAGGCTTCAGGCTGTCCATTCCTTGAGCACAGCATGCAACCTGAGCAGCTTTAGCCAGGGTCTATGCTCAGGAGAAGAGAAATCAGGGCACCTGACTGGCCCTCGAGCAAAGGTTCAGAACTGGCTTTTGTGTATGATCGGTGAAATCAAGGCTGCTCAGAGGGCTGCAAATCACATGGAGGAAGCTGGTGTCAAACTTTGGTCCCTAATAATGATACATCTCTGCCCATGTTGGCAGTGGAAGGCAGGGCTGGGTGGGCAGGAGGACAAATGGTGCCTGAGAGCTGCAGCCTGGCTCTGGAACAATCCGTGGGACATGGATGTGGTGGAAAGTTTATAGTGCTGCCTCCAAGGTATTTCTTCTGGGGGACTGAGAGGAGTTAGACCTTAAAAATAGAAATATAGAGATTCCTGTTCTGTGGTTGTCCCTTTTTTTTCCCCCTTCAGCCTTGCTACAGGTGAAGGCATGTAGGTTGTGTCTGTAAGATTGTGCTCAGAGTCCGTTTATGGCAGCACTTTGTGTGTCTAACAGAGCCACTGTGATTTTCCAGCAGCGATGGGTACAGCTATGGGAAAAGGAAACCAGTGTTTGCCTTGCAGCAATAAATGGGAGTGAAAGGTTCAATGTTCTTGGGCAAATACCTCATTCATCTTCACTTTCTTCCTCTTCTCTTCTGGGGAGACCCTTCAGGGCCAGGGAAGGGAGGAGAGATGAAGGGATGCTTGGGGAAAGCACTCCCCACCTGTGCTCCCAAAGGTGCATACTGGGAAAACAATGGAGTAACAGTCTGCAAGGAGTGACAGGCTGGGACTGTCTCTCCCCTGTGCCAGGGCAGCAGGTCCCACCATCGGTGTCACTGTGACTCCTAGAGGTACTCTTGCTGGCTAGGTCCACCTCAGATAGAGGCTGCTGGGCTGTGACCTGTGCCACTTGGAACCTCTTCCCAGTTTTGCAATATTTTCTGGATAAATCATAACCCACAAGGCTTGATTTCTTCATCTAAAAAGGAAGCCTGTGGCATGCATGTCCTGACTCAATTGTTCTGAGATCAGCTACTAAAAGGGGCTTGATATCTTATTAATGAGTTATATATCCAGCAAAGACAATTTAAATTCCAGATTTAATTTAGTCTCTTTTTGCCCAGCTGAGTCTCTAACAAACTGTGACTCAATTTAGGCTCTGTTTAATTAGCTCACCAAAGACTTATTTTCTTATCCATTTACTTGTAAATGCTTCATTCTGTCCATGTGTGCAGAAATGTTTCTTTCAACTAAAGATTTCTGGCATGTCTTGTTGAATCAACAGTGGAAGTGACCAGGGAGACAAAGTTAAAAGGATGAGTTACAAAACAGTCTCAGGATGTCTCTCCTCGTGGGAACCATCTCTATCTGAATCATCCCATTCTCTCTTAATTGAGGCTGCTTCACTGTCATTAGAGGTTGCCTCAGCCGAAGGTCTGTCAGAGACTGCTTCGCTCTTAATCACGGCACTGGCAGCGTGGCAAAGTGGGAATTGCGTCCAGGGAGAAAGAGAGAGGAGGGGGGAAGAGTCAGTGTACTGAAGTCCTTCCAGGCCTCTGGCAAGCACAGGTCCAGTGTGGATTTGCAGTGTGACAGGGGATTCAGAGGGCAAAAACAGGCATATAAAGCCTTCTCTGAGAAAAGATGTCATATCACACCGCAGGTCTGGCAGCCAAACCACAGGCTATTGCAATAAGTTCTGAACACCCTTCAGAAGCTAAATCTTGTGGCGGGATGGACAGATTTATGAGAAGCTGTGAAACGAATGGCATTGTGGTACCTGACTTCACGGCTCATGTTGCTCACTGGCCATTCTCTCATCTTTGATAGTTGTCTTATGCAAAGGTGTTCACAATAGCATCAGCAGAAGGAAGGAAGGGGAAAAAGGGGAGTGTGGATTGATAAAAAGCACACACTTCTCTGTAAGTAGTACTTGGGGTGCCTGCTGCATCACCTGCTGCTGCAGGACTCCCGAGTCTCAGTGTTGGGGTACAGTGAGGTTCTGGGAGAACATACAGGAGAACTTTCCTCCTTCAGCATTTGAGGAGAAGAGCAAATTGTATTAAGAAATCGTCACAGAAGCAACTCATGGCAAAGCCAGTTACCTTGTTCTAGTAATGGGCAACACAGTATTGCTAAAGATTCCCTCTTAACATCTTCTTTTGGTGTCCAATGGGCTCTGAGAATAGGTCCCTACTTCTTCAGTGACATGGCCAGAGGTCTCTGTGCCTGTGAGGGCACCTGTCACCTCTGTGAGGGCAATCCCGATTCGAGAAAGTTGTCATTGGTGCTGCACACACAGACCTGTACTGCGTTAGAGTTGATCAAACCAGGCCTGGGTTGACATAAAGGTTTCGAGATACCATTTTGAGATACAGCTGTGTCGAGGTGGTGGATCTGTGCAGAGGACCTTGGCCCAGTGCAATCTGCTCCTGTTTAATTGAGCATGTCTTGCACATCTCCCTGTGAAACTGCGTCAGCAGCAGGATGGGAATGCAGTGGCTTCTCAGATTTTTCTTGGAGAGGGAAGCTGACAGGGTAAATTATCAAGGTAAATCAATTCCTGGCTCATGCCAGCTGGTGCCATCTGGAATGATGCTGGTCCCAGCAGGTGGCTGGCTCTGCTCAGGAGGGTGGGCTGCTGACAACAGCAGCTCTTTTAGAGGGAGGAGGGAAGGGAAGGGCCGTGTTTCTGTGCAGTGGACGGAGATGGAGAAACAAGAGGTGTGCTGCGAGGCTGCGGTGGACCAGGGGGCCACAACCTCATGCTCTGGCCCAGGGGCCTGGAGGGGAGCCCAGGTCACCCCCTCTGCTCTGTAGCACTTGAAACAGAAAGTGTTTCGCCTGCCAAGTCCTGCTGGGTGAGCCTTGTGAAGGACCCATGTATCCAGGACATACCGAAGTCAGTAAACCTAACTTTTCCTGTGCTGGAGCTGGGGAAACTGTGCTGAAGATGAGGTCACTGATCTTTAATACTGCTGGGCTTTGGCATGGTGTACTTTTATCCCTGAGGAAACAAATCTGGCACTTTGTGACAGGGCAGCTGGAAACAGTGTGCAAAGGGAGGGCCATTTTCTTCAGACATTTTTGGCATTGATGACACCTCGAGGCATGGGCATGAGTTACAATTGTGACTGCAGTGAAATGGCCTGAGGTACTGGAGGAAAGGAAGAGGGAGGTCTATGTGGTCATCAGCAGCTACAGCACAGCTGGGCATATTTTAGACAGCATTTATTTCAGCCTTTGTTGGCAGGAGTTGAGCAGAAGGGACAGATCTCAATATGTCCTGTCTGCAGCAAGTCTTCATGCTGTAGATGATGTCATTTTGAGACCTAACAATAATTTGTTGCTGAAGTGTGATGTCTGAGGTGGACAAATGGTCATCTGAACATGGACTATTGCACCTGCTGGGAATCAATCTCCTTACTTCTCGGCTTGCCAGCCATCTCAGAAAATACCAGTCAACATTTGCAGAGAAACCTGTAAGGAGACAAATAATGTTTGTCTCATGGTTTTTACAGTCCCTCAGAGAAGGAGATAACATGTCAGTCAAACTCAGGATGGAGAAAACACAGCTGGTTCTTCTGCTATCCTCCTCCAAGGGAATAAACAACTCAATTTACCCTCGAACTGTTGATCTAGTGTGACTGTTGTTATTGGCATGGCAATATATCCTGTCCTATTTTCACTGTCATGGTGGGATTAATATTAATTAGGGGAGGAAAAAGGGAAAAGGGCACTCAGCGAGCAGAGGGAGCAGCAACTGCTGAATTTCTCATGAAGCTCTGGCTAAGATTTGTCTGTATGGGAGGGGCTGGAGCAGTTGCTTGCAGGCGTTATGCCAGTGGGGCTGTGTTTCTTCCACAGCCATCAAGCCCACTGGTACTAGCTGGGGGTTCAATTTTTTTCTTATTGTTTTGAGGACAGCTGCTGCTTTTCCCCCATTAGGAGATGAAGAGTTTCTCTACCTCCCTCTTGCTTTGGCCCTGAAGAGACAAAGAGAAAAAGGAGAAGGACAGAACAGGTCTTTAGTCCTAGGATACTCAATGAATGAGGTGATCCGAGTGGTAGGGACACAAAGGTCATGGGCCTTCAGTCATGCACAGGAGAGAAACTTACAAAGCTTTCAAAGCTAATGTGTCCCTCAGGCTCTGAGCCCCAGTGCCCTGGCAGCAGGGAAGTGGCCGACTGCTCTTGTCCTGTTAAGTGCTCAGCTTGAAACAAGACACAGAGAAAGACAGTTGCTTCATCCCTTAGCACTCTGACAGAAGCTTTAACAGAAAAACAAGGTAACTTCTCGCTTTCCACTGCATGCAGTTGCAGAGGGATTTGTTGCAGTAAGGATGTGGGAAAGACAGCAGTTTGAAAGGCCAGTGGACAGGAGAAGAGGAGGAGAACCGCCCAGCAACAAATAAGGAACATGCAGCAACAGTCAGCATCTTGCTGGGTTTCCTTAAACCACGAATATTTCACTGAACCATTTGTCACTGAGAATGAAAGGGTAAACCAAACTCTTTTTGGTCACTTGTATGAATGCCATTTAAAGTGTGTGTCTGGGCTCTGGACATGCTGCTGCAAATGGGCTGGGGAATCACTGTAAAACTTTATTGACCATAGCATTTAATCCATTATTTTGTAATTCAATTGTAACAGGCAGTAAAGCTCTTCAAAACTCCTACCCAAGGTTGCTACATTTTGAGGAGCTTTTAATGGCACGTTGTGATTTAAAACAATATATTTCTAGAGGGATATGTTTTCTCAAGTGAATAAAGGTCTCTCGAGTACCAGGAATTACAAGTTTGTGGTTAGTCTGTAGGTCAAACTCAAATGGAAAATGTTTGTCTTGTTCCAAAGCTATGCAGAAAGGAGAAGTTGCCACAGCCCCATATTTCCCAGTCATTAGTCATGCACAAGCTCATCTAGTTGCCACTCCTTCTTACAGTGATTACACCACTAATGAGCTACAGGGAGCCAGTGCAAAGCCTCTTCCTTCTCCCAGAGAAATCTCACTCAGGTGGTTTGCTGCTCCTTTATAGATCGGTGAAGCACACCAGCGCTGTTCCTTCCAGTCATGCCACTGCTTCTGTAAATCTGAGCATCTCGCTGGTGTCCAAGCCTCAGCAGGTGTGCAGATGTTCATGACAGGGATGTATTTCCAACCAGCAGTGGATGGCTGCATGGACTGCAAGGCTGGCAGGGAGGACAGAACTGTTTTTCCTGTCTGTTAGGGATGTTACAGAGGAATGTCAGGAAGGAGCTGGTTCCTGCTGCCTGTGATGGCAGCACCTCCTTTCTGCTTACAATGGCAGCTCATTGTCAAGGCTAAGAGAAAAAGAGTGAGGAAGTGGATTGTTTACCACTTTGGGCAGTTGTTTAGTCAGCTCCCTGAATGGAAAGGATCTGTGTTCAGGTGCACAGTGGTTTGTGTCCTACAGTGGATAGAAATCCTGCAGGTGGGGGCAGGACTAAAGGCAGAGGTGAGATGCAGGGCTGTGCTGGGTGCCTGCACTAGTGCAGTGAGAGGCTTGGCTGAGAGCACGGCAATGCCAGGGAGAGGATATGCCCTTAGCTGGAGCTGGCCAGCTGAGCTAGATCACCTGCTTGGTGACTACAGTGAGGAGCCAGCTCGCTGGGATCTAACAGGGTCAGTTGGGGTGCAGCCAGCACTGCACAGAACAACAAATAAGCTTAAGATCAGGGGAAGAAAAACCTGAGGCTTTACTTTACTTTTTCATATCCTTCTCCCCCTGGCCCCATGGCACTGCAATAAATGCTTTAGCATTTTTAGAAGTGTGAACACCGGCCCATGCATGGACGGGCATATGAAGGTTCATAAACAGAGAGGAGGCACCATGCCACTACGTTTTGTGGAGGCTGCTAGCAGGGAACGTGGGAGGTGTGTGGGAGGGGTGTCCTACAGGACTAAGGACTAACTGGAGGCAGTCTGAAAATATTGCAGATGATTTTTGTCCAAGGGATGCATATAGGGATAACTTTCAGTCACAACCAAACCAGGTCACAGCTGAAGCAGTGAAGTGGGTCTGACAGGCAGCTTGGATCAAGAAAAGATCTCTGTGGGGTATTCAGTGCTCTTTTAAAGGTTACATTCCCCTCTAAAAGTTATGTTTGCAAATGAAAAACAAGACATTAGCAGCGTGATGACTTCAATGCTAGGTGCTATGTCAAGCAAACAGAAGGGCTTATCTGTACCAGAATTTATTTAAATACTTAGAAAATGACAAAGTGCAGGACTAAATTAGCAGGACAGTTAGTGTATTGTCACTAATCTTCAGGAAGAGTCCATACCTCCTTAGAAGTTTTATGTGTGTTCCTATTCCCAGAATATATACAATATTTGATGATATTGTTAGTGTAGAGATAGTTTCAGCTGCTGCATAAATCATAGGAAATTGCTGTACAGATGAAAGAATCCTCTCCGTTAAAGATACTTTCCCCTTCCTTTTTGGCATGCATTTGTTCTCCTGCCTTCTTTCATGATAGTTTATTCCTTGCCTGTTTACAGTAAAGAGAGATCAAATAATTTAAAAATAAATACCGTTTTTGAAAAGGGGTCAAGGAGAGTCCCAGCCTCTGGCATCAGCACAGGCAATTGCATTGTGTTTTAAAAATCTTCTTTTAATGGTCATTCTCATAAATCCCCACTGTTTTCCAAAGATACATCTTTTGATACTATTTGCCAGGGTTGTCATAGCTTCAAAAAGCAAGAGGTTAAGAAGTATTTGAAATCTGAAAATGCTGCTCCATGTTCAGGCTGTTTTAGGACAGCATAGCAATTGCCTTTGAGTGTGACAGCTGAGAGCAGGTTTTATTCCTCTCAGAGGTTTCTGCAGCTCTTGCTCAAGATTTAAAGAAGTGGAATCCAGGTATTCATGGCTGAAAGGTGGCCAGTCAGGCTCCCTGGATTAATGGGGTTGACATCAAAACCATGACTTTGTTTAAAGTCAGTGGAGGTGGGATATCTATCTGGTTGGAGACCTGTGAGGTGCCACTTGTATGTCCTGTGTAGGCATCTCAGATCTCAGGCCCAGGTAATACTCTCTGGGCATTATAGCATGCAAATGGGCTGAGATGGAGCTCGGGCACACAACACTAAATTTTAGGGTCTAGAGAACTGTGAATGGCAGAAGAGGCTGCTATCTCTCTAGCCCACCCTGTGGCCACTCTGTTCAAGGACAGTGCTTGTGTTGTACATGTGCTGGTGAGCACAAATGTGGCACACTGTGTGTGCCTCGGCAACCAGCACCTTGTTGACAATGAAAAGATTTCTTAGAGTTCACATCTGAAAGCAAAAGGGTCTCTCTAGGTAGATGGTGTCAGCTGCTGTTGTCTGTGGCTTCCTTTGGTCCTGAAGCCTCATTGTTCTGATGATTACCTCAGGTATGGATTGAAACCTCCCAAATCCCATATGGTCTGCAGTGGTTAATATTACTTTATTGTCCAGGAAGCTCTAAAGTAATTTCCCATGCCATGCTATCTACAGAATTACTTTGTTTCTAGTTTCATTCTAGTTTTAGTTCCTAGTCCCTTCCTTCCTCTCAACCACTTTCCCCTTCCCTTTGCCTCCACACATCATCATCCCCATCCCTGTTAGTATGCTAGGGAGTTATGGATGTTGCAGTATAAGGAATAGAAAAGTCTGGGAAAGCTACACCAAAAGAATACTTGTTCAATGTGTCTAAATTGACCTGAGATCTGTTTTCAGTTTCCTCAGAGACTACATGTTTTTGCTTTTATCTAGAAGGCACTAAGAATAATTAAACCATTTCTATAAGATGATGTGTTTCCCTGGCAATAGCTGTGGACCCTTATTCTGCACTAAACAAAGTCAGGACTTTGCCTTGGCAATGTATTTAACAGCGTTGTTTGCAGAAGAGCAATTTGCTGTCCAAATCTGGACAAGTGGTGTATGAAAGACAGCATCCTTTTGGCAAGGAGGGGCTCTCCCTGTTCATGGCCACTTGAAGAGTGCTTGCTACGGGCCCAGTGGTACTTGTTATTGAGAAAGAGTATTTGAACTTCCCCTTCCCCTTCCCCTTCTCCTTCCTTTTCACCTTCCCATGTGGACCTATGCAGTTCTGTAATGTTTTGCCCTGAGGGTGACAAATGACCCACCTGGGTGTCTATGCCTCTCCCTTGTTCCCACAGTATGATCTTGTGTGCACCAATGCCTGGATGCTGGATCTCTCACAGGCCATCCTCAATCTGGGGTTCCTGGCTGGTGCGTTCATCCTGGGCTATGCTGCAGACAGGTACAGTATGAGCTCTGCTGTCCTTTGGTTTGTTGGGAGGTGAAATCACTTCCAGCATCACCTGCAATAGGCATGTGCCAACATTTTGCAGGTTTAATTCTCTTTGGATAAACATCCCCAAACTGTGCTAGTAAAATCCAGCCAATGTAATCTTTGCTTTGATTTAGGCTGGAAACTTTATGCGATTGTGCTTACTGGTCCTGTTTGAACCTTATAATGCCTTGAAATGAGCTTTTCTTGTGATTTTCAATGTTTCCTGTGCACATCTGGACCCAGGAAGGGCAGAAGTACACAGAAACAAAAAGGAAGCATTCAGAGGAATTTTCTGGACTGATGTTTACTGGAGGATGTTTAATAGGGACCATTGATGAAGAAAGCTGCTACCTGAGGAAAGAAGGAAGGGGCTCAGTGTGGCAACTCTCTCCATTCACAGGCTGGACTCATGCTTACCTCCGAGATCATAGCTCTTCCCAGCCAGTCCTCAGCTTTTAAAGAGCTGGATGAAACCAAGGAAAAGTCCCTCCCAACCTTACCCATTCCATGATTCTGTGAAAAGGTGTGGGTGATATTCAGGCTTGAGTAGCTAACCTGCTCCAGAGCGGGGAGCTCACACGAGCTCTACCTCGCTCTGAGAGTAAAGCAGGGAGCCTAGTTTGTGCTTTGTGCTGCTATTTAACAGCAGTCAACCTGTGCATTGGCTGAGAGCTCCACTGATGATTTCAATGACAAAGCATTTTTCTTCAGTTTGTAAATTACTTTCTGCCTGGTTTATATTTTCTTTGGTAACTGTAGCAATAATAATAACAACTTATAGCACAAGTTCTTCATAGGCTGGACTTCTGACTTCATAGTGAGAAGTACTTACAGACTTATCTTTAATATCATCTCAGATAGAAAATTTTGAACTACCAAACAAAAGTAATTTCAAGGAGCATCTCATCTTTCCAAGGGATATAGTAATAAGGCAAAAAGCTAGGCAAAAAAGAGTCCATGGCACTGGCTAACTTAAGATATCTCTGCTCAATGTCCGGCTGGGCAATTATGACACTAGCACCTTAAAACTGTGAAAGAGCAGAGATATTACAGCCAATAGTTATAATAAAATAATACATCTAGGAGTACTTGTGTAGTAAGCCTAATGCAGCCTACTGTAGAACTGTGAATGTTGTTCATTGACAGCACTGGGGGAATGTGCTGCAGCCAGATCATTTCGCTCTTGTCTCCTTGACAGCATTCAAAAGAATGGATCTGGTTGAAAATTGCCTGGGTTTTGTCCTGCATTAATTCTTTTAATGAAGCCCTTTGAACAAAATGAACAAACAAATACTGTTGCAAATACTTTATGGTAATATAAACAGCTGCATCATTTTTCACAGTTTCTTCTTAAAACAACAACAACAACAGAGAAAAGATCTAGTTGTGTTCCAAGGACACAATTCTGTGAAACTATAGGAAGATTTTTTTTTTTAATTACGGCTTACCTTGGGCACATAATTATGTTTCTTGCTGGAAAGTGAGATTTCTGAATACATTAGGCAGATTTTGAAAAGAAGCAATCTAAACCCAAACCAAACCTAGAAAATCACACAGAGTACTTAAAGCAGAAATGACTTTCACAGAACTGACTGTAATTATTATTAGAAGACTAATTTGTGAAAAGAGAAATTCCCATCAAAAATTGCCCTTATCAAAAACCTCATCAGATCAAGCACCTGAACTGGAATATATGGGCCATAGTTTAGTTCCAAAAAGACAAATAGTTTCCTAAAACAAAATGGGGGCTGGTGAGGACATCACCAGTTTTGAAATTAGTGATGTAAAGGCAGTGATAACTACTCCAGGGAAAAGAGTTCTATATCCCAAGGGCCAATAGATTTCAGAGAGCTACCTTTTGGAAAAAGGCTGGTCTCAAAAAGGCACTTTCAGATATAGCATTAAAATGAAATGTTGGGAAGAAAAGAAAAATCTTTGTGTCTTTTCATGATTTCCACTTTCTTTTCCTTTTTCAACAGATATGGCAGAATCCTCATCTACCTGCTCTCCTGCCTTGGGGTTGGGATATGTGGTATCATAGTGGCATTTTCACCAAATTTTACAGTATTTTTGATCTTCCGTTTTCTCCAAGGAGTGTTTGGCAAGGGAACCTGGATGACATGCTACGTGCTTGGTGAGAGCTGTTCCCTTCTTTTTTTCTTGGTTAGGAAAAGTGAAGGATTTTTGGAGGACAAAAACTCTGGCTGCATCTGCTTGTCATAATATTTTTTCTTGGGAACAAAGCACTGGCCCTGGAGTCAGCAGAAAAAGAATTACCCGAGTCCATCCTGGTCAATGCATTTGTCCTCCAATGATTAAGAGGTGAGGGAAGGGACTATTCATATATAAAGGTTTTGTTATTACTTAGAAGATAACCAGGATGATAAAAATCTACAGAGCAAGCCCCAAATAAACCGGATGCACAAAGAGGGACATGGTTTATTTTGGCAGAGTCTGAACATCTTCCACAGATGTTCAGAGGAGTTTGCTTCTCCTCACTGGGACGACAGCTTGGCTGGCTGCTCTCATTCTTTAGCTGGGAGAGTTTGCTTAGTGTCAGGCTGGACACCAGGGTCCATATTAGGATTATTATTTTCCTGAAAAGGGAAAAGAAAGGGAAGCTTTGTTATAAATAGCATCAAAACAGCAGGGATACAGAATCTTTGGTAGATTATAATTTATCAGTCTATAGTCTATAGCAATAAAGCTCCTTGCGTAGAAAGCTTCCTTTTGACAAGGAAAGGATATTGTTGTGGTGTCCTGAATGACTGCCAGGTTCAGTAAGGCAGTCATAAAGCATGAAAAAGCCAGATATCGAGGAAAGAAAGCGTCTTACAAGAGATGGGATGTCGGATTTACTTAAAAATAAAACCAGCCAGTTGGTGATCTACTGTTATAAAGCAAAACATTGTGATAACATCATGATACAGGGCAAAAACTTGCATCATTGCTGTTGTCTGTGAGACCCATGACAACTGTTTAAAATTCCTAGTGGAATTGAGATGAATGGGAGCGGAATTGCAACCAGACATAAACACTTACAGAGGGACCTGGGAGCACTATGGTGGTGTATGTGCAAACATACCAGTCTAGCCCTTTTAGCATCTAAAGCCCAGAAGAACCTTTTTTTCTGGGCAAAGTTACTGAGTTACATGCTGAGCAGCTCATGTCCAAGATCCAGTGGAAGGACCAGAAGCTGCTTTTCCTCTTACTTCCATGCACATGGCTTAATTTCAAACTGAGATCTTATCTTGAAACTTTGGCAAGTGCTCTAACCAGCAATATATTTTATGACAGACCCATGGCTTCCTTAAAATGGCCAAGCTTTGACAGAAAGGAATGTTTTTCAGTGCTCAGATCAGACTGCGTGACTTGAGGGAAAGATTCGGAGATCCTGAGATCCTCGGGTACACCGTATTACTGCAGACCGAAGCAAGGTGCCTAACTCTTGGATAGGGTGATTCCTTCTAAATCCCCTCAGGGATTAACTCTTATCTCCCGGGATCACCCAGAGTGTTTGCCAACCTAACATCTTTTAAGAAACATATACAGATCATAGGTTTGTTTGCACCATGAGGGTGGATGCTATTAATACATCTCCAAAGCTCTTGATCCGTGTTTCAGGCTGCCCCAATAACCTCCCTTTGCTTTCACAAACAACCCAGTTCTTTTGGGGGCAGTGCTAAGCAGCTACCTTTAGGCAACAGAGTTGCCCCTGAGCTATGCAGATGTGATGAATAGTCAATAAAAATGTTCATGGTGTCATATCTCTCTGCATTGCCAGCCAAAACAAACCATTGTTCCTTGTAAAATTGTGCCTACTTTAGTAAAATAAATAAATATATTTAGAAGAAAGTGTTTTCTGTGTGTTGCAAACCAAGGTAAAACCCTCTGCTTTTACTCAGAAGGTGTTGTAGTGGTGATGGTTTTGGAACAAACAGGAGACACTTTTTCATGCATTGCTCACCTCAGTTGTGGATGGGATATTGCCTGAAAAATGGGCATAGGTTTCAGAGCTATTAGACACATTCACAAAATAAAAATCCACCAAATGATTAAACACCCCCCAAACAGCAAAAGCTATAATTGTCCAAATAAATAAACCAGACTGGATCATACCTTACCCTCAGAGCAACCAGCATGGTATGGTTAAACTCCTTTCCCCACAGACGCCTTGTCTATATTACCTGCTAGGAGCAGCCTCTGCCTGAAGGATCCTCTTGTCTGGGGCATGTGCCAAAACTGCCCCAGGGAGAGTGCTAAGAATTTCCCACCAAGCGCGATCATGATGCAATCTCAAACCCGTGTTGTGAATCAGTACTAAACACGAAGTCAGAAACCCCTCTGGCTGAAGAAGGGTGCGTGAGTTGATGAGCAGGTGTCACTCGTGTTTGCCCTGGACAGCCTCAGCGACATGCCTACACTGCTGAAGACAAGACGCTGGGCTAGACAGATCTGTGGCCTGATACAGCATATCCTTCCTTGTACTCCACCTCTAATAGTTTTCTTTCAAATTGGGTTTGTTTCTGTGTTATTTATTTTCGCTTTGTCTCTGCTCAGTGACGGAGATTGTTGGTTCCGGTCAGCGGATTGTTGGAATCGTGATTCAGATATTCTTTACCCTGGGAATTATAATTCTCCCTGGAATTGCATACTTGATTCCCACCTGGCAGGGGATTCAGCTGGCCATTTCACTGCCCAACTTCCTCTTCCTGCTCTACTATTGGTAATGTTGCCGTCATTGCTCTTATCATCATTGCTATTGCTATTTGAGCACCTTGAGACTCCTGCTGTGGTCCCAAGTCTCCAGAGTGGAAGATGTAGGTTAGGAAGGAGATATTTGCATATTGTTGATTTTGCAGTTTGTAATTCCTTTCTAGTGAATCGGAGACATACATTACTTTAATTTTTCTGCCCAGAGTTTGCCTCTCTGATCAGCCACAGCTGGCCCTTCACAGAACCCTACTCTTTTTATGAGGTCAACGTGACCAAAGTTTATTTTTCCCATCAGCCATGAGACCCCACTTCTGCCTCCCATTACCTACTCAGTTTAAGTCTGACCTTGCCCTCAGGTCCCCTGAGCTGGGCAGTACAGCTGATGAGAAAGAAGAGTGCTGTACCGTGGTAAATACCCGTCACAGTGCAGCCATCCTGTGGGATGGATCCAAAGAGACTAACCCACAGAGCCTCTTCCTGGACATTGCTTCCTTAAATGTTGCCTGCCATGAACTTCTAAACTGAGAATCATCTTAACCCTAGGCTTGCAGAAACTGAAACACCCATCAGTGGTATTGCTTTGTGTTCAGTTTATAAAAGATGTATACATTTGTGTGTGTGTATCTCACAGTGATACAGCCAGAAGCTTCCTGGCCTGCCTGGATGTGTTACCACGTGTGTTTAGTGTTGGCTTTCATTGTTGCTGTTCTACAGGAACCTTCTTTGCTTGTTGGTTATACTTTTGACAGCCATTGTGCAAATACAATAGATAGATTTCTGGTTTTTCAGCTTTGCAGAGTATTGATGTAGTCTATTTTCTTCTTTATTGCCCACTAGGGTCAAATATTTTACAGGTGACTGACTGGAAAAGCACTCCTCAAAAGAGTTTCTGTATTCCAAAGACTGAAAAATCAGTGTGTTTTGTGTGAATACAGGGTAAAAGATAGAAGACTTTGGATTGCTTATGATGTTACAGGGTAAAAGCCTTATTTATGACTTTTGTATTCTTACAGGGTGGTCCCTGAATCTCCACGCTGGCTCCTGACACGCAAAAAGGGAGAGAAGGCATTAAAAATCATGCGCAACATTGCAAAACACAATGGGAAATTTCTCTCACCCCATTACTCAGAGGTACAGTCATATGTTTGTGCTAGGGTTTTTTTCTAAGCTTTCTTGGAAACTTTGGAAGGTTCAGTGGTGTTAAAATGCATTCTCTTTAAGGGATGGACAACACTCTTGAAGGGTCACACCAGAACAAGACTGTCAGTCCCATAGCTACTTTGTTAATTGCAAGATGGTAAAAGTGAACTGGATGGAAATATATGGGCTGGGAAAAGTCTGCAAAACAAGGAATCAGGTCTTTTTTTTGTAACATTCCTACTGTAAAAACTAGTGGAAAACATCAGAAACTAACCTGACTGGCAATGGTATTTCATAGCAGTTGCTATTTTAACTGATAGAGCAAGTGGAGATAGCAGGATCCACTTTCCTGGCTCCTTTTCTTGAACTTCCTTTTACAACTCGAAGAGAAGATGAAATTAGAATATAAGTATCAATTTGCTTCTATCCCAACAGGGAGAAAATAACTCTACAAAGTTCACAATTGAAGAAACTCTGTCTGAGATAACTATTCACGAAACAGGTTGATATGTGTCAGCGTTACACTCCTTTGGCCAGTGGTTGTGACAGAATGTGAAAGGACTGATGCATTTCAAATAACATGGTTGTGACATTCCAGCATTTGGCTTGTTGTTGATAGCTCTTGATAGATGCTGTTGTCTGGCTCTCAGACCATGATTACTGCAGCACTGGCCTTATGGTTCAGTGACAAGAGATGTGGTTAACTGAATGATCATCAAGGTCCCTTTCAACCCAAAACATTCTATGATTCCTGTGCTGGGACCCCAGAGCTGGACACAGCACTCCAGGCAGGGTCTCACTAGAGTAGAGCGACAGAATCCCCTTCCTCACCCTGCTGGCCACGCTGCTTTTGAGACAGCCCAGGATACAATTGGCTCTCTGGGATCCAAGTGCACATTGCTGGGTCATGTCCAGCCTCTTATCCACCAGAACTCCCAAGTCCTTCTCAGCAGGGTTACTCTTGATCTGTTCATCCCCAGCCTGTGTTGATACTGGGGGTTGCCTGGACTCAGGTGCAGCACCTTGTTAAACCTCTTGTTAAACCTCATGAGATTATGAAAGGACATAGACCTGTTGGAGTGAGTCCAGAGGAGGGCTGTGAAGATGATCAGAGGGCTGGAGCAGCTCTCCTGTGAGGAAAGGCTGAGAGAGCCGGAGTTGTTTAGCCCAGAGATGTGAAGTTTCCAGGGAGACCTAAGAGCAGCCTTCCAGAACCTAAAGGGGAGTTGTAAGAGAGATGGTGAGCAACTTTTGTCAAGGGCATGAAGTAACAGAACAAGGGGGAATGGCTTCAAACTGAAAGAGTGTAGTTCTAGATTAGATATTAAGAAGAAATTCTTCACTGTGAGAGTGATGAGGCACTGGAACAGATTTCCCAGAGAAGCTGTGGATGCCCCATCCCTGATAGTGTTCAAGGCCAGGCTGGACAAGGCTTTGAGCAACCCGGTCTAGTAGACATTGTCCCTGCTCATGGCAAGGGAGCTGGAACTAGATGATCTTTAATGCCCCTTCCAACCCAAACCATTCTATGATTCTATGAATTATTGTCTTTTGCTGGGGCATATACACCAGTGAGATTCCCACATCCTGGTCAGTGTCATGCAGTGCCAAGCATGCCCCAAGTCATGTAGCAGGAAGTTTGTGCTGCTGCACCTTCCCCTCCATGTTCAGCCCTGCATTCCTACACCCACTTCCCCTCTAAACATCAACATTTTCAAAGCATCATGTCAGAAAGATGTGTCTTTCCTTGCTTTTTGTTTTAAGTTGTATTTATTTTTTTTCAAAAGTACCCATGCTCATGACCTTAAGCCACTCACAGCTGCAACAGATTAACCTCCACACATCCAGACTTGTGCTGGATCTGTTCCTGAGACCTTTTAAATATAGAGTCTCAGTCCTCCTTTTACTGAGCCCAGAGGAAAGAGAGCATCTCGAGGAAGCGCATGGGTAATGGATCAAGGGTATTTCTCACATTAACTGGTATCAGACTTCTCTTTCATAAAGCAGCTCCAGAATTTCAGGCTAAGTGCTGCAGGTGTCTTACTTCAGGGAGAAGTGAGAGGCATCATCCTTCAATGCACTTTGGCTCAGATTTTCCAATATGCCTGTATCAGTTTCATTGGCCAAGTCCCTTACATGGCTCTGGATGTTGCAGCTTTGGGTTTTTGTTGGCATGCAGAAACCACAGATGACCTTTGTATGAAACAGGATAAACATTTGCTGCTTTTGCTCTGTGAGTTACAACACTGGTATAGGTCAACTCCAACCAAAACTCATTAAATTAATTGTAAATTATAAGCTCTTTTTTTTCCAGTTGCTCATATTTATCCTACCATGGAGGGTTTTTTCAAACTGATTTTCTAATTCTTGGTCTCTGTCCAAAACCAGAATGAACTGCAACCCTATGAGTAGGAGCTGCTTCTTAGGAGAATTGTGGATCAAAACCCATGCCTTTGTATACAGAATTTTTCCTACCCTATAGACCATATTTAGACATACATATTTCTTGCATACATTAATTACATATGTAAATGTTATATACATGATGGATGTATAAACATGCATAGCCCATGCAGAATTAAGCATGTGTAGAACTATATACATAAAAATAATTGTGGGAAAACTGGTATGTAATTTTGCTGGAACATGAAAATATGAGGGAAGTTATAAAACTTCATCCAGGGTTTTCAGATAGTGTATCTTTGGAAACATGGGCCCTGTCACTGAATTCCTGACTGCACTGGTGTGAATAGAAAAGCTCTCCTTGACTTCAAAGAACAAAAAGAGGATTTTTTCCCCTGCAAGGAGTTGACTCTCCATAGTGCTTTTTTTCTTCATCTATAAAAAAGTGCTCAGTCACGCTTGGGGTTATTTTGACTTTATTAAGACATAAAAATACAAGTGGCAGTTGTGCTGAATTTATCTTTAGTCCTCTGGAAAACTAAAACCATATTTGCAGAAAGTCACAACTGATGGCTGGAAGCCTGTTCTTATAAACAACAGACATGGCAGCTTTATAACCATATTATGAGAGAGTCCAAGAGCAGTGCAGAAACCCAGCAACCTCAGCTGCCTCACTAAGGGCTCTGGCATGCAGCACAAGTGGCAGTGCTTTGAAGAAAACTTTTGGCTCTGGTTACAGAAGAAAAGTGAGAGGGAGTAGAAAGGAAGTTCAAACGAATGTGGGGTTTCTCTGTCTTACTTACAAAGCTTCATGTCAGTCAGTTATGAGAAAGTCATGCGTAAATACATCCAGGCAAATCTCAGCAAAAAGCAGCTGTGCTACCTTATGATATAATGAAACAAATAAAGGGTGAAAGCTTTGGGCTCAGCACTGGCTGAGCTGATGAGACCCTCAGGCAATGCCTTTGGCCTTACCTGTGTTCTCATCATGGATCTGCATGTTACCTCAAGCTTCTCTATCCTTTCACCCCTGTCTCCCCCCTGGCCTGGGCTCCTGCACCTGTGTGAGCAGCAGGGGCTGTGGCAATGAAAAGGGTTTTGCTCCTCTCTTTGCCCTCTTAGGCCTCCTCTCAGGAGGGGTCAATAATGGAGAGTTAAAGCAGCAAGGCTGCCTAAAATCCTTTTGAAAGTGGCACAGCAGGTTTAACCCCATGTTCTCCACAGCTGCTTTGAGAGCTGATAGCAATCCCAACTGTGGCTGCCAGTTCTTGGGCAGTATCATGGTCCGTCCCTGCCTAAAACCCCCTTTGCCTTATCTTCCTTGTGTCTTCCTCGCTTGCCAAATGACCATATGAACAAACGGTTTCCACCTGGCTTGGACATCATGGTTAAAAACTGCTGGCCAGAGTTAAAAACAGCCTCAATCAATGTTACTAATCCCGTTTTGGCCCTGCTAGTATTCTGGCTCTGTCATATCTACAGCAATGAACTTCAACAGGTAAACACAGACTGTGTGAAATGCTGCTCTTTTCTGTTGGTGTTTAACCTTCTAACCAGTAATTTCATTGAGTGTCTCTTTGTGATTGTATTGGAGGCAGCTGAGAACAGATTTATTATACTCCATAGGCAGTATGAGGACCATTAATTCATACTTAGCAGGTTTTTTTCTTTCAGGGTAAAAGCCATGTCCAGCACAGTGCATGTGTGTTTTAAGACCCTCTGAATTTCACTACTTGAATACTTTGTAGCACCCAAGCGCTGTCACAGATCTGCTCTTTCTCTTACTCCCCTTTTCTTCCTGCTGCCCAGCTGTGCCACTAGTGATGTTCCCACGCCCATTACTTGCTGCTCAGCCCCTCTCTCCCTGCTTCCCTCAGTCCATTGCTTTGCCCTGTCTCCTCCTCTCTGCCACCCTTGGCAGAACGCAATTCTGTGCCCTGTGGCGCTGCTGTGACAATGATAGCTTATTACCTTCCAAGAAAATCTGGGTCAACAAGGAGGAAATAATTTTTCCATTCTCCAGTTAAGACTGGGAATTTTTTAATAGATTTTTGCACAATCATCATTAAGGAAAGCCCACAGCCAATTTAGTTATTAGCTGTTCCAGCACCTGTGCACTCCATGCTCTGGAGTGCTATGAGCAGCAAACTGGCTCGTCAGCACCTTTGCTTGCAGGACTGGAATATTGCTGATCAGTACTTACACAGGAACTCTGCCCTGGTGCCTGCCTGACCCCTGGCAGCTGACTACTGCTCACTTGTCTCCTCAGATCACCATTAGCAACGAGGAGGTCAGCAACCCCTCCTTTCTCGACCTGGTGAGGACTCCTCAGATGAGGAGGAACACACTCATCCTGATGTATGCCTGGTGAGTGCCCACGTCAGTCCAAATTGTTACCAGGGTGGTGGGTTTTGAGGAAAGATTCCCTTGTGACTTTTAGGGTCTCTCCAGCTGCTTGTAATCATCTGTTTGCCTCTCAACACTTTTTTCCCTTTGCTGTTTAGGTTCACAAGTGCCCTCATCTACCAAGGGCTTGTCATGCGCCTGGGAATTATCGGAGGAAACCTCTACCTAGACTTCTTCATCTCAGGAGCTGTGGAGCTGCCTGCTGCTTTCCTAATTATAGTGACAATTGATCGCGTTGGCCGGCGCCTGCCCTTTGCCATGAGCAACATCGTGGCGAGCATTGCATGTCTCATTACTGCCTTCCTGCCAGAAGGTAATTCCCTTCCCCGTGTCAGGCTCTCCAGGTCAATGGCCTTTCTCTGACACCCCCTGAGCAAGGATAGTGAGACACACGAAACTGCAGGTAAAAGTAAAAGCATCTGGTGATACAAGCAGCACCCAGTCATGGAACAACACCCCTTATTTATATATAGATAGCCCTGGGACATGGAATAGCTGTATCCTTGATGGGTTATGAACAACAGCTGGGGGTGGTCTTAGAGAAAATGTATATAAAAGCCCTGTACTCTCTTTAAAGGCAAATGCAAGGGAAGAGTATACAAACATAACAGGAAAATACATTCTCTGACATGGAATACACTTAGTGATGTAAGAAATCAGTGATTTAGGTGAGTCATCTTGGTAGTCTTCTCCTTTACAAATAAAACAATGCAAACCTCAACACACTGTAGTGGCTGTGGTAGACAACATAGAGATTGTTGCCTTGCCCTCACTCTCCCAGGGATTTGGACAATGCTAAGAGGCTGAGAGAAAGATACGGCTTTTGATTAAGCCATTCTCATCTGGTTTCAAGGACAACTAAAAGGTCTGATATTGCACAAAGGCTTCCCAGCACTTTTGTATTTTCTTTAAATTGTTTTCCCTACCATGTTATTTTGGGTTGTTTTTGTTTTGTTTTTGTTGTGTTTTTTGTTTTTTTTTTTATCCCTAGGGAAGCATTTGGAAGTGCTTTGAATTGTATATAACCGTAGGATTATGCTTTGCCTTACCATAGCTGGGGACCAGCAGCTCAGTGGACATGAGAAAGGCTTATTCCTCTCCAGAACTATTCCTGTCAAAGTGAGGGACAGTCCTGGCCATCCTAAGAGGTTTTAGTTCCTCAAATTATATCATGGGGCTGCCAATAGCCTTCTCTCAGTAGTGGTGGAGTGCTGAGAGGACCCTGCCCAGGTGAGGAGAGGACAGCCTGGGGATTAAGATACTTGCTGATCGGACACTTGAGGTCCAAGTCCTGCTTTAAAGAAGCCTGTTTACACAGATGGAAAAAACTGCAGCTCTCAGCTGTGAGCTCCACCACACTGTGTTGCTCACACAGTTTGAGTCCCCTGGCAGAGGGAGGATCCACATGGACGTCACCATCACCTTGGGAGTCTGATGGACTAATGGGGTGCCAGGGAGATGATGTGGATTTGTTTTGCTCTTTCCAGCCTTTGTTTTTCTTATGTGTTTTTGAAAACAGAACTTTTCAGGGCAAAAGCAGTGTCTCGCAACATGGGATGAAATTTGATGGGGGTTTGTTTGGTTGCTTTGGAAGGGAAATAAACCCAAGTGTCTCATTTTTGGTTCAGAGAAAACTGAAATGTTTTCTTGTTCTTCCTACTGAAGGTTTGAAAAACACAATCACTGCCAGAGCCCTCTCCAGTGGCAGAGCTCCCCTTTGTGCCAAGTTCGGACTTGTTTCATTTGCCTCCCTCTCCGCCTAGTCATGGTTAGACCATGTGGGAGACTGTCCTCTCCCAAGGGCATGGCAGAAGTGCTTGTCACATTCCTTGGGATGCACTTCCAGAGAGCACCAGCTCTCCAGAGAGGGGTTGCTCAAAATGAGAGGGGCAGCTCTGCCCTGCCGTGTGTGGGCGACCACTGCACTCCTGCTGATGTCAAGGGCTTCCCACTGGTGTATTCAGGGCAGTGGCTGCTCACTGGAGCTTGAGTGGAGCTGGGAGAGCTGGGCAGAGCCAGCGGGACAGTGTCAGGTACAGCCTGTGCCAGTCGTGCTGAGTATGCTGGAAGGGAAGGGGAGGATGACCAGGAGTAGCATAATTAGGAATGTGTCTAATGTGCAGTGGCTAGAAAAATTACACGGGGTAGGTGGACTGCTCTAGGGACAATTACTTTATTGCAGCCTCCCTGGAGGTTTTTAAGAGATGTGTAGATGTGACACTTAGGGACATAGTTCAGTGGTGGAGTAGCAGGGTTGGGTTAATGGCTGGACTCGATGGTCTTAAAAGTCTTTTCTAACCTAAATGATTCTGTGATTCTATGCAGCTTTAGAGGTACCTTTCTTGTGGTCAGAAGGCTTTGGGAGGTGACTCAACAGTGTTTCTTACAGCATAACATCCCTGTATAGATAAGTACTCCCTTGTGGAGCACAGTCTGGATGTGGCCATGGAAGCTCATGATGGTTATTCTCCCACCCATGTTGCTATGCCCCACCAGCATCTTGAATCAATCGATTCAAGTGATTTCTAATTCTCCAAAGCAGGCTCACATGATGTTCAAAAGCAATAAACGCCAGTATAGATTGATCCCTACAACAGTGGCCTTTCAGTCTGATTTGCACAGCGTTCCTGTGGTATAACTTCTGCTGACAGGGCCTGGGGCTCTCAGAAATGCTCTGCTGGTGTGGCAGAGCACACTTAACACAGAAGTGTTTCTTTTTGTATGAACAGATATTCCGTGGCTCAAAACAACAGTTGCCACACTGGGAAGACTGAGCATCACAATAGCTTTTGAAGTTGTCTATCTAGTGAACAGTGAATTGTACCCTACGACACTGAGGTATGTCAAAAGCTCCCAAGAATCCTTCAACTTTTCCCTCTGCTTTTCCCCATTTCCTATTTCACGGTCCTTTAGTTAAACTTGGTTTCCTCCAGAGTTTCCCAGCTGAATAGCCACTGCTTAATATGGATGGCATACACTGAAGAGATAATTTTGGAGCTAAGTCTACATTCTGCTCCTTGAACTACGGGTTATTCTGTTTGGTAGCACCTCTCTAATATCTGGTATTTTTGTCTTTTGCAGAAACTTTGGTGTTTCCCTGTGTTCAAGTCTGTGTGATCTAGGTGGGATCATAGCCCCCTTCCTGCTTTTCCGTTTAGCAGCCATTTGGTTGGAGCTACCTCTAATTATTTTCAGTAAGATTTGATTTACAATGTACTTTTGGTTTAAATATCATTCTCCTAACAGAGCTTTTCTTTTGGGGTAAAAGTAGTGTGTGGCCTCATCTTCCCCTCAGAGCAGCGCTTCTCCATCTTCATGCCTAGAGCAAGAGGCTAAATGGCAAATGGGTGAAATGTCAGTGATTTCACTGCACAGTGTGGAAGGGCTCAGGTCTGCTTAGGTAACTCTGCTGAAGGAGCAGAAAAACTATGTGAAGTGCTTTGAGACTGAGAAAGCTTACAGCTAGGTTCTGTAATTGCGTGGGAATCTGTGGCTAAACCAGACTCCTAGGAGGAGGAGAAGAAAAAAAAAAAAAAAGGATAGAGTAAGAAGGGAAATTTGCGCCAATGACAACTTTAGATGAAAACAAAATTGGAAAGGTAAAAGACATTTTTAAAGATTACTATTATTTCAAGAAAAGACATAGATAGAAGTACAGTGTTCACATTATCTAATTATTAAATTCTGCTGCTTCTGAGGGACATATGAATTCCCTCTGTCTTAAGTAAACAGCTACAAAATCAGAGAAGATCAGAGTGAACTGTGCAACAGTCAGGGAACATTTGATTTTTTGCTCCAGCCCTTCCATTTTTGACTTATGACATTATGTAAATTATATCTATGAAGGAAATTATTCCAAAATATCCATTCCTAATTCAGATTGTATCTGAGTGCTGTTCCCCAAGGAGGAATTTTTATTCTGAATCACATAATTTACTTTGGCCATGGATAAAGGAAGAGAGCATTTCAGGAAAATCTCAGTGGTTTTGAGAAACACAGATGCATCTACATTACAGAGCCCTTTGAGCAAAGGCAGATTTGTTCTACGTGAGAAATATTTCCCTGGTTCCAGTGCTGTTTTTATACATTTGCCCATGTGCACTTACCTCAGGTTTTTGACTTCTAGGATCTCTTTTTGGGGAGATTATGCTGCAAATGAACTCCTAGCCCTCAAATGATTTTGTAATATGCTAAATTAATGTAACAGAGAGGTATTTGATTAGAGTAGGTTAATCAGAAATAGCTGATGCACTTAAAACATCTCACTTCAAACTTATCTGAATAAACTTTTCTCAGTGGATAAATGCTGAAAATAAAAAAGCAACAATGTTCTTGCTGCTTTTGTATTTCTTCAATGTCCATTGTAGGTATTCTCGCAGCTGTCTGTGGACTCCTAGTATTGCTTTTACCAGAGACAAAGGGAATCTCATTACCAGAGACAGTGGAGGATGTGGAGCAGCTTCCAAGGTATGAGATGTATTTTCTCACTTGTACTTGGGTGAGGTTTCCTGAGGATGTTGTCCTCCAACTTTACCAACTGTCATAAAGTACTGACGTTTTCCAGTGTCAAAGTAAATCCCCTAGTAAGGTTGATGCTATGAGCAAGTTGTGTTTTCCTCAGTAGAAACCTGAACTTTGCAGTATCACTAAGGAAGGCTGTTAAAAAAAAGTCTGGTGATAAAATCTGTTTTTTCTCATGGAGACACAAGTTCTCCTATTCATCTCTGGAAGCAGAAAGCAATAGTGCACATAAGAGGTGCTGCAAAGCATAACCTGCAGCTTTCTGCTTGAGAAAACCAGCCATTACCTCAATCAAAGCATCCTGTGAAGAAGGGTCCCTTATCATGGATGCAATTCCACAATTTGTGGAGTCATTTAAAAGTCACATATGAGATGATTTTATAGGTGAAGAGTTGTAGGCACAGCTTTCCTGCTCCTGGCATATAGCAAGGAGCTCTTTGCTGCGCTGCAGATATGCGGGGAATATTTACACCTTGGCTAAATAATTTGAGGATCTAGTGCTATACATTAATGTTTCAAGGAGAGGCTTTCAGTATTACATTAACAACTTTTGCCTGATTCAATGTACAAACTAAAGAAAGAGGAAATTTTCTATGCAAAAAATAAAATTTCAGTACTGCAGCTTGGACTACAACTTGAACTACGTATTTTCCTGTTTTTTCACATGTATACCCCTGTCCCCTTCTGTTTCAACAGTGATTTTGGGAAATGTGGCAAGAAACGGAAACACCGGGACACCAACTCCTATATTTGAAGGATAGCACTGAGCTAAGAACTTTGTTCCCATACTGGGAATTTGTTCTCCACCGGCCACCACTTCAAAATTTGCTGCAGAATATGGATTAAACTTCATGTTCTCTTTCTAAGCACAAGGACATTTAATACAAGTAGTGTATTTTTCTATGAATATGGAATAAATTCTTTTTTTTTTCTGAGTGCGCTGTTTGCAAGAAGGCACTGTGGTTCTTCATAGAGAACAGAACAGCTTTAAAAAGATGCACTGTCCAGCTCAGTGACCTTGTATTATTTCTTTATCTATTTGAGACATTTGTTTATTGTTTTGTTAGGATTTACGTTTGGGTGGGAAGGGTTTAAATGGTACTGCTTGTTTAAGATTTAGATGACCTTGAGGACGAGAGGATGACTATTTCAACCTGTCCTCCTTTGCCCCTGAAGAATTTGGACAAATAGAAGATATGATAGCTCAGGAGGGAGGGTACTGATCAGGGTGATCAGATCTTTCCCTGGTTGGGAGGGCTGGGAATCAGCAGTGTGCATCAGGAGAACTTCTCTCTGCTCTGACTGTCATCCACAGGGAGCCTCCTTTTCAACAAAAGCCCTGCTTCCCTCCTTGTTCAAGGGCTTTCTGAAATGTGGCAGCAGTTGTCCTTGCCTTTCCAGAGCTTTATGTAGGTGTACCCTGCACAGGGCATTAGCTCTGCAGGACAGACACAGCTGGGGTTTATGTGACACCCCTCATATCTCCAAGGGAAGGGCTTCTGCCTGCTCTCCTCTTGAATGCTTTTCCAAACACCTCTTTCAAGAGCATGCTGATTTTTTCCTTTGCAAATCATGCTCTCTGCCCATCCCTGCAAACCAAATTCTTTCACCCTCACCACTGCCAAGGTGACCTGCAATTCCTGTCTTCTGTTCATTATCACTATTTGTCATCTTTCTGTCTTGGGGCTAAAGTTTTTGGGTTGTTGACAGAGATGCTGATCTGTCCTGAGCAGGGATGAGACAGGAGCTTTGGTTATGGAGGGAAGTGTTAGCTGGTCCTTTGAAGATGACATAACAGAATAACTCTCTGACTCTGCAAGCAGATTCCGGGGACAGACTGCTTTTCCATTCTCCTGTATGACCTTTGTCAAGAGTTGTGTCCTGGCCACTGACTGGTGAACAATACGCTCCTTACAGGGAAGGACTTGAAAAGATGTGGCATTCAAAAGGTATCCCGTTACCAATAGAGAAATAAATAAACAAAAGAAAGTCAGTGAGCAGTTGTTAAGGGTTCTGGTACGAAATGAATAGCACTATAGTACAGCCAGTGAAACTGAATGACCACTGGTCCAGTCTCACCGTCCTAACACCACATGAGGATTTCCTATGGTGAGGAATATACTGCACTTTTCAACAGTTCCCAACTCTCCCTGCCTTTTCCCTGCAACTGTCCTTATCACCAGCCCTTCTGGAGGAAAACAGGATCTTTAATAATAATCCCAGCCTAATGTTTGCACACTTCAGGCAGTTAGTGATAAAGGCCTGTCTTTCAAGGCTGTTTCTAACTTATTCTGAGGCATAGTAAAGGTCAAAGGTATGCTTAGCAAAAGTCAGTAATGACTTAAAGAAACTAAATGAACATCTCACAATATATGCAGCTAATCTAGAAGACAACCCAAACTGGAGCTACTGATACAGGGAGAAAACTTCTCCTACACCAATACAGTCTTCTGCAGACAGCTGAAGACAATAGCCCAAGGCTGGCTGGTAGAGACCAGCCCTGAACTGGAAGTTTTGGGCTTGCACTGGCCAGATGCTGTGTCTCAGTGCAGGGTGGAAAGTGCAGGCACCCAGCCACAAAACTCAGCCCAGCCAGCCCCTACTGAAGGCACCTTGGAGAAATAGGGTGAAGTGATCACATGTGATGCTGGATGAGCTGAACCATTCTCTTCCATTTAGTGTTTCTTCTTCGTGATTTTTTTTTTTAAATTGGTGTCTTAAACACTTTAGCGGTTTGAGAAGGACTGCAGAGATCTTTAAAAGCTATGACTTTCCAAATAAATGTGAATAATATTTGCCAGTTTCTTCTGTTTGTGGACAACTAAAACGTGTTGAGAAGTGAGAGATGCAAAGACTTGCTTCTGCCTTTCAGATTATGCTTTGTTTTGTGTAGCATTATATGTTGCTCAAGAGATAATAAAAGTGATAAATTTCGGTAGGTAAAATGGCTAGGGGCAGTGTCAGAAGTTTGAATATATTTATTTCTTAAAAATTCAGTTTGTAAAGGACAGCAGAAAAAAGCCTGTGCAGATGTTTTGAGTTCTAATCTAGTAGCGCTTAGTAACTTCAGGTGGAGTTTGTGTTTGATAATTGCTCCTGTGCTAACTCTTATCCCTAACAGGGATTTTATAAGTTGAGAAATCCTCCCATCTCTGTGAGACTTTGTGTTGCCTCATGAAGGTGTGGTGGGCATGTAATGTGCGGCACGACCAGCGGTTCGCTGACAGTGGGGTTACACTCCTGTGGGCAAGAGAGGACAGATGAGGTGGTGGAACCAGATGAAGAGCTTCAGCAAGGGAGAACCCCAAGAAAAACCAGCTGCATGGAGGTGGATGCACGTGGGGGTGCAGACCACAGGACAGGCTGTTTGTTTAAAAAAGTTATTCTAAATTCAGGTGTGCCTCAAACTGCTTAATACTTACAGAAAAGTCCTACAAGCTTCTCAGGAGGCACAGCAGTGTTCTCCTAAGCTGCACGTGTTGACTAAAATGGCTGTTGTGACCCAGCTCACTCAGTGAGAGGCACCTCCTCAAGGAGGGCCCGAACTCTGCCAGCTATAGTTGTCCTGCATGTGTATCCTCCAGAGGCTCAGTGAGAGATGTGAGGTGCACAAGAGACAAAGGGTCACCAAAGGCACACGAAAAATGCGACCTGAGAAACAGAGCTGTGCTCTTCCTGCCAGCAAAGAGGTTTCTTGGACCAACAAACAGGTAAAAGTGCTATTTTGGGTCAAATGTGCCACTGCCACCAAATGTGCTGGGTTACTTCATCCAGTCTGTGCAAATAGTTGCCACAAAAAGTGGCAATTTTTATTGCTGCTGACAGTCTGGCAGAAGGAAAATATCACAATTGGTACTCTTTGAGGGCTTATGAGGTGAGACTTTTGTGGCCAATCAGGCATGTCCAGGCACTTCTTACCAGTTTGGCAAGGAGAGCAGGGCCAATGGTTTCTGTCTACAAGCCAGGTATTAACCATGCCTTCAAGAGTTCACATCTGAAGAGCTTAACAAATCAAAGACCAAGCTGCAACACAGAATTTCTGTCATCAGGGAAGTATGTACAAATCTCTTGGCTGGCTTAATGATCAAAGTGGATATATATGGAAAATATGCAGGAGGGTATTTGTGCTCAGGGAATCCCTCTGACCAGACAGGTGGGTGGGATGTGCTTTATCAGAGCTGCTCCTGCTCAGGAAGTAAATGCCTTGAGATGATTGCATCTCCCAGAATCAGACTCCAGATGCAGAAACTTCAAAAATCACCCTGCCACCTCACTATGCTTTATAGTTCTCATCTCCCTTTGAGACAATGGGAGAAAAAAACCAAAACAAAACCAAGCTCCTAGGATGCAACACATCCCTTCTGTATGTATAGGCATACAAAAAAATAAAGACAATTTAAAAAAAATATGTGCAGCTTGGCTTGTCTGGGAGTGCACCTCTGCAGTGCAGAAAATGGACAAGACAAATCCCAACCCAGGAAGTAGCTGTGTCACTTGGAGTAGACTCAGCACACCCTGGCGATGCAGGAAGGATGCCACGCAGAGCTGGGGGTCCCCAGATGCCTGTGGGGTGCTCCCTGGTTTATTTGCAAGAGAGGCAGGATGTGAGCAGGAATTCACAGCCAGCAATTGTTTCACTTTGCAAGCATGAGTCAAGCTTTCCCTGGAAAGCATTTCAAAAGGTTTAAGCTTTCGCTTCCTATAACCACACATGTACATAATCTTCTTTTAGAGAAGAAAAATGTACATCTAACAGTTATGTAGTCAGATAACATTATACAAAGAAATAAATGGGTACTATGGACAACTCATTTTTATAACATGTAGATGCATTGTCACTATTTGTGGTAATTATTGATAGTTATTTCCCTTTCTTTACTAGGGACTAACTTCAGGATGAGGCTGTTTTTTATTCACTGTTTTATATCTTTGATGCAACATTTATACTTTTGCTGACACATGTATTTCCATGACAATAAAAAATACAAAACCACAAACCAAATATGTTTGCTTCTGTTTTTTCCCATCCCATGTATTTAATGCTATCAGATATATCTAATAAAACTTCACAGGCATATAAGACATGTACTGTGAGATTCTTCTTTGGTTTATAGCATCTAATTGGTAAGAGGTTCAGACAACTCATAGAAAATAAAAAGTATTCTCATTTTTTCATATGTTGGAAGCACAACATCTTAGAAATGACGACCTTGGAAGAAAATGTCATTGTAGAATCTCATATAAGATTAAAATTCAGGTATCCAGTTACAGTTAAGGTTGGGATTTTCAACACGTATTTCAGAGGTGGGTAAGTCTATTGTCAGACATAGAAAACCATAGAAAGAGGGTAACAGATGGTCAGTTGGGCTTCTTGGCAACGACTATTAATTTATAGCAATTTAAAATGGATGATCATACTTATTTTGCTTTCTAATGAATGATTGTAGCTTTAATATTGCACTTGGAATCTTGTACTTCTGACGTGCATACTGCTTTCCAGGAGAGGGCAGTCCATACTCAGGATCAGTTGCTTTCCATCACACTTTTAATCCAAGGAATATAGTTGGAGACTCGAACATAAACACCTGGTTTCATGGGCTGGGCACAGCCAAGGCCCCAAGATGTGACTCCATGCTGGACAAATTTATCTTGGTCCAGACAGACTAGTGGTCCTCCGCTGTCCCCCTAAACAGAGAAAGAACAGGATGATTCCTTCTTGAACAGACCCATGTGGCCTTCCCACGGGAGGCACAGAAACAGAAGTACCTCCTGCATGCGAAGGACGCAGAAGTTATGAGGAAACAGTTCTAGCAAGGCAAGAGCTCTCCGTGCAAGTTGTTGAACACTTTTGTAAAGTCACCTCTTCATGTCACCCAGGCATTACATTTATTTTTGAAGTAAGAGGATTTATTGAGAAAGAATCTGATTGCCCTTATTAGCTTAAACTGTGCTTCCTCCCTCAGTCTCTTTTCTGAGGTCTTCATGGGTTCCTGTTGTTACTAGATGATCCAGTGGCACTGATACTTGGAAATTCATAGTTCCTTTGGCCCTTTTTTTTCCTGCATGGCAGGCTCCATTGCATCCTTCCTTGACTGCTAACTGAGATGTTGTTAACTGAGCTAGCTTGGACATTGGAGCTGGTCTGGCTGAGGCAAGAAAAGGGGACTGGGGAAAAAAAATCAGACCTTTTGATCAACCTTCTGAGTTGGCTTCCATAGACCTGACTTGTGCAGCTGTGTGTTACCATGTGCTCTGCAATTCAGGCTTATCTGAAAAATTGCCCCACTTCCCAGCAGCAGCCAAGGGAGCAAGGAAAGAGCAGAATATATGGGCATTTTTCTGCTCAGATACCATGTGGTGTGGTAACGTCCTGAGGATAATTCTGGGCCTCTAACGACCAAAAAGCAATGCCCTATTTGAATTGAATGTGCTTACAACCAACTCTCATGCTTACAGACTTTCTTACCTGGCAGGTATCTGTGCCACCATGAATATTCCCAGCACAGAGTTCGTGATTTTGGACTCTACCATTCAAAAATTCAGGGCGGTTGCATATTTTATTCTCGATTACAGGAAAGCCAGTTTCCTTTAAGTAGCCATCACCACGAGTACCTTTGCAAATAAAAATGAAACCAAAAAAGAATGACAAAGGTAATTATCATATTCACAAAACACAAATATCAGGATATGGATAAGCAGTAAAATCAGCATAGTGTGCACTGTGCATACACTTCCCAGGCACAATATGAAGATATACCAAAATCAGTAAGCATTATCAGTATTATGGTATTTATCACCCTCTACCACCCACCATTGACCTTCATGCTCTCACAGTAGATCCATGTGGACCCAGTACCCACGGATACTTGGGGGAGTCATTCCCAAGCCATTTTATTTCTCTATATCTGAGTTTTCTGTGGAAGAAATTAGGTAGGAAGTAAACAGTTGAAAATGACATGATGGGCAAGGAGGCAGAGAAGGTACCGATGCACTTCTCTGTGAAGGCAGAGTGGGCGGTTTTGAAAATGAGGGTTTTATTTGTGTGAGATGCAAACCAATCTGGTTGAGAGGGAGAACCATTCAAGAGAATGAGCAAACTCACATTTATGTGACTAAGAAATAACCTAAATCTAGAAAAACTTTCCATCCAATTGGGCAAAAGCCCACTTTTGGGAAAAGCAAATGGGCTGAGAGAGAAGTGACTCCTTAGCTCTGCTTCTCCTCTTGTAGCATCTGTCTAGAGGGTTTCGGTTTACATGGCATTGAATGATTTAGGAAAATCAGTGTCAGAGAGAGACAGTGGAAAGACTGGCAGCACCTGATGAATTTTGATGAAATAGGTTTTTCATCAGCAGCTTGTGTGGGGCACAAAGAGAATACACTTTGAATACAAGCATATACCAGTCTCCAAACATGGAGCTTTTAAACGGGTTAATGCTGTCTCACCTCTTGTATCCCCCCAGCCCGTCACATAGCACTCCTCTCTTCCTCCTAACACAGAGTTTGCTTTTGGTAAACAAACTGGGATTACATGATTATTAATGACTGCTGGTCTGAAATGAAAAAACAGGAACAATCATTAGCACAATTATAATTAATACTACCTTCAGGATTCTAAAAAGACCTTGTATACATTCAGCCTTTTATCGTTTAAATCCTTAATTTCAGTTAAAGTTTTTTTGTGATGTGCAAAATTGCTTTTAGGCTCTAAACCCCCAGGAAGTGATACACAAAAGGGAGAAGTCTGACAAGGAGAATGACATAAAAAGAAACAACACTAATCCAGGAGAATGCTTTGACTTAGGCTATGCATAGCCAAGAGAACCTAGTTACAAAACCATTACAAAGGGTATGAATTAGCGGTTTTAACACCTGGGTGTTAGCTTGCTCTGTCTGCATCCAGTCTGCTTATAAATCACTTTCTGTTGGGACACTTAGCACACAGCAGAACCTAAGTCCCTCTGCCTTGCCTTTGGGTGCAGCTAAAGCTCACTTACAAGGCCACATTTTTATGCTGACCCTGCATCTGTTTTGGACGTGCACTGCAGCCACAGCAATGAGAGCCCAAGCACCACACATTCACATCTGCTTCCAGCTGCATGGACAAATTCCTTTTGATTGCACACTTCCACAGAGAGCATTTCTGATTAATGAAAACAGATGCAAGAAGGGCCATACTGCTTATTACATCAAACTCTTTGCCTGCCCACCGGCCAGACCTGCTGGAAAAAGAAATCTCCCCATCACAGCATGGAAACAGCATAAAGTGACACCATGCTAATATTGCAGGTTTCAATCATCATTAGCTTATCAAGGTAGAAGCATGTAGAAACACAGACTGAAAGCTCCTCTAGGCATTACTTCCTCCTATTCTGCTTCCACTGCCTCACCTTCCAGCAGCTGACACCCAGGGCATTTCCAGCCTGGGTAACTGTCCCTAGCTCTCCTCCCCTCCCAAGGCAGCCTTTCCCTTTCAGAAATCTTGGAGCTTTTGCAGAAAGGGAAGAAAGAGAGGGTCTCAAATCACTAATTGAACAAAGAGTGTGCAGAAACACTCATTTCTACAACACCAGCAAATACTTTTTAGTCATTTTGTCTCGTCAGAAAAAAGGAATGCTTCAGGTGAAAAGATACCTCCTCAGCTTGAGCAGAGCAATATCTGCTCTGCGTGGCTCCTTGAACAACTTCTCCACATCACGTATTTGTACTGATGGCTCTGTTGCTACTTCTTTGTGTAATCCAAGGTATACTTTATACGCAGCTGGTCGTGAGGACCTGTTGGAAATGATTGCACATGGTGAGCTGATGAATCCACAACCAGGACATAGACCACTTACAATGTTACTTGGCACCTTCTTCTATCAAAGCCAGATAGCCAGCTTCAGAGTGAACTTAATCCCTTATAATGGCACATGAAATCAAATTGGCAGAAAATATCACTGTCACTCTGTTTTACAGTCAAAACTCAGCTTTAATGGATGACAAATAGACTTGGCTCAATTCTCAACTGCCGGCAAGCTGTTTGCAACCAGCTCGGGTTGGTTCTTGGGAGTCTTTTGTTTCTCCTGTGATTTTCTATCTGGTGTAAGAAGTTGGTGGTGCAGACTGTAACAGATACTTACTTTTCTAAGCAGTGGGCGGCAGTAAGAACCCATTGAGGATCTATCAGAGTTCCTCCACAGAAATGTAAGCCAAAACTGTAATAGAGCAAAAAGGCATGAAAAGGGCAGTGGTTTAAGATGGGAAAGTTAATCCTACTGTAAAGTATCAGGTAATATTTCTAACATGTGTGGCTTTACAAACTAAAGACATTATTCCACAATTTCATTAAGAAATGTTTTGCTTTCCTTGAATAATGTTTCTTACAATGACAGTAGGGTTCTGTGGACATTTTTACGGGGCCTTGTATGAAAACATCTAGATCTTCGTTCTTAGTCAGCATTTCTATTACTGGAAAACCCCATGTGCAGTGAGGTTCACCATTTTAGAGATTCTGACTATTTCTAGCTCTAATCATAGTCATAAAGCTCTGCAACTGGTCTTGATTCCTAGTTTTATTAATAATTTTGCCAGTAGGATCAAATACTTACACGGAAGGACTGATCAAGAGGTGTACTAGCCATACTGTTGCTTTTATACATTAGAAACTGATTCTATTGTAGAACACAGTGACAGATTTAAAGTCATTCTGCCTTCTACTGAAAATATTTTTGAAATTAACAATTTTATTGATCTTCTCGTTAAGTGTCACAAAATAGAGCATTCTCAGTTGTCTAACTTCTTTAAGAATAGCACACACAATGTTTAGCCTCAAGCTATTTTTAAATTAAAACCAAGTATAGAATGCTTAAACCACATACTGTAACATCCTATGAGAGGCAAGGTTTCCTTGCATGTAGAGTCTAATGTAATGGGGAATAACTATACCTGGTACGGAGACTGATCTGCCAGGGCCAGGAGTGTGGATGTGAAATACACCCTGCAACAATCCTCTGAGCACATAATTTTGGTCTGAACTTGGATTTTCCACATTCATACTGAGGAGGAGCTTCAGAATAAGAAAAAAAAAAGATCAGTTTAAGGAACTTTAGCAATCTGATTTACATTCACTATGAACTCACTAAACTAGAAGGTGAACCTGTTACATTTGTCACTTCAGCTTCTGATTCTCTTCAAGTAATTCTATACCATACATTACATATTTTTTGTTAGGTTACCTTCATCTGGAACACCTAAAAATGACTAGTAATTTTTTTTTTTTCCACATACAGTTCTCAGTGGCCAGCAAATTACACATGAGTAGCTCTACAGTCAAATAGAAAAAAACAAACCAAAACAAAACAAAAGCAGAAGGGGAAGGAGAAGAAAAGTGAGAGGAAGAAGAAATAAATTCTCCCAGCATTCTTAAATGGACTCTCGTGGATGTCAGGAGTGCAGAAGCTGCACTGGCAGATGTTTTAAACTAATCTTGGTGGTACAGCAGGTGAAATTCTATTGCTGTCTCTGAGGAACAAAATTTTGTCAACTCTTATCTCAGTATCATTTGGCAGTTCAGATGTCTCTGAAAAAAGGTAGTTCTTATTTGGCTTTGGTGAACTGACTCTTATCAACACAGAATTTAGAATTTCATCAGCAAAAACAGCTAACTAATGAAATTAAAGGCAAAAGCCACGTTTCCTCTGTTCTTTAGATTAACATATCAACAAAAAACCAGTATTAATTTAAAGAAGAAATAGATCATCAAAATTGAATACAGTAGTCATGTGAAAATTTTTTTTTTCCTAAGAGTCCCAGCCCAACACGTTCACTGCAGTACTACTTTCACAGCTACAGTGTGTATGGAACAACTTTTTTTTTCTTGTTTGCTCCATTTTTGGGTTTTGATCTGAGCACATTTTCTTCTGCTCACCTCTGAGAGGATAAAGCAGCAAGAAAGTCACCCTTCTTTTGAGAGCTACCTCTCTTCCTTAGCACAGTTTTTGTTGTTGATAGACATGAACGGACTGGAAACCAAAATGTTATAAAACTTTACCATTGTACACTTTGTTGCACCACCTCATTCAGAATATCAAATGGCTTAATTACAACCAACAAAGACAAAGGGCATCTTGTTGAATATTTAAGGTAAGATGCACTTTGCAGACATCAGACACAGTACAATATCAGAGGAGGGACAATCTGGTTGTCATCCAGAACAGAACCAGAGACACATGAGCAGGGAGTGCTGGGATAAGAGCATGCCTTGTTCAGCAAGGCCACACACAGAGTTATGCCAGGAGATAAGGCAGGAGCAGGGAAAATTTCTGCTGGAACGGCCCCATTTTGAAACACATGGCAAAACCCCATGAGCTTTAGTGGGCTCCATATCTTGTGGTGCATTTGGGGTTTTCAAGGAAGACAAGTCTTAAGACTTCAGACAGAGATCTTGAACATCACTTCCCAAGAGCCTTAATTTCTAATCTAAAGCTATTGCACTTAGATCAGTCTTTCAGACTAATCACCAATTCTTCTCCAGTTGTTATAAAAAGGTACAGGAAAGGGAGACACTAGTCTCTAAGGGAAAGGGAGACACTAGTCTTTAAAGGAATAATTACGGCACTTGGGAATGTCACAGTACTCCCAGGCTTTTCTTGGGTCTGTTGTGTAGCACCAAGGTCCATTCACATCTCCATCAGGATTCCTGCAATACTGTGAGAAAGAATAAAGACACCAGCTATTAACCAGGGAATAAAAAGCCAACCAATTAAAGTTTCCAAATAAAATAAAATTAAATCTGGGAAATATTTTTAAATTTCCTTTCTTACAAGTGATTTCCAATTCCTTTCGTCAAAATTTGTTTCATTTTTCCTTTTGCTGTGTGATTTTGGAAAAGTATAATAAAAATCAGACTTCTTCAACTGTCTTCTGACAGTACGCTTCACCAGGGCAACCTTGGGTCTCTGAGGTCTCAAAAAGTAGGAGATCTTGACTTTGGATGAAGCTTTCTAAAGCACAGAAAATATCTACTCCTGCTTTCACTGCAGATAATAGGAGCAGTAGGATCAGTCCTGAGGTCTTTTCGCATCCACTCTGGCTGCATGACTCAGGGACAAGTGAGTGTTGTGTAAGCTGTTCTTGCACAAGCTGGTGATGCCCGTGGTGATGCAGGGCTGCAGTGTTCACCCTCATGTGGGTGCTGGTTAGCTGAATCCCTCTCTAGGTGTTTCCTGGGCATAGTGATCTCTGCTCAGCACAGACACCTCACACAACTGCATGCTACCAGGTATCTTTTCTAGTTCCCTTCCCTATCCTGAAATATATCCCAAGTCTTAAAAAAAAGGAGAAAATATTTGCTACCAAGAGCCCCTGACAAATGCAAGAACCAAGAATTTATGGCAGGCAGCTTTTTAGAGGGAGTTTCCCCCATCTGAGCTGGAATTCAATACAGGGTATGAGATGCCATCAAAGAATTGAATAAAGCAAGTTCTAAAGTTAAAAAATAAAAAAAAATAGTTCAGGCTGGCAACATCAAACAAGCTCTTTTTATCGCATACAAAGCTTGTCACAAATTAGGCAAATACTGTATATGGGATATTACAAGTCTAAAGAACTGGTGATGAGTACATTTGTTAGGACTAGGGAGATGAAGGTTAGAAAGGCAGACTGCCTCACAGGATGGTCAAGTACATGTATAGCCCTGAATAATGGGCTGTGGCAGAAGATGGAGGGCCGAGGGGGAATTACTAGAGGATGGGGGGCTACAATCCATCAGCTATATATCTCAGGGAACTTTCACTGAACTTCAGATTCATCACCATCTCACCTGTCCCTGGTATTACTGAAACCTATGACCCCAGGGGTTCTTCCTGTCAGAGGAGACAGAGGCGCTGCCCACAGACCAACTCTGGTGAGTCCTCAGTAGCGAGTAGAAGCAAGTACCCATCTGAAGGCCCTTGGTTGTGCTGCAGAAGCATTCAATAGAGCTTCTGGGTGTCTGCATCCCACAGAAGCACAGATTGGTCATGTCAGTAAGAATTATCAGGATCAGGTTTTTAGACTGAACTGAGGAAGAGAAATTAATTAACAAAGACCTGTCACAAAATGCTTGCTGAGGGACCCTGAAAAAAAGGCAGGCAAAGCTCAATGACAACAAGTATTGAATGAACAGTTGCTTACATTTTTATCCAGGCCTGCTCTTGGATGAGTTGTGGGAGTGAAATAGTCGTGGCTATGAGGTCTCTGAGAACTCCACTCTTGACAAGTCCTGCCCCTTGCAGTTTTTGCTACTGTGCCACGGTAGTCTACACCATTTTCATTAATGCACTCTGTGAAAAGTGAAGAAAAGGAAATGGTTGTTAGCTGTGAGCTGTTGGGCCACATTTGTACCTGATGGTGGTGAAGCAGAGAGAAATTTGAGGAAATACTACTACAATTTGCAAGTCCTATACAATTTGTAGACAGGGAAAGAAGGGCTACATAGTGTCAATGATGCCTAACAATGCCATTTTAATTTCCTTGTATTCTAAGAGTTTTCTTCATGATCACAAAAGCCATGAATCAAAGCTTACATTCAGTTGATCCTTCATGACACCAGAAATAAAGGACCACAATGACCACGCACTCATTAAGTATTTTCCTTGCAGACACTGATATCTGTCCATTGCCCCATTTTACAGTAGGTAAAAAGCAGTAACATGTGCTCAGCCGAAATTATTATCTTTCTAACCAGAGAAATGTGTCATAGCAAAAAAAAGAATTAAAGAAAGAAAGCTGCAGTACTCTAACCATCTACCGCATAACGGAGTTGCATCTGAACTGAATCAAAAAAAAGCCAGCTGTCCTCTGATGGGAAATGGAACCCTGGGAATGTGAATGCATGGCACAGGAGAAGACTTTTTGGAGAAATTGCCAGCAAAATGCCATCACTGCTGCATTTTCTGTCATTGTTAGCTGCCCTCCCACAGTAGTGTGGAGACTGGTAGCCATCTGCTTCCTCGTGTTTCCAATATTGCCAGATGTAGCAGGTAAAAGATGTGATGTTAGTCTGAAATCTAATGCAGAAACTCTGCTATAAAACTCTACAAAACCGCTCAGAAAATGAAGAGAGTGGATACGATACTATATTCAATTCTGTATTTATTTAGAGTTTCCTGTATTTCATCCTCATTAAATTCTTGAAGATGCTTCCATAAAAACCAGCTTGCTGGTTATGAGCATTTCTGAGGAAGCTGAAAGTATTCTCACCAGGGTTTGTTTCCAGTGTTGTCTGAGGAGGCTTAGGAACAGTCTGTACCCCTTGGCTGTCACACTTCTTCAGGTCACAATACTCCCACCTCACGCTGGGGTCGGTGGTGTAGCACCATGGACGGCTGTCAGCATCTGGGTTTCTGCAGTAATTCTGGCTCAGACCCCTACAAATGCAAACATATTATATTCCTATCCGTGCCACTGCCCTGAGGAGAGCTCAAAAGAACATTTTAGAAGCAGATCTGCTATGGAGTTAGCATATATCATTCTGCCACAACCAATTGAAATCGTTTTTACAGCAGAAAGAAATCAGGACACATATACAGAATATTTAAATATGCCAAATAGTTATTCATTGATTAACACTTACAGTAGAATATAATTTAAAAATCCAGAGAAGTAAATGCATACATGTATAGTGAAGACATAATTTATTTTATTTTTTCAAATGCAGTAATAGCTTTTAAAAAGGAGTAGTTTTTTGCATTTTGCAAAAAATAAATGATAAATATTAGGAATAAGAAAACAACCTGTCCCTTCCTCAAAGCTCTAATGACATGCAGACTAGGAAGAAAAGACTTAAACTCATTAATAAATTAATATATAGAAACAGTTCATTCCAGCATAAGGGAAAATTTACGGTAACTGTTAATTGCTTTAGAAGCAAAGCAGAAACACACAGTTAATTAGTCTAAAGTAGAATAGTGACAACTGTGGTTTCTTTCAAGATAAGGTTAATAAAAAAATTTCCATGATAAAAAAAAGAAGAAAAGGAAGGGATTATTTTTATCAAGTACACTCCCTTCCCAGCTTTATAATCACTGTTGTGCAATGATGCAAATCAAAACAAGTTCATGAATGATCATTGTTCACTGGAAAAGGGAAATACACATACGCGTTTGGGAAGTTCTCTGCTGTTTTGTTGTGCCGGTGAGGCGACATTGAGCTCCAGGCTTGACATTTCTTTCCCGTGACAGTGAAAGAAGCTGTACCACGGTAAGTCACCCCATTGCCCTGATAGCACTCCTCAGTAACTTGAGCCTGCTCAGGCACATCAACAGCTGTAGTGAATAACAGAAACCAATCTCTTGCATCTTAATAATTTGACATTTATACTTGAGCATAGAAAGACAACAGAAAACAAGCCAGAGTGTTTCATTGACCACCACAGCACACTCTCTGTAACAGAATCCTTCTCAGACAGTAGATCAAAAGGAAGATTTCAAAAGATGTTTGCAAAAATTTCATGATATGCTAGATTAAAAGCACTTTTACATCAAATTTACTGTCACGCATGGGGACAAGCCAAATAGTTAATGCATGGATCAAAATTTTTTCAGGATAGCGGGCTGTCTGTGTCTTTGCCACAGACGTGTGGAACAAGACTACCTTGTGTAAGGAGAGTTTTCTTCTCATTCTTTACTATGGAGTCTTGGTTCAGTGCTCTTAAATTATCTTAGGTTTTGCTTCAGATTCAGTTTTTAAGGAACTAGCATGTAAAGCTAACTAACTTTTCCATGGAGCATTTAAAAATTTAGAAGTGGAGGTAACTACCACTTGTCAAAATGAAAAGACCTCTGTTACTGCAATATTTCCTGATCTGAGTCAGTAGCTGACTTAAAGCCCTCTGCACTTAGCCACCAGACTGAGCACACCATCCTGGGCTACACATCAGACCCAGGAGTTCAAGTATACATGGCAATGCTGACAGTGACAGCAACAATGCAACTGAGCAGAGTCACATAAGATTTTTCAAAATAAACCATGATGACCCTTCACTTTCAGTTGTCTCTTGTTCTTACCAGAGGCCTCTGGCTCGGTACTATCACAGAAGGGGATGTTGCAATATTCCCACCGGGCAGTTGTGTTGGTGGTGTAACACCATGGCTTCTTCTCACCATCGGGATTTCTGCAGTAGTTTTCATCTAGGCTCCTAAAACAGAAAACTTGACTGATAAAAGTCTCTCACAGAAATCTATTAAAGGTTATGAACAAAAGGAGAATCTCTTGCTGCCTTGTTTACTGTTGTACTTACCGGTAGGTAAGTGCTGCTCTCATTTACGGATGCCATCTATTACACGAAAAATTGCAATTCACTGGTGTTTCAGATGTGCTAAACCAGACACCTGCTTGACTGATGGATGAATTAAGAGATTGTAGTGCTTTGAGGCCAAGAGCAGCACAGCAGAAAGAATCCAGGGTGAAAGAATCTAGACCCAAGCAAATACTATAATTGTAGCTTTCCTACTCCACATGGTTTCATCTGAGCAACCATACAGTAAAAGGATGAAATGAGGAGAGAAAAAGTCAGTCAAGCAGAGCTTGAAAGTCAGAAGAGGAGACACCAGTGTTCAAGAACAAAGAAGTCAATGAAAAGAAATGTGTGAAAAAATTGAAAATATTAGATCCAGCAGGTGATGAATGCTGGTGTAACTGAAGAACTTTGCAATATAGATGAAGAAAACTGGAACAATTTTGAGACTTGGTATTTCTCATGGACACTGACTAACAAACAGAGGGTTTCCACTTACTGGCAGGGATAGTTTTCAGGAGTGCGAGCGTGTCTGTGGGGAGACTGAGAACTCCAGTGCTGACAGGTATTTCCCGATTCGGTAACAGATATTGTGCCTCGATAGTCTTCTCCTCTTCCTGAGAGACACTGACGTCCTGGTGCAGGAGGTGGTGGGGGTGTTGCTATTCAGAAAAAAGAGCTGAAACTAATCAGTGCCTTCTAGATATAGTAAAAAACTAAACCAAAAAACCACTCTGAACATTATAATTAAGTGGGCTTTTTAGATTTCTTTGCAGGTAAGTTCTAAATATCAAAATATCTGAAAAGTCCAAAAGGCAGAGAAAAGATCTAAAGATATCTTTCTTAACTTCTTTTTCTCCCATTTTAACTTCTTCACAAGCAGTCAGGCTGCCAAAAGGGCATTTGCATCTGCTCCTTTACAGCAGCCAGGATATGATACAGCATACAAAAGTCAGGATATGGAAATGCTAGCAGCCTCATCAGAACAGAGCTGGCAAGTGAGCAAGTAGTAATACTGTGAAGAAAACTGAAGTGAAAGTGTCAGGCCCATCAGTCATACATACAGGTGCAGGTGTAAAATAGACATACTCTAACTGGTGAGAGACAGCAAGGATGAGTTCTGGTGAGAAGTCCCAAGGAAAAGTATAATGGCAAAGACAGGCCTTTAGGGATAAAGGAAACTGAAAAGGTGGAGAATTGATTTGGAAGAGAGAAACAAAAGCCAAAATATTTTCACAAAGAGTGAAACTGCTTGGCCTCACAAGAAGAACATCAGAAGAAACACCAGAAAAGCCTGGTCATAGAAAAACACATCAAGGAAGGGAGATGTGATCCAGACAAAACCATTAGAAATGCCTATGACAGAAATGTCTAGCCTCAATAAAGCTATCAGAGGTTCATTTCAAAATGATTAATTTTTTTCTTTGAGATAAAATTCAGCTGTCTTTTATACTTTTCTTTATCTTTGGGACCTCTTCTGTTTGTTCTAGATCCTTGCACTATTCTTGCTGGAAGAAGTCTAGAAGTCAGACTCACTGCAACGAGGAATGTCACAATAGTCCCAGCGTTTAGTTGGACTGGTAGTGAAACACCAGGGCCGAGGTTCACCATCAGGATTACGACAATAATTATTCTTCAGATCCTTCTCTGGAAAACTGAAACAGAAAAATAAGTTTTCAGATATGTTACTAAAAGCTGTAACAATTATCCTGTCTGGTGCAGGGTAGTCTTCAGCCCACCACTGATGTTTAATAGACCATCACAGAACCTGACTCACTTTTCTGGGAGGTATCCATGAGAGTGAGGTTGCTGGGAGTCCCAGCGCTGGCACTCAAGCCCAGACACTGTTGTTGCAACTACTCCATGGTAGTTTTCTCCACTGCAGTGCATGCACTCTACTGTAGGAACAAGGCAGAATAAATACAAGAGACACAGAAAGCCCCTGATGAACTGGTCCATAAACACTCCCACTCATTTCACATGAAGCTCAAGAGCCTGATCAGAGCACAAGGCTGAAGTACAGTCATTTTTTTGGCAAAGTAAAAGCTTATTTTCCTTGGTAAAATGACTTTAACTAGTTGATTACATTTGTCGTATTCCATTAAAAAAACCCAAACCAGCTTTATAGACGACAGGTTTTAAAAAAGCTAAATTGAATCTATTAAGATATAATTTAAAATCTGTGCTTTTCTACTGTTACATTTTCTTGAGTTTTGCACTAGCAACTCTCATTTGGTTCAATTCTAAGTTTAGGATATGTGAATACACCCATATGCCATTTTTTATCTAGGGGAAAAAAAAGACTTTGTATAGCTGTTTTCAGGGTCTTTTGGTATCTTCCTTGTTGATGTTGAAAATGTTTTGGATAGTTTCGTGTTGAACTAAATTCAAGTTTGAAAAAAATGCTCAATTGAAAATAAAAGTATCTGAATAACTTCACATTCTTGAACATGTCTTGCAAAAAATGGAAAGAAGTCAGTATGTGTATCCTGACCTTCACACTCAGGGATGTTACAGTAGTCAAATCTGGTATCAGGATCTGTTGTGTAACACCAGGGTCCCTTTTCATCCTCGTCAGGATTTCTGCAGTAGTTTTCCTCCAGTCCTGCACTGGGATATTTTTCAGGTGTGTAACTGGAACAGAATTAAATGGGATTACAGAATAAGGAAAGTGTCCCAACTGTTCAGCTGAGGACTCTAAAAATGAAATCTTCATCTGAGGACCATTTTGTAGATGTCGGTCTTTAGAGGGCACCTAATTGTTACTGTGTGCCATTGCTGAAACATTAGAAGTGCTACAACGATAGACTTCAGGAAATATGGTGCCTCTAAGGCCAGCCATGCCTTTCATACTTGCATTTACTTTAACCATTGGTTTCCAGCAGTTATTGCTCATTCAAGGTACCATGTAGCATGTAGTGAAATGTTTCCTCTGGGATGTGTTCCCTGGGAGATGCAATGGGAACATATTTGCTGAAATGTGAGAGTTCTCTGTAACCTGAATGCTATAACTTCTGAATTGAAGGTTACCAAATAAACCCAGTTAGCTATTTTTTATTGAATACAAGAAATACTGCCTTGTTAACTGTGGATTCACAGATAAAATGATGCAGTGATCTGCCACATGTTATACCTTTGGCCAAGAGAAGAAGTTCTTGCTCTGGCGAGGTTACTGAAAAATTCTGATTTCAGCAGAACCAGATGTTTCCCTGCCTAGTGTTTTGCTCATGTAAAGACCACAAAATTTAAATGGGACTGCCAAGGCTCACTTGGAGAGCACCACATGGAGGTCTCTTAATTACAACTCTGATTAGAGAATGATCTTATTTTAGATAGGCATAGAAAATATTTTATAAGACTTTTAACACCAAACAAATTGCTTACAAGACTAATTAGCACATATGTATGGCTTGACAAAATTTCAGACTAACATATAAACAGATACGAAAAGACCTTACTTTGGTTTATGTGGGTCATTATCAGCCCAATTCTGGCACCGCACACCTTTCTGAGTTTTGGCTTCTGTTCCTCTGTAATCCACTCCTTTTCCCTCCTTGCATTCTAGAAGATAAACTGAAATGATATGCGTTTAATTGGTATCATGACATATCCATTGGATTCTAACATATACAAAATCCATTTTCATGCTAACACACTTAAATATATTTGAACATATTTTGACTTTCTTATGTTCTCAAAATGAGACAGTTCACGTAGTAAAAACCTACCAGTTAGCTGATGTCTAAGTTGACTTAATTAGGACTGAAAAATGTATGTGAAAGCAAAAAAGTTCCACACCAGAATTCCAAAGAAATAAGTGCAACATAACCCAGTTACTTTGGGAACATGCCATAGTAGATTTAAATAATAAAATATGCTTTTAACATTTAAATAGATACTATAACAAAATAGAAACACATTCTCTTTTTCTTACCTCCAATTACATTATTGTAGTTATGCACAGTAATTAAAATCAAATCTTTAAAGACAGTCACCTGAATTCCGCTGAAGACAAGAAGACAGATTCACAGATGCACACATATACTATTTTACCAGTTTAAATAAGCAATTTTTTGAAGTTCATTTAAATTCAGATGATATTTTTTCATTAAAGTTCACCATGTGATGAATGAAATTTAATTACTTTATGATATGCTGAAACAATGACTTTCTGCTGTTCAATATAAAATGGATAGTTGGTTGAATGTGTGTATTATATATACCTTCGCACTCTTATATTTTGGAACTTAATAGTGCTTTCATGAAAAATAGAAAAATAAGGACTGAAAGAATTAGCGATGAAATCCTGTCTCTGTATAAGACAAAAGGGAATTTTAATGCTGACTAAGTCTGGGGTTGGCAGTCTTAAAACATAAAATTGTTTGAAATTACTAATCATTAAATTAAAGGAGGACTGAAAGCTCAATGTTGCAATTTGTTTTCCCAGGAGGTGGAAGCAACCATAACCCCATTGCAGCCTCTAAGATTTTCCTAGGAGACCTGGGCAATCACCTTTCCCAGCACAGAACTGGTGGCTGCAAGGGGAGAGATGGCTTGCAAGGGGCATCTCTTCCAAGGCTCAGCGGAAGGAACTCAGATCTTGGCATATTCCCTCAGAGCTTCTATATCTGCAGTTTAGGGACAGTCACCGTCAGGCAACATGTCCTCTGGCTCAGAAAACGAAGTAGGAAACTCATTTAACATTCAATTGCTTCCCTAGGGAAGCAGTCTGTCTTTTAGCTTGTGATCTGGTTTGTCTCAGTGTCTTTAAGCAGTGTCCACACCGAATACTTGTAGAGACCCAGTTTTTACTGCAGTTTTTCTCAGCATCAAAGTTGTAACAAAGCTGACATACAAGTAGAAGATTAACAGAAACCTGGAGAGATAATGCCATTTCACATAGATCTGTCTTGCCCAAAGTGAAAAGGACTAATATTTGAATCCAAAATACAGTTCAGCTTTTCTGAGGGCTGATAGTTTAGACCTGAATTCATAGATGGACCTTTAGGCATGCTTTTATTTCAATGTATGTATGGAGGCAAGTTTCCTCTAGAAACTTTAGCTGGAAGCCATTTGGATCCCTCAAACAATTTTGCAATAAAATAACATTAAACCCCTCAATTACTGAACATTGAATCAGTCAAGCGCTGACTCTTTTTGTTTGTGTAAACTTTTGACCGTTTATATAACCTTTAGGGCTTTTTCTTTCTGATGACAAATGACTAACTTTGATCCCCAAACTCAACCCATGTCCCTTGGGTTAACTATTTGCAAACAGATGTAGGTAACAATTCCCAAATGCAGCTTTCATTCTTATTACTTTTACTATAAGTCAGAGAAGATTAACTTTCTCTTTTATAGCACATACTATAGAAAAAATAACTTCTGAAACTGTCAATTTTGCACTAATTGTCATCCTTTTCTTTGAATGCAATGATAAAAAGCAACTAACTCTCATTGAGTAATTGCTTTGACTGAAAAAATTACTGCAAATAAAAAGATGAGCAACACAGAAACCATCTGACACATACACAATAGGCTGTGTTTTTGATGTTTATGGTACCAAGGCCCATCTTTTGGTTTCTGCAGGTAGAGGTGCAATTTTTGGAAATTTTGGTTATGTCAAACAACAGTTTTTCACACTTTTAGTGGTGTGGTTCTGTTATTTCAAGAAACTAAAACACATGTCTATGGCCTCAAATGATGTAACAAATCCTCAATGAGTATTGCAGGACCAGGTTCTAGCCTCAGTAAATCCAAGGGATGTCTCAAAAATAAACCAAAATCACAGTCTATCTCCTGATCACAGTAAGCAAAACCAATACAATTATTTACATATAACTCATTCAGTCTTTTAGCTTTGTTAGTTGTTAATTGATCCACTCAGCTTTCCTTCTAAATAGGAGCTGCAGAAGAATTTTTAGCGTTACTTAAACATGATTTATGAAAATTCCCACCTGCTTCTGTGTATAATAAAAGAGCTAATGTTCTAAACATTAAATTACCTACAGAAAAAGTGCAGCTGGCCATAGGCTTCAGAAAATATTAGGTTGAAAAGGACCCTCAGTGGTCTCTGGTCCATAGCCCCAGAAAGAGCACATTCAGGTTCTAAGGTGGATGAGACTGCTCAGAGCTGTACAGTCAGTATCTGCAAGGGTGAAGGCTCCACAGGCTCTCTGGGAAATGTGGCCCAGTGCTTACCCACCTCTCTGGGGAAAATTACTTCCTAATATCCTAACAATGTCTGAACAAAAACTCATTTGGATGTTCAGCTGCAACCCAGCTAAAGCTGTTGGACTACTATCTAAGATCTCCTTGCAGCTGCTCTACACACAGCATTGTCTTATGCCACAGGGAGGGATAAGGGCAGCTTGACAGAGAAGTAAAGATGCAGTTCTCCAGAGCTCATGGGTATTTACAGTCAAGTTATTAAGATTTTTGCCTTTTGTTTAGAAACTGGCCCATCAAAGCCACTTCATGATTTTCAGCAGCTGAGAACCTGGTTCGTCTTAGCTCTTGATGCACCTTTCTTTGTCGAAGGAAACCATAGCTTCCAATTTCTGAATATTTTCAACTGTATTAATATTTTTAACTGTATTAATATTTTTTTCAAATTTACAAATCAGCAAATGGTCAAAGACAATGTTCATGAAGTTATTTAACACAGAACAGAAGTAATTCTATTCAAAGTTTACCACATTATCTTATATCTGAATGATCCCTAAGGAGACCTTTTCTCCCTTATGTATTACTAAAGTCAGGGAACAGCACAATGATATTTATGTTACATTAAAAATAAACCACATTCCTTCTTTCCTGTATATAGCAAGAGCTCCATACTTGATAATGTAATTCAAAAATACCCTCAAAACCCAATTGTTTCCTTCCATCTGGAATAAGGTGATATTTTTTGAGACAGGATAAAAAATTGGATAGCTGCCATTTCTCAGAGACACGCTTCCTATTTTCAGAAAGAATTAGAGGCCATTTCTGTCAAATAATCCTCATTTATGACAAAAATATTCATAAATAAAACATGTACAAAAGGGCAATACAATAATTCACCATGTCAATTAATTATGCCATAAAAATAAGAACAGAATAAAAATGTCACCAAATTCATTAACTGAAGAGTACGAACATCATATAGCAACATAGAAATATTACAAAAATAGATCCTTTTTGTCTGAAGCACAGTCCAATAACATAAAAAAGACATAGACATACTTCTTTTTTCATAAAGAACTGCATTTGCTCTTCTGAATATCATTGCTGTTTTGGTGTTCTCAGTCAGTGTTAAACACTGTTGGTCTTTACTGGTAAATAAGAAGGCCCTGTTGAAATTAAGAGGAGAGAGCAATGTAAGAAACAATAGCTGAATATATGCTTATTTTCCTGAACACCTTTTTGAGTATTCAGTTATCATTCGTCAGTTGTCACTGTCAGTTGTCACTACAGTTCTGAGTAATATCACTAAGACTGAGTAATATTTTCGAATCACTGAGTATTGCAGCTCACATTTTCAGTGGTGATTTTCACTTCTAAGTGTTCATCTCAAACTTAGGTTGAGAAGGAGCTACGAGAATAAATTATAACAAGGGATAAAAGGCTTATAACCCACTAGAGGTTCAAGCGACCATGCTGAAGGGGATATATGCATGAGGCACCTTGACCTTATTTCAGAAATATTAGTGGTCATTCAAGGAGTGGGACAATCCACAGTATGCAGCAGTTATGAAGGAACAGGTAAAACACAGTCCAGGACCTTAAATTATTTTGTGGTAACTGTTCTGAATCTTTGTACATGAAGCAGTGTAAGCACTTTTTAAGACATAGCCTTTCATCTTTTCAGCAAGTGCCTACACTGTAAGCTGCAAAATGGAAGCAGGTGGTGTAGCCTTTACAATAGCATCTAAGGAAACCTTCTGATGGGCTAAGCAATTCCTATAGCTGGCTTTTCTGAACTAGGAAAAGAGCAATGGCAGCATGGCATTCAGTGGGTAGATCCACACCAGGGAAGCAAATACTGACAAAGCATGTTCTGCAGCCCTGCGACCAGGTGGCATGGCCCCAGTGTGCCCGTGCTTGTAAATCCACACAGCCTCTTCCCAAAGGAGCAGGATCACATCTGGACTCATTGCTGGCAACCATAAGTGGTCTGGAGTGGTCTGCAGAGTGCTGCTTGACCTGGGTCAAAACTACACCGGGGCTGTTGCCCCCAGTTAAGCCAATCAAGCTGTCAGTAATGTTAAATTTATGAGCAGGGAAGTAACTAAAGAGCACGGCCCAATCCACCTCTAAGGTGGGATAACAAGTCTGGAGTATTGATCTGAACAGATTGGTCTGAAGCACTAATGTGAGGATGCTGCAGTGCTGGCCTGGTCTTAAGCTCTGCCTAACATTTACCTTTCTTCCCTCAAATCCTTCCTGCCAGATAGCACCTGTTCTGGCTTGATTGTTATAGATCTCACATAATTAATTAAGGAGGCTATAACCTGATGTTATTCCAGTGCCAGGTAAGGGTACGTTTAGACCCTGGGACAGAAGCTAAGGAATGATACTGTGTCTGAATATGCCTCAAAAGGGAACATTAATTCCCTGAAAACTGTAAATGTATAATCTGAATATATGGACTTGACCTCTCTGCCTTCTTCCCTACCCTCCTGAACAACATGCTACTGAAGATCTGCACTCTTCGTGGTTTTCAGAGTGAAGCCGGCTCGAAGAGAATTGGTGGTACTTCACACACTCATCCTGTCATCCTTCAGGGTTACACCTTTTTAAAGTAAGTCCCATTTTCCCTTTTGGGTTAAAACACAAAGTTAAAAAATAGATTTAAGAAGCCAGCACCAGTGTATCCCTGCCTTGAATAAAAGCATTAAGTAGAACCAAGTGCTTGAAACAACACTGCAGACAATCAGTATGCTGCGTTCAAAAATGTGTGCTGCAGAAGTGGTAGATCAAGATCTTCTGGAGACTGGAAGAGAAAACCCCTCTGCCCCATATGTACAGATTGCCTCCCATCACAGTAATGGACCTCTCTCCTCACTGCCCCAGTTTCCTGCTATGCTGCTGAAGCTCTATGGGCTTCGAGGCTTTGGCGCAGGAGATCCAGAGGCCTTAGGCTCAGAGCAACAGGCTCCACTGGGGCAGAAGCCTGAGCAAAGACCAATGGTACAGACTCATCAATACCTTTCATGCTTTCTAGCCCCTTGAGCCTGGTTGACGCAAGTGCAGAGAGAGGGCTTAGCTGAAAGTAGCGTTTAGGATCATGAAGGTTTAGATGGTTGTCTCTTTCTCAAAGTAAGTAGAAGTTACCTAAGTGCAAATTCTAGTAAAATTCAGAATAATGGATTTACCTGCAAGATAGCCAATGTGATTAACATAAGAAATGCCATTATTGCTGTCCTAAATTTCCAAGAAATTAATTGTGACTCCTTGTTGCAGAAGGAGTGCAAGAGTCTTGATACAACCATGTCAAGTTGGTTTGCAGCGTGTCAAGCTGTGTATCAAGATATTGTAAAGTTTTTCAATAAAAATTCAACATAACTTTCTTAATTTCTCTATTTTTTCTGTCTTCATCTATATGTCCCAGGCGTTCTGTTTCTACACATTTTTTGTTTTGCCATCAAACCTCAAACCCACACATAGTCATAAGGAAACCCCTAAAAGTTCAGACCGCTGATAAAAAAGGCATATTGTTCCATCACCTGCAAGGAAAGATGTATGTGGGAACCAGTGAAAATTACCTGCAAGGAAACTTTTCTTCATTTTCACATTTCTCCGCACATTCTTCTTCACTATTTGCTCTATAAACTTGCTTCATTGGGTTGAGCAACCAAGCTCCTTCTGTTCTCACATAGTGGTCTAGGATGCTTCCTTGTGCTAAAAGAGAAAAGAGAGAAAGGAGTGAAAATGGGAATGATGATTTGATTTATTTGAAACTCTCCTGTTAAATTCTTTGTAACCTAGTCATGTGGCATCATCATTTAATTGCTGGAATAATTGGGTTAATGGTGACAAAATATGGGTAAATCTAAAATGCCTTCCTAGTATGATAAAACTGAAAACCATGTGTAAGGCAGGACAGAGAAATGGCTTGGACAGTGCATTGTATCATACTGAAAGTCATAACAAGTAACACAAACCTATGGTATAAAGTGGTGGGAGCACAGAAGACAACCCAAGGAGCAAAGAAAAGTGAGGTGTTTCAGAAAGAAAATATTGACCATGCAAGCTTCAGACAAAGAAGAGAAATGGGACTCAAGAAAGATTTGAAACCATGTTTGTCCATTGCTGTCCATCTATCCACATGGAATGACTTCAGTTTTATCAGTCATCTCTTTTCAAAGGCTCCTACTCTTGCAAGAAACAAACCATCCTCAGTCACTGGGGTTGTCAGATGTTCAGTTTGTCATTTTTGTAATAACCCTGTACTGAACTTAATAATCAAGGTAGCAGTTGTTGCCCTCCATTGCAATGAATTAACACACAACACTAAACTGGTAAATAAATTCACCTAACAACCTGTGGGCTACAGCTGCGTGTCAAACACAGAGGATACTAAAAAGTATACAGCTATGTTTAATGGCAAATTCGCAAAATGTTCAAGAACAGTCCTCCTTGTAAAAGACTTTGTCATTTAGTATTTTCCTGTTACAGCTATGCAATCTCTGAATTAGTGCACAGCACTGTGACTTTCATGACTTCCAGCTGCAGGGTCATGGAGTTGCATGAGTCCTGTGATTTTTAGTTTCTTTATCGGAGGAGCATATGACACTTCTGATGAACATTTGGCTCTGGGAGCTACCTGTTTTGCAGGGTTTCAACCCAAACAGACACCCTGGCCCCTGGTCATTGCAGGACATCTCAGTCCTGCTCTGTGTCTTTGTGCCTGGCCTTGTGCAATTACTGAATAAAAGGCAGACAGGGGATGAACCAGACCGTGACCGGCATCTCAGGAATAACAGCCGTGCTGCAGGGAGGAACTTCTTCACTTTCTCTGACCCCTCTCTGTCTCAGCCACGGCCCAATGCCAGCAGGAGGGACAGAAAGCCTCCTTGTCCCACTCAGACCCATGCCCTGTGGCCGGGGCCTTCATGGAGTTGTTCAGCGGTATCTTTCCAGCTGAGAAAGGCAACAGCTCCTGCCTTTCCTGAGTAACTCTCTTTAGTGTGAAGCAGGCTCATATGCATCCTGGTATTAAATAACCTGAGAGGTAGCTCAGCCTGCAACTGGGCATTTTCTTAAAGATCATTTTGCATCTGCAAGTTGAAGCTGATTATATAAGGATAAAAGCCAAATTATGCTTCCTCTCATACAATTGCAAAAGCAGAGAAGTTACTGCAGGGGTTTTTCTGCATGTAGACTAGGGGAGAGTTCATCCCTAAGGGTTGACAGTTACTTTGACAGTATGCATGGAAGAAAAGGATAGCTGCTGGAAAAGAAAAGAATACGTGAAAAAGAATACAGTGAAATTTCATGTGACAGGCAGAGGAATCATTGATTCCACTAGTTATTTCAAAACAAGAACATAGAGAAGAAATGAGTTGTGAGAGAAAACATTAAACTAGGTTAAGACAATATCACAGGGATGCTGCAATGCTCTCCACAAGGAAAAGAAAAACAAGTAAAGAATTCCTATTATGGTACAGCTTCCATGCAAACCTAATTCTGTTCTGACATTTTGCAATAATATTGTCATTATAGCATTTTATTTTAGAAATATTGACAGGGTCATAATTAATTTGGGTCATAAAAATGTTTTCTCCCTTTTCTGTTCTATTTATACGGCACGGGATAACATTTTAAGAAAAAAAAAAAGGAAAATATGCAATCTGAATAAAAATGCAGTAAATTTTCTAGCTACCATTTTCCCTATATCTATGATATTTTACAGTCTCAGAAAGATGTATAACTATCTTGTTCAGAAATGCAAATATTTACTACCATTTGATAAAGGATTTGCAAACAAAAATATAGTATTTCAGATAAAAGCCCAAATTGTATATTTTTCTCCCCCATATAAAATTCTTACCTCATTGAGAAAGGTATTTGATTTGACTGAGGCTGTTCATTTGCAAAAACAAAGCTTAAAAACTAGAATTTAAACTAGAATAAAAATTCTTAGCGTTAAATAAAGCGGTTTTTTTATGCTGGGGTGTGTCTCTAATATTTCCAGCTAAAATCTACCCATACACTTTTCTAACTGTTACCTTTATTTATGTTTTAAAACTACACATGTAAAATGATTGTTTACTTTATTGCATCTTTATATATGCATTAGCACACTCATAACTGTATTTTTTACTGCAATCACAAAATACTGTGTGGTTACACAGACGCCTGCAAGAAGATGTGTGGTCTGAATCTCATAGTTCATTGGATTTTAAGGTTTTTAGGACAGACAATATTCATATTTATGAAACCCACATAAATGTATCTAAAGAATCCTATTCAGTTCTTGGGTATTAAAATTTTTTTGTACCATCTTCCACAAAAATATCTTTTCATACCAAAAATATTGCAGAAACTAATGCTGATCAGATTTGTTCTCCCTGTCACATGGAATGAAAAATTTACTGTTAAGATTGTGATTATGAAAAAGACTGAAACTGCAGTGTGTAGAAAAAGCTTTCCTTTCCTTTGTGATCCTGTTTTGCACAAGCATTAACAAATGTTAAAGCAATCAAAATACGGATCACAGTAGCTGGCAATAACATAGAAAAAGGTCCCCAAACCTAAGATAAAAGGCTGCTGAAACCAGAGAGAGCCATGCCTTTGTACAAGCCTTTGACAGGCTGCTTCCCAAGGGTGCCCCCAGCTCTGGCTATGGGAAATGTTTGCTGGGAGCCATTAGCTGCCCATGCAGGCACCAAGGCTGCTGCTTTTCTGGTGTCTCTAATGAACACAACCCTGAAGCTCTCCCTCCATTCAGCAGCAGCTCTTGCTGGCCAGCAAGCCCCAAATCCATCATCGTCCAGGGAAGTTGTGACGCAGGGATTTGGGGACCTACCCTCACCACATGGAGCTTGTAAGTGTTTGGTCCCAGTCTGACCTAGGCAAGCAGAAGGCAAAGGACTCTTACCTGAGCTGAGAAAGAAGAGAAGGAGAAAGGCAGCTTTGCTAATACCCATTTTGGCCCAGCTGGAGGGTGCTGGAAGCTGTGTGTGTCGGTGCTCAAAGTTTTATTGACTCGCACTGGAGTGAGGCAGCATCAAACAAACAAGGCAGGAGGATTAAGTTAATCATTCTCCCATGCTGTTCCCCCCTTGCTGTGGTGTGGCCGTTCAAACAACCTTGAATTGGATGGATTACCAAATCAGATTCAATCATTTCTACTGGATGCTATTAAATGAGAAGGCACTTTCTTGTTTTACAGGATATGTTTTGTTCTAAAATGGTTAGGTCTTTCTCCACTAGAGAAAAGACAGGAATAATGTTGCTGGAAAGCATGGGAAATCATGTGTCCAGGCAGGATCTGAATTTCTTTTGACACTAGAGTCCCAATAGTAAATTCAGCCATGCATACTTGTATTGATTTATAAGAAGCAACTTCTATTTAATCTCATAGTAAGCATGATTATAAAATTCAGATAATATTAACTCTGTAAAATAGTTTAATTTTACTTCTTTATTAAAGAATTCCTTTTCTGCTGTCTCCTTGACCTAGAGTTTCCTTTTTTTTTCTTCTATTCGGGAGTTGGACTTAATTTTAATTTCATTTAAACTTTAGATTTAAGAGGCTACTCTAAACCTTAAACATTAGGTTTAAGAACCATAGGTAGCAATTTAGTGTTCTTCCTTACCAGACATTTAACTTCACACTGCACGCACAAACTCATCCAGTGAGGGTGTCAGACTTTGCTCATCTGTGTGTTATCCTGATTTCAACATCAGGTTACTCTGCATTTCCCAAGCAGCCTTTACCTCAGAAAAGTTGCACTGCAGCACCATTTCATGGCTTCTCTTGCATGTTAACTCTCTGGTGTTGCTTCAAAACAACTTACTGAACCAAATGTGCTAGTGAGTCACCAGAGGCAGGAGCAGGATGAATATTTGGATGGGGAGAACAGACTTGAATGGACACTGATGGATCATGCAATTCAGTCTTCTGCAACTGAAAGCCAAAAGTTTACAGAATCATGAGTTGCTTCTAAAAACTAATGAGGCTATCCACTTCTACATCATCCTGCTTGCTTTAAGCAGAAGTTACATTGTGCTGAGGGCTTGGGATAAAGCTAGGAGTGCAGGAGTAAATACATGAGAGAGGTGTTCTACCATGAGAACCAGATTAGCTTCTACTTTACTGATTATGTGAAAAATTTAAAGCTGATCCTGCCTGTAGTCCTATGCTATTTTTCTCCTGCAGGGTAGTATAATACTATGTTATTTGGTTGTTTTCTGTGCTTGAATCTGTTTTAATGCAACTTGTGAACAACAGCAAAGCATTCTGTATCTGTATATCTGTATCTGGGATATCTGTAGAGGCTTGGGATACCACTGATGTTAGTCCAGGGAAACAAAGCAGATGGGCTAGGGAGAGGAGCTGATTGGAGCTGGACTCAGCTCAGGGAAATGTCTGAAGGGTGACACGGAGAATGGGTCAGATATAGTGGAATTACAGGTGCAATCAGGTTTATCAGGTTTTAGGAACAGTTACTCCTTGGGAAAAAAGGGTTAAAAAAAGGAGCAGTAGGCTTTACTAGCAAGCAGGCTTTTGAGAGCTATTCAATCCTGGTTAGCCTCACACGTTTTTAACAATCTTAATCCCATTTTCAATTCTTGCTCCAGATCGTGGTTTCCCTCTCTCCTGCTCTATACCCCCTGACTCCCTGGCCACAAACAGCATCTGCTCACCAATCCCTGTGCCTCCTTCCCATCAGATATTATCTGATAGTGGGGTTTTTTCCTTACTCCAATGCAAAATTCTTTTTCTGCTCAGCCCTGCCCTCCCCAGCATCTTTGGCACCTTCCCCATTTTTCTGTATCCCCCATTTCCACTGAGGTAGTCATTGCATTACTGTGTTATGGTGCTCATCTGGTGGTACAAGTCTAAGAAAAAAAGCTGCAGAAGTGGGTGAGTGCAGCTTTTTCTGCTGCATGGAGAGGTTTGAAAGGCTGTGAGTCTTAACTGAGTTTGTAAAACTCATCAATATACACCATGTGTTAGAGATTTTAATCAGATTAGCCCTTCCTACTGGTTTTCAAAACTAAAGAAGCTAATTGTGGTAGCCAAAGGTTTGTTAACACATGTCCAGGATACTTTGGGAAAATTTGCATGCGTCACATAAGCAAACTCTTTTGCAAGCTTTCCTCATAGACCTCATGAAGGTCTACATATATTCCTTCAGACCCTATACTCCTTCCTTGAAGTCTATAGTTGTTGCCACTTTTAAGCTTGGCTCTTGTTCTTCTCTCAGTCTCATTGCCTCAAATCTGATTAAAATCCACCTACATTGGTGTGGATGCTCTGAAGAAAGGAAAGAATACTCAGATTGCCATTTCATTCAAAGATGGCAGTGCAGATTTGAAGAAATCTTATCATCTCTGCCTAAAGGGATCTGATCCTTGAAAACTGGACTTGAGAATATTGTCAGCAATTGTTCCTGGTACAAAAACGGTCATTCTATAAGTTTTCCACAAGAAAATAACGAAACAGAGGTATCTTTCCTCTGCCACACTGACACTCCTCACTGTCGTCTTGTGACAAGGATGTGACCTGTCAAGGCATTATGTTTGAAAGGATCTCTTGTAAACTGCTGATTTATCCTTTTGTGCCTTTCCTTCTTTCTCTTTTCCCCCATAGATTGTGGATCTATGTATCTAAATCTCTCCCCAGTTCTGGTCTTGTGGTGTTTGTTCTCATTTATTTGATCACTGTGAGGCCCACCCATAGGTGGAAGTTTATCAGATCTTAGTTCAGAGTCAGGGTACATTAGTTAGCACAGTGGTTAAAATATAAACAACAGTAGGAGGCTTTTTAAATAGAAGTTGACCCTTGAAATTGGGTTTACTGTAAGTTCAGAAAAATACCCCCACAAAAGAAATTGCAAACAATGTCAGAACACAGAGCACAATTTTTTGAATAAATTCATTTAAACATAAATTCTCTACATTTCAGAATCAGAAAATGTCAGAAAACAGACACTTAGATATCACTTACTTGCTAAGAGGAAAGAGCCAAAGGAAAGATTTAGTTATCTTTGAATATCTTCAAAGGAAGGGAAAATTTCAAAAGGCATCTCTAAGGCATTGCACATCCACAAAACTGGGGTGAGCATCAAATAAAGGAGTTCATGTAGTTGTTCCAAAGAGTAATGCCATGACATAGAGCCATGAGCAGCTGGGAAATAAGGAAGGTGTTTTTACTTTCTTTTCAAGCACAAACAGAAAAAGTAAGAGTTACATTGCCCTATTCCCAGAACCAGAGGGAACTTAGGGCAGCAACCCCGGATGGACAATGTGGATGGCTTCTAACAGCAGGAGCTGCTGAATGTAAGGTAGGGAGGAGTTTGGGAGGGGGAAAGGTAGCCAAGTTAAAAATAAATTCTGTCCTTGCTCTGCACATGAAAGAAAACAGATGGCAGAAGACCTGGTAGATAAACTCATCTCTGTGATTTCTGGCCACAGATGCTATGGATCCAAGGAAAAGAAAGTGACAATAAGGAGATACAGAGAGGATGTTTTTCCAGTGGTGAAAGCTTCCGTCTTTGAAATGTTCTTTTGTTCTGGCTGCTGCCAAATGTAAGAAACCAGTAGAATAAAGTCAGACAAATGAGAAGAAGTTAGGAAGTGAGCAAACTGAGTGTCACCTTTACAGTAGAAGGATCTAAATAATTAATTACTGAGGTTTCAGTAAAAAGTGCCTGGAAATACAGAGACTGTGTAATTGCCTTTAACAGAAGTGTGGAGAGCATTAAAGCCATGGAGAGTCTGACACCAGCACTTAGCACACAGTGCGCTACAAGTGTTTGTACATGAGGGACAACTGCATCACGTTGCTGCTAGACAAGAGAGTTAAATCATTCTTCATTTCCTAGACAGAGAACATCAGAGAAACCACAGCTACGCTAAAGGATTGTGGACACCAGAGTGACCCTGTGTGCAGCTTTGAGTCCTGCTTGAGTGCCCCAGCATGTAACATCCAGCACTAGCACTGCTTTGGGAAGTGGTTCAGCAAAACTGCTGTGGTGATCTGCTGCAGCCTACTCCCCGTTTCTCTTAGGAGGAGCACACGTCCCACACCCAAACTTGTCCTTCCTTGATTTTGTTATTCTCCTGCTGTGCTGCTCTGACCACCCTGCCTAAAGAGTGCTACCCACTCTTTACATGTAGGGCTGCACAACACAAACAGAGAAGCAGCACATAATGGGGCCTTAAATGCAACCCCTATGTTTGATTTTCTTTTTAGTTCTGTGTTCTTCTTGGAAGAGTCAGTAAGAAAGTGAGAATCTGTTTGTATTCAGGCTCCTCAAAGACTGGTGTGCGCCAGGTCATGGCTGCACTTTTTTGTGTTTAGCAGGCAAGCCGTTCCTGTCTTTGCTATTCCAAGTCACAGGACTCAGCTGTGAGTTGTGTTTTGGAGCCCCTGCAGAGGGAGGGTTGTTGAACTCTTATCAGTCCTTCCTCTCACACCTAATGGTGCAACTTAACCCTTTGATCACTCTGTTCAAAATGTTTAGAGTTACTGGGGAGGCCCTGGATGAGGGTAAGGACAATTTGGCAGCAGAATGTGGAAGAGAAAATGAAGAAAAGAAGCATAACCATTATTCCAATTCTGTGTGGAGAGATTTTGCATTTTACCCAACAGTTGTCCAAGTGCTTCCAAAGACCCCTGCAAATGCCTGCTATTTGTAAGGTGCTGTTCTGGTCTTTTTCTACACACTTAGGCAGATATATACAATGATCAGTGCTGCAGTGTTTTGCTTACTGATGGCTTCAGTGATTAAATCAACTGTCTAGAAATGTCACTGAAGTAAGATGAATGTTTATAGTTCCTTACTTCTGTGACAGTTTCAGAAAAGAGGAACAAGCCACCACCATTTCCCACAAAAAGGTTATATTGAAATTTCCAAGTGCATTTTCTGCTTGTCACTTACATAGATGTTTATTTCCATGCTTGTTCTTAGCTCATTAACTTGCATAAAGGAGGGATGTTCTAACCAGTTTAATCTTATTGAAAGTAAGTGGTAAAAGGGTAAGGCAGAAAATTATGTTAATATTCCATTCAGGGCTGTGTGGAATGAGATCAGTTCAAGACACTTGAATCAGTGAGATTTTCAACAATATGTCAGCAAGGTGAGAATACTACCTTCAGGTTTAGTTTAATATTTTGACAAATTGCATGTGCATGTGTGTGTGTGTGTGGGCGTTCACATGTGTGCGTGTGTTTATGTGTGTGAATATAACCTACTATAACATCTTTGTTTACAAACAGTTAATAAAAGTGTTTATGACAGTTCCAGTTTAACGGATGTTGTATAAAACTCCTCTATTCTTTTATCATTTTTATGTCCCTATGCAAAAAGACCTTGTCATTATATTTCACAGCTTGCATTTGCTGAAGACAGCATTGGAAAAGATGCTTGGTTCTTTTTTTCCTGACTCTCATGTAAACTCCCAAGTTGAGATTGGGAAATTTTGCATTAGAAATCATGGAAAATTTGCTGATCAGCTTTATCTTTTGCTCCTATTATACTTTAATTCAAAGTAAATTTCTGAAAGATATGCCATTTACATGTGCTGTGTGTCCCAAAGGCTGTAGCATATCGTATTCTATTTTTGGCATAGAAAGTGCAGAAATATAAGAATCATCACAAACAGTGGGGTTGAAGGTAAAAACTTAAACAGATGATGCTGTCAGCAACTGGAATTATCTTCATAACTTTTTCCAAATTGTTTTTCAAACTCTGCAACACCTTCCCTAGTTACAAACTACTCATCAGTCTTCTGACATCTTGTGTAAGATACCTTCTTGAAAAATATGCTTTTCTAGCACTTAAAAAGCTTTGGAGTGTTGCAGTTATCTACAGGCTTAAGACACAGGAAAACAAAAAAATCCAGTGTGACAGAATTTGAAAATGTGACAGAATAAGGACATACAGATCACCAAAGCAGACCCAGAGAGATGAAATGAGGAGGGTGTTACTTGTGTGCCAAGGATGCAGAGTCCCATCCAATGACAAAGTGCTGGTGTTATCATCAGAATCAGGGTCCAAGTTCCTACATTCTATGACAATGTATTGACACACTCCTAGTAATAATGGCACAGTCCTAGTAGTCAACTGTAAATATGAAAAAAGATTCACTATTTAGGCACATCAAAAGACTGGAAAATGCAGGAAACCTTGCCAGAAGTATCACTAGGTGCCTGAATTAGGACAGATGACATAGTAAATCAAGAATTCCCATGCTGCAAGAGAACAGGTAAAAATTGCAGCTGTTTCCTCAATGCATAACACTAGATTTCCAGACTGTATTCTCACAAAAGATAAAATAATGTCCCAAGTCACAAAATGACACATAGAAAAGACTCAAATAACTGTGGAATCAAGTCAAAGAAGATTCACAGAATATTGCAAAGTGAAGGCCTGACAGTCTTTAGCTCCTGCTACATCCTGTAGCAAGAGGATGGACTGTTAATGAGTCACATGGATTTCTGGACAAGAAACCTGATTTCCAAATGTAATGTTTCATAACATGAAAATTGTTATACTGACAGTCACCCCAAATCTAACCAAAGAGCATTGAGAGGTACAATGACAAAAGTGTCTGAGGCGAGTAGCCTTTTTTAAACTTTAAAACCAAGAACAATAGCCTTTGGTTTACGTGAAACAGCAGCAGCCGCCTTTCAGTGACAAACATGTGGGGTTGGGTTCCATGGGGAGTACGCTGCGCGTCTGTCCTGCTGTGATCTGTGCCTTACAGGCACATTGTGCAAAGCCTCTGCAGGCAACAGCATCACCTAGGGGGGCAGATCTCAAGCTGGCACAGTTCAGCATCTGCTAGCAACAGACAGTATCAAATACCAGAAATTTCCATTAGACAGTGCCCACAGGACCTGCAGAATGTCTCACAGGAACCAAAAGAAACAGGAACAATTTTTGGGTCTTGCTGGTTACTACAGAGAATTGGTGCCGATGTTTTTTTAAAGAATAGCACTACTGGCAGAACTTTCAAAGCCAATAGTACACGGGAGATAGAAAGCAAGTGCCAGATGGCAGCAAGCCTTTTGTGTGCTCTGGGAAATGTTGGGCTCCACAAGTTCTGAAAGCATCCAAATTTACTGAGCATGAAGCTCAAGAAAAGCCTTTGGGCCTTCAGTACAACAGGAGAACTAGGGAGACACACACTGAGTACCATACTTGAGCAAGGGGAGCTGGTTTTGAGTTCACATTTCAGGTTTTTCTCTGACCTTCTCCCACTGGTTGATTAGTGAGCAGGCTGCAGACGTGGCTGTAGGCTGAAGCACAGTCCCCTGTTCAGATGATCACACAGAAAAAAGTGGAAGAGAGCCACTACCATTTCCAGCTCCCCTGGGTGAGAGTACAGGGGTCTGTGGCAGTGTGAGAAACTCCACACTAAGGGCCACATGCTTTAAAAAGATAGCCTTTTCTTATGGCTGTGGTGGGGCTACAGAACAAAGGGCAGACTGAATGGAAGGAGAGCAGTGGCAGTCCTTTTCCATTGTTCTGGGCAGCATCCAGGCCAGATTCCATGGCTCTGGGAGGTTTGACTAATCTGTGCGTGCTTCTTTCTCCATTTCCCTGCAGGAGAGTTAGCCTAGACTTACATTGATTTGAACTCATTCAAACCTAAGGCATTTTCCAGACAAGCAAGATTTTGTGAAACCAAGGTTGAATTTTCCCAAAATATAGTTTATTTAGATGTAGGATTCTGTCTCTGCTCCCCCTCCCCTGCTGATTTTGTGCCCATGCTGCATGACATGGCAGGGCTCTCTTTCACACTGCTTAAACACAAAAATGGTGTGTTGATTTTTCCATCCTAATAGACTTCAGAAGAAATCTAGCCTGTAGCATTTTTTCTTGGCTGTGATCACCAGAAGACAGGAAGTAGCTGCCACCATGTGGCAAGCTGAACCAAAAAAAAAAAAGAAAAAATTGCAAGGTAAGAGAGAGGAGAAAGGTGAGAGGAAGGCCAGTAATTGCTGTCTGTGTTAGAGGAAAGTGTTTCTTTACAATGCTGATGATTTACACTAATGTTAGAGTGACTAATCTTATATTTATTTTCATAGCATCAATTTTGTTGCTAAATGACATGAGAAGGGGAAGAAAGTACAGCAACCTCTGGGGAAGCTTTACAGTAAAACTCAAGAGAAAGGGACATGGTTTGTTATTTTTTTTCTTTTTTTCCTCTTCTATGGATGCAGATACAAAGAAGAATCCTTGGCTTTGTTTTACAGGTGGATTATTAAAAAGGCTGGTCTGGCAAATGGGGTGGGAAGGGCATCTCTTGCATATAGCTCAGCAAGGCCAAGTGTGCATGTGGGAGTTGGGACTCAATGAGGACAGATCCCAGCATCACTGCTGGAAGCTGCAGGGATGAGGGATTGCCTCCTGCTGCAGCAAAAGCCAGTCAGACACAACTGGACATTCTCACTCACAGGTGGAGCGAGAGCTCAGCAGCAGGACCCCACAGGGTTGATTTTTAATGCTAGACTGTGAACAAGATTTGTGAATACCATATTTGCAGTAGAACTATTAAAGTATTCCCCAAGTTAAAAAATTGCCATTTGTTTGCTGACAATAGTGATTCTTACCCAATAAAACAGTGGGTGGATTGAAAGAAATGAACCTTAAGAAAATACTGAAGAATAAAATATCCCAGAGAGATAAACAATAATGTTTAAAAAGGTAGGCTTGAAGACTTTGAAAAAAAGAGTTGTAAGAATCTGTTGAAGGACTACAAACTAAAGCCTCCAAACTGACCTGGTCAAAAACCCAACCCTTTAGAAGAAAGAAAAGATACCCGATGAACCACATCAACAATTACATTCTGAAACAAAACAAGTACATTTTAAAGAATAAATAATTTTCTGAAAAAAAAGATTGTGGGAATTATTCTACAAATAAAACACTATTAACCATAGGATACAATAGGGATATTCAGGAAATCAATTACTCTTTATTAAAGTTTATTGTATAGCTAATAAGCAGCACAAAAGGAAAATAATTTAATTAAAACGTATGCAAAGATGCACTAACCATACAAGGGGAACAACCGTATTTTGAAAAGTTAAAAAGCAACGACGCTGAACTCAGTTACAGACAAATTCTAGCTCCAATAGCCAACACTTCCAGATCACCAGAAAAATTAGACTTAATGACACATGCTGTTACACTGCCATCCTGTGGCGAAGTACCCAAAGTTTTCTGAGAACGCGAGTGTTTTCCAAGTGATAACCTGCTTTCAAAAAGACTTAGCATTCTTCTTCTGAAGACAGGAAAAACATCAGTAGAGATTTAGCTATACCTCAGGAGATGTTGCTCAAGAAACACCAATACTGAAATCACAATAAAATTCTTCTTCAGTGGGTTCATGACCTCTTTGTCTGGACACAATTTGAACCTGTGGCTTCTGAAACCTAGTTTTCTGTCAGTTAAACCAAAAGAGTTTACCTTCTTTTCCTCGTGTTGCAAAAGAAATAGATATTTTATCCTGTTGAACATATTGGTACACAATCTGATATACAAGGGATTGTTCATGTGACTTTCCTAATAACTCCAACCCATATAAAATGAAAAATAAAATTACTTATTAAAAATCTGGGAGTCTTACATTTCCTGTTAATACCAGACCCCTAGGATTGTGCCACTTCATAATTCTAGCTTTGCTTCAAGTCTCTGCATTAATATGATGACTAAGAATTGATTTCCTTAAAACATTTTAAAGTCCTAAACTGGAAACATGTTCAAAAAAGAAAGAAGGAGGTAGGTTTCTTCAAATGTTTTGCTGAATTTTAACATAAGGTATTTTTGCTTTTAGCCTACAAGTAAAAACTGTAGTAGACTGTGAAATAAGTTTTCTGCATTACAGAATTTTAGTTTTGTGAGAACAATCACTCACAAGAAGGTGATAAAACACAAGAAAAAGAAAACCCATGGTCATAATTGGTCTTGTACCTACTCTGGAGAAAACTTTGAAAAGGTAAATATGGGTCAACAAAGCCAATGAGGATAAAGAACGTTCTCAAACTCTTTTCTGAGAAAGGATGGCTTACATGCCCCCCTGAACTAAGGGCAACCTAGGAAATAAGTCATGGATTGAACTAACATGAAAATCTTTTTAGTTCAAAGACTTTCAGATCTCTAAGAAGCTGCCACAGAAATTCAGATTGCCAAATAAACACGTACAGACATTTCTACTGCCAATATCCACATATTTGGGGCACACCAGCTTTCCAGCATAGTTAGTCCTTATGGCTTGCTTTCAAAGCACTAGCAATTTAGCATGCAAGATACAATAATCTCAGGATTTAGAACATCTTGCAAAATTGGTCTCTAATTATTAAAGAAATCGATGATTTAACTTTTTGACGCTTCTTTTTCTTATCAATATTATATATTTAAAATTCTTCTCTCAGTTGCCCCAACTCAAGCTTCAAATTATGTCAAGCAGTCACATCGTTTGCTCAGAATAACAAATACCAGAAACCCGATTTTATTTTGCTATCAAGAGAAACTCACAGATCAGTTAAACAATTAACTTCAGCCAAAATGTCACTGTATCTTTAGAACTCTTCAGACCCAGATCTCGTTCCTATTTTGTACACTTGAGTGACACCTAGACGTTGTCCCTGCATGTGACAGATTTTATCTTCTGTTGAATGTTAGGCTCTGACAAGAAGCTTGATCCATTCTTCATCATCCTGGAATTCCTGCGGGATTTTCAGAATGCATCTGATATCTACAAACTTTTTACCTGTATGCTACAATTTGCCAGCTTATTTCATGTCCCTTTCTACTTCCCACACATTCCAAATGTAAGATAGTGGAAAGCCTTCCCTATACAAGCCCCTGCAACTGAAAAATCCAGTGAACATGTGCTTATAAATTGATTGAAAAAATCCATGCATCCATAATTACTTGACGGTGGACACAAGACTGCTTTCAGGTCCACAGCCATATTCCTCACACGGGTCACCATTTGACAGTAAACAAAAAAACCCACTCAGTCCAGAACTACAAAGGAGGCTGCTGTCACCTAAAGCTGCTTCAGCCCTGCTTGCTTTCTTAGTAGTAGTCGTCTGTGGTCCTCTCCTCTCTCTTATGAGTTACCTGCCAGAGGGGCAGCTGGTCTCTGGTCTTTAGTAGAAACACCTGGTTCTAGAAGCACAGGTGTAACTCCTCAAGGTCGAGGCTGCCTGCAGCCAACTCTTGTTCTCCAACAATTATTGTTCTATCTTTTCCAGAAGTCTTGCTTTTCTCCTTCTAGCAGAATAGGAATTGCACACTTGTCTCTGCTTATGAACAGGATGTGTTGTGTTTGGAGCATGCTTTCTTTTCTTTGGTCTGTTCCACAGGCCATCAAAGTACAGACAAAACTCATCCTGTTATTTTGGGGGCTGTACAGGTTCCCCTGGATTCTTCAGGTGCTGCTCCTGACTTCCATTGCTTTTGCAGTTATGAGTAAAATCCAAGTATTGTAAAAAAAATTTCACTGTCAGGAAATGGAAAAAAATAGATTCATGACACTGACACAGGAATACACATTGCAACACGTAATTGAAGCGTGATTAGCTGCCTCAGGAACTGCTTCATATCAGCAGGTCATGTTATGCACTATGCAAAGTACACCAGAAGAACTGTAGAACATAGGACCTCGTAAGAAGTAACACGGGGTGAAAAAGTCTTCTTCAGATCAGCATATCAAACCTTGCCTTACAGTAGCTTTCCATAGGGAACATTCTTAACTCCAGAATAGTGATTTTTAACTAGACCAGGATGAAAGTAAAAAATCTAACATAGACTCATTGGGTTTATCTATTATTTATGAGTAAGAACTGCAGTGGTGTCATATGTCTATACCCCCCAATAACACAACTAAACAAGTCAGCTAAAGAGGTCAGATATATTCTCCTCTGACATGGAAAATGGGCCTGACCACTACTTGCTTATAGATCTCAGAATGTACAAATACCTTGTGTTTGTCAAAGCTGTCTTGGTCACAGAAATCTTTAAGACATTCCTTTGAGACAAGTGTTCCTGGAAACTTGACACAAGCTCGCGCTAGTAATAGAAAACCCGGTGGTGTCTTGTGCCAGGCTTATTTAGGTGGCTTTGTAGCCCATTACGGCTGCTGACAGGTCAGATTAGACTACATCAAATCTGCTTTCTACCTCAATGATCAAAGATGACTGGGTTTGCCTTTGCGTTCACCATAACTGAGCCTCTCAGTTGCCAGGATGTTAGTAAGGAAGGAACATCTGGATTTCTGGTCCAATCTCCTGTTCAATGCAAGGCCAAACTGAAAGTGAGATCAGGTAGTTCAAGGCCATTATTTAATGGAGTTTGGGGTAATATGAAGGACAGAGAGATAAAAGAATGGAGATACACTAAGGATAAAAAGATAAAAAGAAGCACAAGAATGCTGAGGAGTTGGTTTTTGTTTGTGTTATGCCAAGGCAATCCAGGACACCTGCCTTATGAAAAAAGAAATATCCCTACCTATCAGTCGGGTGCACGTAAGCATTTGAGAAAGCAGAGGACAGGTAAGTACAAAAAGAGATAGCACCATCTGGCACTAATAACACTTGACAAACAGCGAAGCCAGGTTTCAGAAGGTGCATTCTTTTGGAAGCCAGTGTAATTCATTGACAGAATTTGAGGGATGCAATGCTTGGAAACTACATCACAAACTCAGGATCACAAGCATCTGCTCACCTCTAGATTGTGCAAATTGCTGTCAACTGAAGGCTAATTTTACCCAACTTTACTTCTGAAAAAAACTAACCACGTTCATCCAAAAACTTGTATTATTTTTCAAACCTGCTAATGCAAGAGGGACCTTTGACATCTTACAGTTTTAATCAATTTTTACAGAGAAGAAATGAACATACAGTTTTTTCATTACAACAATGGTAGGTTTATTAGGTAACTATCCCTAATGGGAAAAAAATCCCCCAAAACACTGCTTAAATCAACTACTAAATCAGGCAACGTCCCCAGTATCTGCATAGCTCGAGGACATCCATCTGCAGAAATATTTTCAGAAAGCTTGTGTGCACTCCAAGTACTTGTCACTTGCCCTCTTGACCCCAATAGAGCCCATTACCTAGAGACTTTACTCTTCTGCAAGCAACTTCTGTTGGTCTGAACTCTGAGAGCTAATATATACTTTTGACACTTTTTTTTTTCAATGGACCATAAAGTATCCGTGGGGGGGCTCCCGTTTCTAATGCTTTCCCCCCCCCCTTTATTTTTTCTTATCCCCCCAGATTCCAATCTCACGTTCCCAAATAGGTTTTCGTAACCAGCTCATCACGCATGAGTGGAAAACAATTCCGTCCTCAATGCCTCCCGCAAGGTTTTCACAAGCAGCTCATGGCGCGCGGGAGGAAAACGAGCAGCCCTGGAACGCGGAAGGAGGCACCGCAGAGCCCAGCGCGGAGATGCTGCCGTGTAAAAGGCGCTGTCCTAACACCGCCTGAGGGACGCGGCCGGCGGTGCCTCCCGGGGCGGCGGGAGCGGGAGCAGCACC